>JAQOSZ010000280.1:0-2500 GCA_030347455.1 Kentomonas sorsogonicus | reverse complement strand
CTTTCCAGCGCGGAACTGGGTAAGACAGTTCAAGGCACCCTTCCGCGCGCGACACCCCTCCCGGGAGACAGGGGAAGGAGGGGCAGCCTGGCAACAGAGCACCGCCGCCCAGGCCTTTGACGAGCCGCAGCGCAACAGTTGAGCGGCCTTTGCGTCGTTTATTGTAATGCGATACGCCGTGTGGATGGGCAGCTCTTTTGGCGAGCGGTGACCGAACTTTGGCGACGTGTTCCGTCCAGGAGGGGCTTCGCTGGGCGGGCCCACGGCGGGTGTCGTTTGGGATGGGGACCAGTGAAGGGAATAGCGGGTGCGGTATGCGAGCCAAAATGAACTGCGTGCCGTTGGCGAAAGGGACGGCAGAGCAATAGCACTCAATGCGTTTCAGGGAACGAAATGAATTCCAGAAATCAACCTCTACACAGTGGAGGGAAATGTTTCACTCCCCAAAGCTGACGGCTATTTCGAAAGGAACGCTTCCCACGCAAGCGAACCCTTTTCCAACAAAGACAGCAGCATCAGGAGAAAGAAGCATGAGGACCAATGATATGCGTACCGAGGGATTCAGGATGGCATTGGCAAAGGGGGCTGAAGAAAACACCGCCACCAACGCACAGCGCCACGGGGGTCGGGAAGGGGATCAAAGGAGAGCAAAACAAAAGTACAGAGAAAGGTCAAAGAAGGCGAGCTTACGCTCTGATTCATTTGGTAGAGAAAGAATATAAAGAGAGGGAAAGAGAGGGGGACGAACAAGAGAGAGGGGAAACCTGGCCCCTTCATATGAAGAACGCGCGGTGGCAACGCGCCAGCGCTGCGCTTGGCCAATCGCATGGCCCCATGGGAAAAGATTGAGTGTCTGCTGGCCCTCCGTCGTCTTTAGCAGCGTAATCGCTCGAAAAAGTTGTCAAAAGACTGACTTTCAGACGCCCGGGCACAGTGGCAAACGACGCGTCCCCCGCGATGTACTCTGTATCGAGTTCCGCCCCGCAGAGCCAAGCCAGGCAAGACGAAGCGGCGTCGAGGCCCGATTGTTGAAACAGATGTGATTTCTTCGCCCGGCGGAAGACCATTCGAAGAAGCACGGCGCAGGCGCGCAAAGTGGCGCAAAATGTAAAGCAGCCCAGCGCAATCAAGAGAAACTAGGGTGCGGGCCCACCGTTGCCCACCTCTTTGACAGGGTCTTCGGGGCTATGCGGATGTTGAGGTTTTCCTTTTGCGGCTTTCGGTTTCCAGAAAGGGTTTCTTCACGCCGGTGTTCACCCTGGGGAGGGCTAAGGCATGCGTCTCTTTCGGTTCCGTTGGCCCAAACGCCTGTGGGAGGGTGCCCCGGTTCCCCGGGAAGGAATTGCCTTGCACATACGAAAAAAAAAAACCCAGCACTGTTGTAAAGCAGGGTGGCGTCGGGGTGCTTGGACGGCAGGGAGTTTTTTAGAGGCAGCGCTGGGGTCGCGAGCGAATCGTACGTTCCGAGCTCGGTGGCGGGTGGCGGGCATTCCCGGTGGACGAAAAGAAGCGTCCCAAACCGTCGCGGAGGGGCCGGTTCACAATTTTGCGGGTGCTGTGACGAACGGCGCCCGCCAGGGGTGTTTGCGTTGGGGGGCAGGAGGGGGATGCGCCCCTGCGTAAAATGCTCGGCCGATCGCGCCGGGGGTATCGCAACACGACTTCTTGCCGTTTGCTGCGTGAAACGAACGGCAACCAAAAGAAGGGTGGCCGGCGCAGGGACTGCGGGTTATTCAAATCGTCTTGTTGAGAGATGCCGGCACACAGGGATCCCCTATCCCCCCTCCCGAACACACGCCCACACACCAACCCCAACCACCGACTGAAAACAGAAGCCCGAGGCAACCACGCCCCCAACCAACAGCAACCAAAGCCCGTCAATTCAAAGGGAAGGGCCCGCTTTAGAAGCAACCAGCAGCCCACGCCCGCGGGGTCCCCCGAGAGGCCGGGGAAGCGTCCCCCACGCCGTATGTTCGCAAAAAGCACTCGAAATGATTGGTCGGCGTTTGGGCTGGTGCTGGCGTTTTCGTCGCTCGTTTCATCAAGCCCCCGTTCCGCCGCACACCACGCCCAGCGCGTCGCCAGCGCAGGCCCGGCATCCCTTCGGCGGATGCGGAAACGCCCCCATTCCGCGGCGGCCGAAAAGGCGTTCGGCGCTGTGTCGTTTTCTGTGGTCCTTTGCCCGCTGCTGGGCACATGGCGGTGCGGGTGGCGCGCAACGGGGTGCGGGCGGGTTTCCTCTTTCCGCTCAGCCGTTGTGTGTTCTGCCGGGTCCACCACGCCCAAAATACCTCCCCAAATGCCCCGCAAGCGCACCCCTTCCGAAGATAAAGCGGCCTCGCGAAAGCCTCCGCCTGTTTCCCATTTCCGATACTTAGCTACTCGATTTGAAAACGACTCGCGCGCTTCGTCGTGCAGTTGGCGTCGTTGAGGACGGTGTGGTGGCGCCGGTTTTCTTGTTTTGGGGTTGTTGGGGTGGGGGTCTTTGCCTTGATCTGGG
>JAQOSZ010000279.1:0-430516 GCA_030347455.1 Kentomonas sorsogonicus | reverse complement strand
CGCCGCCGCCGCCTCCGTCGGCTGCTTCCGCTTCTGCTTCTCGAGGTACTCCTGCTGGAAGCGCAAGAGCTCCTTGCGGCGCGTCTCCATGGCGGCCCGCATCTCCCCCTCGTCGTCGGGCAGGCAGGCAAAGAGACGGATGCCCATGAACATGTACGTGTCGCACAGGGCGAACTCGCGCTGCATCGCGGCGATCCACTCGACCGGGACGCCAAAGTAGTCGGCCAGCACGGGGAACGCCTTCTCCTCGTTGTCGGTGTTGTTGCCCAGCGCCGCCAGCGCCGCCATCACCTCATCCACGCCCTTCTTGCCCTCCCCGCGCTTGGGGGCGGGCGGCAGCGTCGCCCCAAACGGGTTCGACGGCAGAAGACGGAAGGCGGAGCTGCACTGGTGGCGGCAGAAGAGCAGCTGCAGCGTCTGTCGCAGGACGCGCGCCGAGGCGGTGCCGGCGCCAACAAACGCCTCGCCGGCGCCCGACCACAGGGCGAAGACGCTGTGCAGGCTGCCGGCCGCCACCTCAATCGGGTTGGGCAGGTCGAGACGGCAGATGCACGGGTGGTCGGGGGCCGTCAGCGGCGTCGAGCGCGTCGCGAGCATGGAAGGCAGGAACTTGAAGGGGGCGAAGCGCTCCGGGCGGCGGGGCGCGTCGGGGAACGAGAGCCAGCCGAAGCTGTCCGGAATGACGTCGTTGTTCTCCTTGATGTGCCAGCCCGGCTTGGAGACGCCGTCGGCGGCGGGAACCTGGATGAGCTCCGCGTAGCGCGCGACGCAGCGCTCGCCGTCAAGGTACGACGGGTTCGGGCTGAAGAAGGCGGTGAAGATCTGGTTCTGCTCGATGATGCCGACGCGGTGGTCGTCAACGTACGAGATCACCCCCACGTGGCCCCACGGCGTCTGCTCCTCATTGAAAGGGTACACGATGATGTCGCCCGGCGCCGGCCGGCCGTTGCCTGGAGTGTTGTTGTGGTGGTGCACCAAGGGGTACTCGGCGCCGGTCTCAACGTGCGTGATCTTGTCCATGCGGAAGATCTCGCTCGCCCGCCCGCAGTTATCAAAGACGCACCCCGTGTAGTGCACGAGGAAGCGGCGCGCGTACTCGACGCACTGGTAGCGGAACCCCGTGTAGAGCTCATGATTGACGTAGTTGTTCTCGCCGCTGAAGAAGCCGTCGTGCTTGTTGGAACAGGCCGCGATGCCGAGAAAGCTGCCCTGTTGCTCCCCATAGGGCACGCGCAGCGCCTGGGGGGCAGGAGGAAGCGGAGCAGGAGCTGGAGGAGAGCTCATGAGGGAAGACGATAGGATCGTATTCTGTGATTATTCGGATGAGAGATGCGAAAGGAAAAAAAAAGATGTTGAGAAATCGAAGAGAGGCACAAGTCAAAGAGACCTACTAGCACAGGAAAGAGTTTCAAAGAAGAAAGGAAATATCTATATATATTCCGAGAAGACAATAATTGGATTTTTCAGTTCTGAAAGAGCATTAGAAAGAGCAGAGGGAAATGGAGGTGAGATGTGTGGTATTCATCGAGTGTAAACAAACTACTAGTGCCTAAAACAGTGGAGGCGGTTAGTCTGGCGCAGATAGTTTTGCTGTCTCTGCAACACATTCAGTGGCTTTAATCCTTGCAAGAGATTACTGCAATTACTTCTTAATGGTGTGCTTTGATGTGGAAAGAGGAAAAAAATAAACATAGCAGAAGATGGAAGTACAAGAAATAGGAAATATGGAAGAAGAGGAGTTGTGTAGGTGAGAGAGGGGGGGGGAGGGGGGGACGACGGTTGACCGCATCTACAGTAAGCGATCATGACGCCACAGTGTCCACTCACCTTCGTGGTCTTCGTCGAGGAGACTGGACGAGCCCTGTGGAGCCAGCAGCGCCACTGCCACCGTCCAGATCCACCGTGACGGTCGACGCGGTGAGCATCCGCTTCAGGGCGGTGGTGGTGGATCCTCCGCCGCCCTCATCAGTGGTGCTGTCATTGCTCTTGTGGGATGGCTGATAGGAGCTAGTGTTGTTGTTTCGTCGAATTGCGTCTCGCAGAGGGGTCGACCGTGATGGTAGTCTCCCCATCGGTGCGGGCGAGCGCGGCGGTGGGCTCGAGAGGCCTGCAAGAGCCGCAGCACTAGGAGGTCCTGCAGGACGAGGCTGATGGTTGCGTGTCCGAGGATCGACGTGCTGCCTTGTTGGGCGAGAACCATTTCGGTCGCTGTTCTTCGGTGCACCCGTCGTTGTCGTCAGGGCCTGTCGTGTTTTCTCCCGGGGTACACTCGCCCGCCGCTGCTGTTGGTGGGAAGGTGCCCTGCGCGCGGCAATGCCGTCGTGCCTACCTGGCGGAAGAGGGGCGACCGAGGATTGGGTGGCGCTGTAGGTCGAAGCGTCCGTATCCGAGTAAGAGTACGAATAGGAATAGGAAGACGTTGAGTGGGACGTCGGCGTCGATGATGAGCTGCGAGAGGACACAGACGTGGAGCCGGTGGTGGTCGTGGTGGTCGTCGTCGTCGGTGTCGTCGCAGCCGACGTCGCGGCCGTCGCGCTAGAGTGGCTGGTACTGTTCTTGACTGCGCTGACAACCTCAGCACGTGGAGTGGAGCGCCTCGTTGCGGCTGACGTTGCTGTGCCACTTCCGCCGTTCGCCGTGGGCTCCGACTCGCTGCTCTCGAGCGCCGAGTGGAGCTTCTTCTTGTGGTGAGATGCCGTTTTCGCCTCCGACGTGTCCTGCGGCTCCGCATGCGGCGACCGCACGGCTCTGTTTCCGCGGGTCGCTGTCTGCTCCACTGTCGGGGGCGATATCGGCTCATGATTCTCCGCACCCATGCGGGGAGTCACTGCCGTCGTCGAGCGCGGCAGTGGAGCTGCGTCCGGTTCGTGAATGGAGGGGCTGCGCGACAGCGATTGAGAAGAAGCGCCGGCGGGGCGCTGCGCGAGGGTGACGCGACGCTGCGGAGGAGACAGCAAATCGGTCACGCTCGTGATCGAGTCGGTGGGGGCAGTGGCCCCTGCCACTGCTGGCAGCGCGGAGCCGGGAGTGGTGCTTTGAAAACTGAACTGCTTCGCGCGACTACTGGTGTCTTGGCTCTCAGGTGGTACACCTGGATGCAGCGGGCTCCAGTGAGAGTCAGAGGGCGGGGCGTCCGCGGTCGCCGACTCGGTGTTGCCCGTGTCCTCCTTCGCCTCTTCCGCGCTACTGTTGTTGTTGTTGTTGTTGTTGTGGCGGTTTGTACTCGTCTCGTCCTGGGCGGCAGTAGTCGCCTTTGGCAAGCACGGCAGTCTGTCCGGCGATGACGCCGCCCGTAACTTCAGACTGAGCCGAAGCAGCGACTCGTGCAGCGTCTTGGGAATGACGCGGTTCGCGCCGTGCACGACCGTCACGTCGCAGATGCAACTGATGATGCCTGCCGGGTCGACCTGCGCGCCGCCCTCGTTGTGGGACGACGACGAGTCGTCCCCGGGGACATTGGGGCTCCGATGCGCGGCCGTCCCCGCGGGCGTCTTGGCCATGTCGCCGCCTCGGCTTCTCGATTCGGAGTTGGACGTCTGGGCGGCGCCGGAGCGGCGCTTGTGCGGCTGGTGGTACCAGCTGCGGAGAGTGTCCAGCCCGTACTCGCGCGCGACGTCCTCGACGAGAATCGGACGGTGCACCTGCCGGCAGTTGTTGAAGATGACCAGCAGCGGGATGCGCCGAAACGCGGCGCGGACCTCCGTCAGGTACTCGAGCGACTCCGCGTACGACGGCCGCTCCTGCGCGTCGACGACGAAGATGAGAAAGTCGATGGTCGTGCCCAGCTTCTGGATGTAGTAGCGCCAGTTCCGTCGAAAGCTCTCGCGGCCGCCCAGCTCGTGAATCGTGAAGACCCACTCGCGGAAGCAGACGGTCTGGTTCGAGAGGCCGACCGACGGCACGGTGCTCCGCGCGATGCCGCGCATACAGTTGAGCAGCAGCGTCTTGCCGGTCTGCTCCAGACCAAGCATCAGGCCCTGCCGCGACGCGCGCTGCGCAATTTGTGCCTCGCGGGGCAGCAGCACATTTAGCGCGAGACTCGCGACAGAGGAAAAGTCGAAGAGCTTTACAGCCTCGCCGGCCGGTGGGACGGCGTCGGGACTCGGGCTCAGGCTGGAGGAAACCGCGCCGCCATTTCTGTCAGTCGCCCGCTCCTCCACCCCATCCTCCTCCTTGTGCGTCTCCCTCTCTTCTCCAGTTGACGCACCGGCACCGCTACGGACAGGCTCCAAAAAGTTCCCTGATAAGTGGGCGGACGGCGCAGACCCCACAACTCTCTGCGGAGTGCGGAAGGCAGGAGGAACAGTGCCGCGTCCAGCGCCGTTCGCGTTGGAAGTGTTGTTGCTGTTGTTGTTATTATGGTTGTTGTTCTGCGTCGTGGCGACGGTGTTGGCGTCGCCAAACGAGACGGACTCGTCGCGACACACAATGGCCGAGCGCGCCTGGCGATCGCGCAGTAGCGCCAGCTGGGAGTTGTCCAGCACCAGTCGCGAGTGCACATGCGGGACGGAGGTGGAGGTGGAAGCGCCAAAAGGAAGGGCTCCAGTGCTCGCCGCGCCACTACTGAGGCGCCGCGCAAACGACGACGACGCAGCCGCCGGGGCGACTGGCGTGGAGGTCGAGACGCCCGCGACAGACAGTGTGGCCAACGACTCCGACATGGTATCCGCAGCAGCGGTGGTGGCACCGGCGGCGGCGGCGGTGGTGGTGGTGCCGGTGGTGCCTGCCGGTACCTCGGGTATCACGATGGTTGCGTACGGGCACTCGGCGACCAGCTGCGGGAGGTCGTGCTCGCTCTCGGCGTACTCGCAGAAGTCTCGCAGGAAGGCCACCGTCTCGGCCTCCAGCAGCACGCCGACCCCGTCGAGGGTCGCGTTCGAGAACATCTGCCGCAGCCGCTGCAGGTTGTGAATGAGCACACGCTCGCCCGAGTGGCGGCTCAGTCGGCGGTGCGGGAAGGCGCGCATCAGGCTCGTCAGCGCGGTGCCGATCGCCTCGGAGCTGATCTTGAGCTCGAGGATGGCCCCTTGCGAGTCGTAGATGGTGTTGATCACGCGCTCTCGGCTGAGAACCTGGATCTCGGCCTGGCGCTCGAAGGCCACCGCGTCGCCAAAGTCCAGGTCGACCTCCGCGAGGGGTCCTCCAGCGCCGGCGCCGGCGCCTCCGCCGCCTACTGCGCGGTTGCTGTCGTCGTCCGAGTCTGCGGCGTAGTACACGTCGTCGACGACGCGGTGCAGGTCGGGTCGGGGAGATGTGCTGCTGCAGCAGCTGCTGAAGCAGGAGAAGGCGGTCGCGGCGGCTCAGAAACGACTCGCACCAGCGGCCCAGATGCAGCGAAGCGGGATGCAGCAGGAAGCGGCTGTCGGCGATGGTGTGGGAGGCGTTTGTGGCCGCGGCGGCCGCGGTGGCGGCGGCGGCGGCGTTTGCAGTGTCGCCTGCGGCTTTGGACGTGGCAGACGCAGTTCCTCCACCCGCGTACGTTTGACCGAGACCGCCGCCGGCGGCGCCGCCAATAAAGGACGTGCCCAGGGCGGCGGCGACCACGGCAGCCGCGGCGGCCCCCGTGCCGCGTGTGTTGGAGAGCATCTGAAGGAGTTCGGTCGTGCGCTTCGGCTCCAGACAGTACACAAAGTCGGTCAGCACGCCGTCGTCGATGGTGGGGAGAATCTCAGGCGAGCTGTGGGCGTTGTGGAAAGGGGCGAAAGAAACCACCAGCGTGCTCACCTGTGTATAAAACACATCGAGCATGGACACTTTTCGCGACTCCCTTGCGGTGCTGCTGCTGAGGCCGGCAATGCCGGGCGAGGCGGCACCCGAACCCGCACCACCACCACCAGAGGAAGTGCCTCCGCCGCCGCCGCCGCCGCCCGTCACCTCCGGCACCGGGGTGCTCTGCAGCAGCCGCACCGCCTTGAGCATTCGCTGCGACTGCAGATTAAAGACGCTGTCGACGATGAGAGGCAGTTCCTCGTGCGAAATGGCGGCGGGGAGGGCGTGGAGGGCCGCCAGCAGCTCGTCCCACATGATCACCACCCGCACCCGCTTCTGCAGAATCTTGCCGAGACGCGAGTGCAGCAGCGAGAGGCGCTCCTGCAGCAGCGCGTGGAAGCCGCAAAAGTAGAGCTGATTGCGTACCTCGGTCGCAGGGTTCCCCGTGTCCAGCAGGCGGTGACGCACCTTGAAAACCTGCTCATACTTGGTCACCAGCAGCAGCGCGGGGTGGTTGTGGTAGTGGTAGTTGGGCTGGTAGTTGACGATGGTCGGCGGTGGCAAGCTCGACTGCAGGACGCCCTGATCGATGCGGAAGGTGATGCCGGAGACGTTGTTCGATATCATGCGTGTAATGATCCCGCGCGCAAAGTCCCGCTCCTGCTGCGAGGCCTCGTCGGCGGCGGCATCAAAGCTGCCCCCGGTGGCGGTGACGGCGGCCGAAGCGATGGCTCGGTCGAAGGTCGCGGAGCGGCCCACAAATACCGGAACACCGTCAAAGGTGACTTTTCGGGCGTGAAACGTCGTGAGAGGGGTCGCCGCTCCGCTGAGGAGGTCGTTTACGTCGCCGCCGCCACCGGCGGTGGTGGTGGCGGCCAGCAAGTTGGCGTTGCTGTTGCTGTGTGTCATTCGAGCGCTGTGGGCCAAGCTGTCGTTGCCGTGGCGGCGGAGAGGACGGCGTCTGTCGTCGTCGATGCTGTCGCCCAAGATGATGCCGGGGTTTTTATGGTGTGCAAGGTGTATCCCTGATCGCTGGAGCGGAGAGTGCGGCAAGTCGAGAGACTCCCTGTGATGATCATCGGCGTCGGCTTGCAGGGTAAAGTAGCTGGAGGTACGGTTGTGACGGCGATCACGCGCGTGATTCTCGTTGGCGTGCGCTCTGCTAACCGCTAGGTTTGTGGTGTGGTTAGCGTCACTATTATTGCTAGTGCTGCTGCTTCTGCTGCTTGTGGAGTTGCTGCGCAGATGACGCAGCCGTTGTCCTTGCTCGCGGGTGACGGTGGCGCCCGCCCCGCCAGACACCCACATCTCCTCGCCGGTTTCACTGCCGTCGCCGCCGATAAACAGGGACTGTTGCAAGTTGAGGGCGCTGGTGTTGGTCAGCTGCCGCTGATGGTGATACGCCGGGTGCCTCTGCTGCTGCTGCTGCTGCTGCTGTTGCTGCGAGTGTTGATGTGGTTGGGACTGCTGTGGCGTTTGTCCTGCGCGCTGCAGTTGTTGTTGCTGCTGCTGTTCCGCCTTCTGCGCCAGATAGACCACCTCACTGGCGGCCTGCTCCGCCTGCCGCGCGATGCCGTCGAGGAACTGTGTGTTGACGAAGCGGTCCAGGTAAAACTCAATGTCGACGTCGGTGCCGGTCACGTCGTGGCCCCACTCGAAGGTGATGGCGAGGTCGGGCTGGCACAGCACGGCGCGCACGTCGGCACACGACTGCGCCCGGTAGCGGTCGATGCCGATCCACCCCTCGATCAGCGGATTTCGGAACACACGCGCCTGGATGAGCGCGAGGATCTCCTCCGGGTCGGTGACCTCGAACTGCGTCGTGCCGTGTGCGTCCTCGTAGAGCACGACGCTGGTGGTGACGGTGCTCTTGGCGGGGTCGTACTTGGGGCCGGTCCCGCGCGCGTCCGCCTCCGCCCCGCCGCGCAGCAGCAGCACGTAGTGGTGGGGCAGCGGCGTTTGCGCGTTGCGGACGAGCACCGCCACCCCGGCCAGCGCCGCGTCCACCGCCTCCACCGCGTACGGCAGCAGACGGTCCGGGAAGTCGCCCAGCAGCTGCGACGCGTCCACGACGATGTCGACGCCGAGCGTGCGGCTGACGAGGCGGCAGCGGCGGCTCAGCACCTGCAGCACGCTCACCTTGCGGTTCCCCGTCGCGTAGGCGCCCATGAGGCGGCGGATGGCGCTCGCCCACATCTCGCGCTCGTGATGGGAGCTGTGCCGGAAGACCACGTCGTACTCGCCGCGGGTCTGCAGCGTCATGGAGAAGAAGCGGTCCTTCTTGTCACCCGAGTAGTGAACCTGCCGGATGTCCTTGGCGTACACCGTCAGCAGGGGGTCGAAGCACTGGTCGTCCTTGAACATCTCGAGACACTTGCGCCCGTCCCGCACCACCCAGAATCGCTTCTTGTAGGTGTTCAGGTTCCGCATGCGGTGCTTGAGCACGAGGCACCGCAGGCTCCCCATCAGCTCCTTGGGAGACCCATCCGTCATCGCTCTAAATACACGTGAGCGTGCGTCAGCGTGTGTGACTGTGTGTGTGTGTGTGTGTGTGTGTGTGTGTGTGTGTGTGTGTGTGCGTGCGTTTGGCTCTGAGTTTTGGGTTTGGGGGGGAGAGGGAGAGGGGACAGATGAGTAGATGCTTACCTCGTCCGTGCGGCTTATTGGCGCAGTCGCACAGCGCTGGAAAAAAATTGGATGTCCTCTGTGAAAAAGAAAAATATGTAATAACAATAATAATAATAATAATAATAATAAGCGGCGAAAAAAGATAACGTAAAAAGAAGCCGAATAAGAACTGCTCACAGTACAGGGAAAGAAGAGAGAGTTGACAAATTAGAATAAACAAGGGTAGTAATAAACAAAAACGAAATATAGAAATATGCGTGTATGTATGTATGTGGATGGGTGGGTGTGTGGTGGGAGAGAGAGAGAGAGAGGGGGGGTTGATTGACTTGTAATTGAACAGCTCTACTTTTCCTTTTCCTACTGTACACGAGAAAGGATGAAAGAAAGAAAGTGGGAGATAGTAAACGGAAAGATGGGAGGCAGAGAAAGATTCATGTAAGAAGATGATACATTATAGCAAGTAGAGCACGTTTGGTGTGTCATGAAACGTTCAAAAAAAAAAAAAAAAATGCAGTGTCAAACAGAGTTTGAATTCAGTAGATTGGTCATGCGCACTTGATTTGTTTGCTTGTTATGTGTGGTTGTTGGTGTTGCTGATCTTGTCTTTTTAAGTTTTATCGCTGAGAACTGGCAGGGAGCAGGCACTGAAGGAAACGCAAAAACATGCATACAACGCAAGAGCAAAGCGTCAAATAGTGCCTCCGGCGAAGAGGCGAGTGCGTCTCTTCGGAACTGGCTGCACGACAGCAGTCGCCGCGGCCCCAGTGAGGGAGGCGGCACCGCCAGCGTCAGCACGTGCGGCGGGGCCGGCGAGGGTGGCGGCGTGCTGCGTCTCGAGGGTACGGCAGGCCTGCGCGATGGGTCGCGTCAGCAGCTCGCACCACTGGCGCAGATTGACGTCCTCGTCGTAGCTGACGTCGGCGGCGGTCGCGAGGGCGGCGCGCAGACGCGTCTCGGCCTCCGCGGCGGCACCGCGCAAAAGGCCCCGCAGCACCAGCAGAGCCTCCCGCGCCTTCGCCTCCGCCGCCTCCCGGTCCTGCGCTGACAGCGGCGCCTCCAGCTTCGCCTTTTTGCGGGCCTTGCTGCTGCTGCCACCGCCGCCGCCACCGCCAGCCTTCAAGTCGTTGGACAGGGAGACGTAGAAGGTGGCTACGGCCTGAAGCGCCTGGCTCAGACGGTCCGACGGGAGTCGCAGCACCGCCGGCGGCTCGTTGGGAGGAGCGGGCAGAACGGGAAGATCATCCGCGCCACTACTCGCTTGCCGCTGTTGCTGCTGCACCTGTCTCGCGTGCTCCTTGTCGACGGTGCCGCGCCGCCACTCGAGCGCCTCCCTCTCGTAGCACTCCCACACGTGCCGAATCAAATCGCGGTGCACGTCCACGACGGTAGAGGGCACTACCACCTCCGCCGCCGACGCTGCATCGCCTGCCGTACTACCACCCTCAGGGGCACTGCCAGCGCCGCCACCACTCTTGTGCGAGAGCTTCTTCTTGGCCTCCTTGCGGGCGAGGTGGAGGCGGTAGGCCCAGACAGTGTCCACCTTGCTTAGCAGCTCGTAGCGCGCCGTCACACTCCCCCCGCACACGCTCTTGTCATAGGCGCGGCTGGACAGCAGCTTGACGGCAGCGGCGCAGATGGCGGCGGCGCGCGCCGGCTGCCCGTCGCCCTCCTCCAGCTTCGCAAACGCCAGCCAGCGCTGCTCGTCATCGGGGAAGGCCTGGATCGCGTCCTGGTAGATGGCGCGCGCGCTGGCGGTGTACTCGGCGGCGGCGGCAGCCTCGTCCGAGCCGCCAGCCTCCGCGGCGGCGGCCGACTCGAGACGCAGCGCGGTGTCGAACATGGCGGGGTCGCGCAGGATGTTGGAGGCGGCCCGCAGCAGCTTGCGCGCCTGTGCGTAGTCGCCGTGACGCACCTCGAGCTCCGCCGCCTCCGTCCACAGCCGCGGGCACCGGGCGGTGGCGAAAGGGAAGGTCTGGATGGCGGCCGCGAACACCTGCCGCGCGCGCGTCAGCTCTCCCGATGCCTCCAGCCGGCGCGCCAACTCGCACGCCAGCACCGCGCGCTTCTGCATCGTGTGCCCGTCCATGCCCGCCGTCGGCACCGCCAGAGCCCGCTCCAGGCAGCTGATGCAGCGACCCCACAGCACGTCCGGTGCAGCTGCCGGTGCGCCGCCACTGTTGGCAGCCGCCTCCGCTTCCTGCTCCGCCTGACGCGCCTCTGCCCGCAGGGAAAGGTAGAGCGACAGGTGCGCGTCCATGTCGGCGGGGTTGGCGGCGATGCGCTCGCCGCAGGCGCGGCGCGTGTGTATCTGCCGCAGCGCCTCGTACTGTTGCACGTTCCCGTGTGCCTTTTCGAAACGCTCATAGACGCCGAACACGTCGTTTGACAGTTTCTGCAGCGCTCCTGTAGTACCAGTGGCGATGGGCGAGGAAGAAGAAGAGTTGGTGGTAGCAGCAGCATCGTGGGAAGGTGCGGTCGCTCCGTTGGCGGCAGCGCCACCGCCGTTTTCGTTGTGACGAGAAGAGCGATGCCGTTTCCGCGAGGACGACAACGAGGAGGAAGAAGACGTCGTCAACGCCGTCTGTGCGGCGTCGCATTGGTCCTGCAGCCTGTTCAGAAGCTGCCGGAATGACTCGCGGGCGGCGGCGGCGTTGCCGTAGTGCGCTTGAGTCTCCGCCAGCCGCAGCGGGACGCGGCACTCGAGAGGACCCCACAGCAGCGCGTCCGGCAGCGCGCGCATCGCCGCCTCCAGCACACGCACCGCCCGTGGCGCCGCCGCGGCTGTGTCCGCCTCCGCGCTGCCACGCGTGCCCGGCGCCGCCCTCAACACGTCGCGCTCGGCGGCGCTGTAGAGCAGCCACGCGGCGGGCGTGTTGGCCGCCTCGACGTAGCGCCGCAGCACGTCGCGGCAGCCCTCGACGCGCCCGCGGGACGCCTCGTACCACGCGAAGAGCTCGTAGGCGGCGTGCGGGGCGGCGGCGCCGGTCTGGCGCAGCCAGCGCTGAAACAGCTCGCGGGTGCGGGCGTCGTCGCCGGCGGCCTGCTCGAGAGCCAGCGCCTTGAGCCACAGCTCCGTCTCGTATGGCAGCGCCGCCACCGCGCGGTCCCACACGGCGCGCGCGTGCGAGACGAAGCCGTGCGCGGCCTCCATCTCCGCGTAGGCGCGCCAGAGCTTCCCGTCCTCGGTGCCGTGGAACTCGGTGGCGCGCTCAAAGACGCTGCGCATGCGGGTGAAGTCGCCCTGCTGCGCCTCCCACTGCGCGTACTTGGTCCAGTTGCCGAGGAAGCCGTACCCGCGCCGCACGCTCTCCTCCAGCTCGCCGCGCCGCTTTTGCCGGTAGAGCGCCAGCTCCTCCGGGGACGTGATCATCGCGCGCGGCGCCTTGTCGCCGGCCATCGAGTGGAACTCGTGCATCTCCGCGGCGTCTCGAAACAGCTTCTCGACCGTCACCTGCTCCTCCGCCGCCCGCAGGTCGCGGAACACCGCTCGGTTGCGCATCGCACCCGCCGCGGGTCCCAGCATTCGGTTTCGCCCGCGATCACCACCGCGGCCACCACCACCACCGCCTCTGCCGCGACTGCTCATCGATTACTGCTGTTGACTGAGAGACAGAGAAAAAAAAAAGAGAGGACAGCTCAGGATCAAAAGAAACAAAAATAAAGTCTATTGTATCTGCTTGAGTGTGTCATTAAGAGGGGGGTTGAGGTAAAGAAATTTGAGAGAAAAAGATGCGGTGGAGTGTGAACGAAGAAGAAAATAACAAGAGAATAGTCGAGTGGTGAAACAAAAACGGTGGTACTTTCCATATAGCTCTACTTACACTGTGCGGCAGGCAAGCTACGTCGGTTGACCTTCATACGGCTCGACATTTGATACTCTTGTTCAAACAGATTTCCAGGGGGGAAGGGCGACCGAATAAGCACAGTCTTTCATATGCGCAAACACGCACACACACAGGTGCACCTGCAAGCGCTCCCAAGAACTCTTTCTCATCCGTGCACGGAATACTGCGTTGCTGTTGTTGTTGTTGTCGTTGATATTTTTAGCGTGATCATTAGAAACGGGAAAGAGAAACAAAAAAAAATCTGAGTGAGTTAAGTACACGAATAGATGAAGTTGGAGGAGAAAAGAATATATCATTAAAACTCAGCGATGCGAAGATGTGGTGAGGGTTGTGTATTAGTCTATAAGGCACTTTGAGGAAAACCCCCGAGAGTCATGGCCGACGCGCAAAGTCTCACACGGTCGTTTTCGGCACCCCTACACTCGGTACACTCCGTCAAGAGCAGCGTAAAAGTCGCTGACAATCTGGCCCGCGTCGTGACGCTCGCTGAAGACCTCCTTGGCCGCTGCGGCGGCGCGCGGCGACAGCTGAGACGGCTGCTGGCCCTGTGAGAAGGACGCCTGACCGTGGCTGCCGACCCCGCCACCACCAACTGCGGCTCCGCTGCGGAAATCGAGACCGTGGCGCGCGAGAGGGTCAAAGACGCCGGCGGTGACGTGGGCGAGGCGGCGGGCGCGCATGACGCGGGTGGCCGCCGCCGCGGCATCGAGCCACACGTGCCACGCGTTGCGGTTGACCTCCTCCTCGCTCGGCGCCGCGGCTGGGATGGTTGCCGCGACGGGGGCAGCGGTGGCGGCGCTTTTGCCGGAGAGGGAGCCCAGGGTGAGGCGCAAGGGATTCTCACCGCTGTTCGCCGTCTGGCTGCCGCTGACGGTGGTGCTGTGGAACAGGTTCGTGTCGGCGTCGCTGTCGGGGCCCTCACCGCCGCCGGCCGCGCCGCGCTCCTCGCTGTGGCGGCCGACGCTGCCAGCGGCGCCGCCGTCCTCCTCGTTGGAGTCGCCGCCGTCGCCGCTGCTGGCGCGCTGCTGCTGGTACAGCTGTCCGAGGTGGCGCAGATGCTCCACGACGCGCACGAGGGTCGCGACGGCGGTGTAGGGGTCGGCCGCCTCGTGCGCGTGCAGCAGCGACGGGTGCGTGTGGGTATAGGACTGCGTCAGCGCCCGCTCGACCACACGGGAGAAGCCCGCGAAGCCGTTGGCGAGCGACGAGTCGCGTGCGCAGTACCCGGTCAGCTCCTCCCACTCGCGCTGCTGCGCCTCCCACGGTCCGCGGCGCACCAGGTCGAGCGCCCACATCTCCAGCACCAGCGTCGCGTCGGTCTCCGCGAGGCCGGCGAAGGTGTACGCGGGCACCCACAGGCGCTCCGCCATGAGCGCCCGCAACAGTCGCTCGACCGCCGTCGCGTAGTCGTCGTCCGCCTCGGGGGACGCGCCGGCGCCGCTCTCGCGCTGCCACAGCGGTGCGCAGTCAACGGTGCGGCCGCGGTTGTACAGCAACCGCTCGCAGCGCGCCTGGTACACGTGCCGCCGCAGCCACGGCAGGTCGTTGCGGCTGAGCAGCAGACGCGGGTCCGAGACCGACGCCGTCGCGGCCGCCAGGGCCCCAAAGGACACGCCGGTGTTGCCAGCGGGGGTGGTCGTGGGGGAGACGACCGCGCTGCCCGCGAACACCGACGACCCCAGCGCGGACGACTGGCCGAGCAGCGAGCGCCCCAGGGTGGCGGCGAGCGCGTCAGAGCCGCCGCCGGCGCTGCCGCCGATCTCCTCGTCCGACGGCGCGCCGGCAGGGCTCGAGGGGCTGATCATCTCGACGGCGTGCAGGGCCATGGCGGCCATCTCGCTGACGGCCAGGTACACGTCGGGCCCGGTGTGCTGCCGGCGCGGGGCGCAGCGCACGCGCGTCGCGAGGGTGCTCATAATGCGGCCGCACTGCGCGTACGCGTGGCGGCGCATCAGAAAGGTGTAGAGTCCCGTCGCGCCGCGCAGTCGCCGCAGCTCGTCGCGGTGCGAGGCGCTGCCGGTCGGCATGTTGGCCACGTAGCTCGCCCACTTGAAGACGAGGAGGCTCTCGACAGCAGGAGAGTCAAAGTTGACGGCGAGGAAGCGGTCCAGCGCGGCCTGGCTGCGGCAGACGTGGTAGATGAGGCGCACGATGATCGGCTGCAGGTGGACGTCCCGTACGTGGGCGAGGCCGGCGGCCGCACGGTGGCCCTCCAGAAGGTAGTGCAGGCAGCCGGAGAAGTCGAGGTCGCCCAGCTTGGCGCGCGACAGCCCAAAGCAGACATCGGCGTAGAGAACGTTGAGGGCGACGGGAAGGAGGTGCAGGCGGTGGTACTGTTGCTGCTGCGGCTGCTGGAGCGGCGCGGGCGGGGACTGCCGCTGCAGGCTGGATGACACGAACCCGCCATCGTCAGCCTCCTCGTTTTCGCCACCGCTGGGGTGGGTGTCGTTCCACGGCTCCGTGTAACTCTGCAACAGAAGCAGGCGCGGGAGAAAGAAGTTCTCGACGAGCGGGACGGAGACGGCGAGGCGGGCGCTGCCGCACGGAGCCAGCTGGCGCAGCACGCCGGCCGCGTACAGCAACGAGGCCCCCGCCGGAACCTCCTCGGTCGTCCGAATAATCTCACTGACTGTGACAGACGAGAAGAGCGCCGCAGGGATGTCGCTGACGAGAAGTAGGCGCTTGTGCAGCAGTAGGTCGAGCGCGGCGGCGGTGGGCAGCTGCGCCAGCGACTCGACAACGTGGGCGCAGAGGTCCCCCAGAAGCGTGCTGTTGGCGCTACGGCCGGTTTCAAGGTGCGCGAGCAGCTGGTAGTGGTGCAGGA
Source organism: Kentomonas sorsogonicus (assembly GCA_030347455.1). NCBI lineage: Eukaryota > Euglenozoa > Kinetoplastea > Trypanosomatida > Trypanosomatidae > Kentomonas > Kentomonas sorsogonicus. The sequence goes on along the minus strand of JAQOSZ010000279.1, from coordinate 415,510 downwards.
TGGGGTACGTGGGGCTCAACAACACCGACCACAGCACCGCCGCGCGACGGGTGTCCGGCGCCCCGCACCCGTGCAGCAGATCAGCGACACGCACCGCGGCGTAGTGCAGGCGCGTCTTGAGGTCCGCCGCCAACGCCTCCCCATCGTCGTTCTCCTCATCGTCGGCGCCGCCGAGAAAGCCCTCCTCGGCCCCGAGCCCACCGTCTTCGCGCAGGACGTCGTCGAGAAACACGCTCAGCACCGCGCGCACCACAGGGTTCGCGTGGCCGCCGCCGCGGTTGTTGTCGATATCGTACCTGTCGGCCGACCCGGCCGCGACGGCGGCGGCGAGCCCAACGAGGTTGGAGCCCGCGACGCGCGCGATCTGGTACGCGGCGGTGAGGTACTGCAGGGCAAGGTGTACGGAGCCGTGCGCGCTCACGTCCAGCGGGTTGGAGGAGCAGCCCCAACCGACAAAGGAGAGCGCCAAAAACAGGATGCGGCGCAGCAGCGCCGTACACACCTCCTGGCACACGTAGTGGCGGCTGTACCCGCAGAAGTCGAGAGACGCACGACGACTACCATCGCTGTCGGCGAAGCCAGACGCGGCGGCGCTGTGAGCCATGCCGTCAGAAAAGCTGCCGCCGCCGTAGTAGGGAAGCCCAGCGGGGAAGCCCTCAAAGTCGGGTGCCGCGGGAACAGCATAGTGGAGAGGGTGCAGGGCCCCTGCCACCTTGGTCGCCGCCGCGAAGGCAGCGTTGCTCGACGTGAGCGCCGCGCGCACCGCCAGCTCCACCGCCGGGACGTCGCGCTCGCGTCTGTGCGTGGCCCCTTCGTCGTCCATGTCGTTATCGGCGTTGCCGTCAATGTAGCTGGGGCAGTAGAAGGCCTGCTGGGCGGTGTGCACCAGGTCCGCGAAGGCGGGCAGCTCGTACATGTGGGGTCCCGCGGCGGCCAGCACGTCCCGCAGAAGGCTGGCGAAGCGCGCGGCGCCGTCGGGGCAACTGCGGAGGACCTGCAGCCCCTCCAAGCACGGCAGCAGCGCCTTCACCGCGGGGCTTGTGCGGCTGGCGCGCGCCAGGTCGTTGGTGGCCGCGTCAAAGTCCTCGGCGGCGTCGGCGTCGCTGCCGTCAACATTATCATCCCGGGCGTCGTCGCGGCCCTGCGCGCGGCGGGCGGCGGCGTCGCTCCACGCGAGCCACGCAACGGCCGCGTCGACATCGTCGGGGGTCCCCGCGTCGCACGGCGCGAAGCACAGCACGCTGCCCACCTCGCCCAGCGGGTCGCGCTCAGCGTCGTCGGCGAGTGCGCGGTCGATGGCGGCGCCGCCCGTCTGCGCGCCGACCACCGCGGCGTCGGTGAGAGCCTCCAGCATGTCGGCGGCGGGGCGCAGCGCGTGGGCCCGCTGCCGGCGCGACACCAGCCCGCGCGCCTCCAGCACCACGAAGCTGCTCCCGCCGGGCACCGCCAGCACCGCCTCCAGGCGCGCGCCATAGCACACATACGCGTGCGCCGCGACCGGCTGCACCTCCGCGCCGACGCTGTCCACCCGCACGTCCACCACCTGCGCGAGACAACGGCGGTGGATGCTGAGCGACGCAGAGGAGACGCAAGAGGACGAGGACGCAGCCGCCTCCAGCAGCGCCGTTAGCGTGCGCGGCTCCCGCAGGTGCGAGACCTCCTCGACGCCCGTGTCCCACAGCACGACGCAGCGCGAGACGGACGCACCACCGCTGCCGTGGCCAGCAACAGCGCAGCCGACGGGGGCACAGGTGGCGGCGGGGGCAGCGAGGGCGACGGAGCAGCGGCCGGCCAGGCGGTAGAGAGGGGAGGGCGGCAGCGCAGGCAGGGCCGAACGCACGCAGCGACGCCCCTCCTGCGACCCGAGGCTCGTCAGCAGGTGAACCGTCGCGACGTTTTCGGCGGTGGTCGTCAGGGCGGCCCACTGCTGCACGCGCAGCGACCGCAGCTCGGAGTGCAGCGGCGGCTCCGCGCGCTCCGTCTCCGCCGCGTCGCCGGGGAAGCCGACGGAGTGCAGCAGACCGTGCGAGCGGTGGATCTCGCTGGTGGGCAGCCGGCAGGCGGGCAGGTACGGGCACGGCTCCATCGTCTCGCTGTCGTAGACGTCGATGGTGCCGTTCCACCGCACGAGCGAGAAGAGCGGCGAGCCCAGCACGGCGGCCACGCACAGGTAGCGCCGGCGCGGCACCTGCAGGCGGCACGGCCGCCCGTGCACCATCAGCTCCTTGCCGCCGCTGCCGCCCCACAGCCGCGACAACCAACCCCCGCCGGAGGACGAGGAGCCCGACTCGGCGGTACTCGGCGGAGCGCTTGTGAGGCCAGCAGGCTGCTGCTGCTGCTGCTGCTGTTGCTGTCGGTACGCCTCCGTCGGGGTGCCGTCAGCGTCCATGTGGGCCTCGCAGTAGAGGGCGGCCTCCTCGCGCAGCCGCCCCGGGTCCGCCATGGGCTCCGTGCTGGTGCTGCCGTCGGTGCAGACGATCACCTGGTGCACGCTGCGCGCCCCGGCCACGATCCACAAGGCGGCCACCTCCTCGCTGAACGTGATGGGGACCCGCGACACGACCGCCGCCGTCACCAGACCCGCCATCGCGTACGTCGCCACCGTCGTCGCGGCCGCCGCAGACGCCTCGTCGTTGTCGTCGCCGCCGCCGCGCAGAGACAGTGCGGAGGAGGTGAGGGAGAGTGCCAGTGAGAGATGGGAGGCGGAGGTGTTACTGCTGGTGTGGTGGTGGTCGGCATTGGAATTCTCATAACCAAACTGGCCGCGGTGGGCGGCGGCGACCATGGCCTCGGCCGCGCGCGCGAGGTCGGTGCCGCGTAGCTCCCCGCAGAGGGTGTCGCGCAGCCGCCGCGGGGCGCCGAGCGTGACGACGAGACCCTCCGGCAGCACCTCCAGCGGGCCGTCGGGGTCGCGGGAGCGACGGACGGTGAGGCGCTGGAAGCCGCCGGCGAGGGTGACGGTCAGCCACGACACAACGAGGCAGTGGTCGCCGCGCGGCAGCTGCGAGACGCCGCACGCGAGGAGGTGCTGCTGGTGGCGCACGGGGAGGCGCACCGTCACCAACCGGGCCTGGCACGCCTGCGCCGCCGCCGCGCTCTCGCCGTCGTTGAGCGCGAGCAGGTGCAGCGCCGCCTGCGGGCCGCCGCCGCCGCCACTGCCACTGCCGCCGCTGGTGGCGCCGCCGCTCTCGAGCCACCACAGCAGCGAGGCGCCGAGCCCCGGGATGGGGACGGTGCCGCTGCTGGCGAAGGAGGGGTAGTAGAAGAGCGGCGCCTCGGAAGGGGAGGCGGGCGGCACGGCGCGCTCGTCCGGCGCCACCTCGCTCGACACGCACAGGCTCGTGCTCACGTCGGACTCGTCGAAGAAGAGAGTCCCCAACATGGCTGCTGTCCGCAACTCCTTTTTTTTATTGCTGGTGTTGTTGTTGCTGCTGTTTGATTTATTTATTGCAGCTCGTCGTACCTACTTGACTGTTGTGATTGTTATTGTTGTTTTTGCTGGTTAGCGTGGAAGGGTTGAAAAAACAAAAACTACACGTTCTCCCTCTCTTTCTGTTAATACTCAGAGAAGGCAAAAGGTTTCAAAATGTGATACACCTCCTTGCGCAATGCTATGCAAGGAAAGAGGGCACAAGTTGAGCTGCCAAATAACAGTTTTGTCCTCTGTTTCTCTCTTTTTTCTCTCTCTTTTTAACGAGTAGATTCTATGGGGCTCTTCGTAGAACAAAGGTTTATATTTATAAGAAAAGAAAAAGAATAAAGAATAATGTCAATTATTCCTTTTTACGTTGGCCGTTGATTCCTAAAGAGTGGCGGGGGAGTGAAGACACCAAGAGAGGATGCAAAGTAGGGGAGTTTATTGGTAGCAATGAAATTCATGTTGGCTCATGCAGTGGCAATCAATCAAGTTCAACAAATAAATAAAAAACATGAGGGGAAATTAGCGAATGTTGAATGAGTACGGCAGAAGTGCAAGCTGCAACATATTACCAAGAAGTACCCAGAGAAAGAAAAGCCAAAAGAGAAAACATCGGGGTGGAAAAAGTCCCCGCCGTAACATCTGGAAAGATGATGAATAGTGCTGAGACGTTCATTTATTTTTATTTTTTTTCTAGAAGTGTACAGTGAAATACAAGTGATGGCGTCTCGGGTAAAGGGGGGGAGAGGAAAGGTGATTCGCACACAAAAAGCAGCAGTTAGTGGTGAAACTCAAAACATGGAACCGTTGACGAACAGTGCGGGGAACAACAAGAACAAGCAAGTAGGGTAAATACATGAAGAAGGATATACGAGATATGATGTACATGATAAAGAAGGTTGTGTGAGCAAAGAACAAACAAAAAAAAAAGAGTTAGCAGGACACGCGACGAATCACACGAACAAGAGAGAGAGAGAGAGCAGATTAAGGAGGGGGGCAGCCTCACGCTCCAATGTAGACGTCGCCCGAGTCGTGGTAGCCGTTGTCAGTGCCGCCGTTTGCCTCGCGCTCCTCCTGTGCCGCCTGCTGGCGCGCCCGGGCCGCCTCCTGCTGGTGGCGGCGCTGCACGACGGAGCCGAAGGTGCCGGCGAGGGCGCTCTGCATGACGACGGCCGTGCCGCTCTTGTCGGAGCGGGTGTTGCACGAGTGCTTGAGCAGCAGCGCGCCCGTCTTGTTGCGCACGATGTTGTGCGACGTCTCCATCTCCGCGCGCGCGTTGATGTAGCGCTGCAGCAGCTCGTCGAGGTCGCGCCGGCGGGTGCGCTCCAGGTACAGCCGGCGGCTCTCCACCTTGGTGCGCAGCGCCTGCAGCTCCTGCTGGTGCCGCTGGCGCAGGTTGAGGCCGCGGCGCGCGTAGGCCTCGGCGCGCGCGTCGTCGTAGCGGCGGCGGTGCTGCTGCTCGAGGGCGTCGGCCTGGCGCTTGGCCTGCTGCGCGCGGGTGTACTCGCGCTGCTCCGCCAGCATGCGCTCGTGCCCGCGCGCCTCCAGCAGCTCGCGGCTCTGCTTGGGGAAGTCGGGGGCGCGCTCGCGCATCTCGGCGTGGAAGGCGGCGACCTCGTCGTTCTGTCCGCTCCAGCAGCGCCACCTCCGCCTCGAGCTGCTCCTCCTCAAAGAGCTCGATCTTCTCATTCCACGCCTCGTGGAAGCGGCGGAACTCGAGGCGGTGCGCCTCCTCCAGCGCCCGCCGCTCCTCCATCTGCTGCTCCGTCAGGCCCCGCACGTGCCGGCTCTCCTCCTCCAGCCGCACGTTGCGCAGCACCTGCTGCACCAGGTGCGCCTCCTGGTAGAGGGCGCGGTCGTGGCAGGCGCGGCGGTACTCCTGCAGCGACTCGAGGTACGCCGGGAGGTGCGCCTCGCCGTCCGCGTCGCGCGCCGCGATGGCCTCCAGCGCCACCCGCGCCCGCCGCTCGATGGCCGCGAACTCCTCGTCGCTGTACCCGCCGCTCGTCTGGGGCGCCCGGCCGCCGCTGCTGCTGTTGTGGCTGCCGTTGCTCCTGCCGCTGCTGGCATACGAGTAGCTGTTGTTGCCGTTGTTGTTGTTGGTATTGTAGTTACTGTCAGAGACACCAGTGGCGCTGTTGGCGGTGCCTACGGCTTTTTCTCTACGGCTCCCCTGGTTGCTGCTACCGCCACCGTCGCTGCCGGACGCGCCGGCGTTCTTGATGTAGCTACTGTCGTGCGGCGCCTGCTGGCCGTCGGCGCTCGTGCTGGAGTGGTGCGGCAGCGTCTCGTCTGTTGCGTCTTGGCTCATGATAAAATAGGAGCTCCACTACGACTTGATATTCGTTCTATTGAGAGGTATTCTTGTGCTCTCGTGCTTGAAAAAAAAAAAAAGAAGGCCTATGATAGATTTGCCTTTGTAGTACCTGGGGATGTACGCGAGAGAAAGAATTGAGAAAAGTTGAGAGGGAAAGTCAGGATGAGACTACTAGTGCGGATACAGATTCACTTTTGACATATTATTTTTTGAAGAGGCGCACACACGTTAGTCCTGATGAGGGAGAAGCGTGCAGCACTCGAAATGTGGTAGCAATTCTTCTGAGCACGACCGCAACGCAGCAACACTGCTAGGCACAGGATGCCAGTGAGCAAGGAACCAGGGAAGTGTGCACAACAGATGGAGAGCATTTTTCCGTTGGACACAGAAAACTACCTCTTGTTTTCATTCATTTGCGCGTCAGAAGTTGTTTTCGTTATCAGTATTATTATTATTATTATTATTATTTTGGATTGCTTATTTGATGCATTAGCGACTGAAAAACAGGGAAAGAAACAAGACGAGACGGGTGAAAGGAAAGCCCTGCAACCACGCGAAAGATGACAAGTAAAAAGATGAGCTTTGATATTGTCATGTTTTACTCTATAGGGAGTGGGGGTTTTTGATATTGAGATCCTGGTCATCGTAGTTGTGTCTGCTCCGTTTTCACCGTCAAAAGTGGGTCTACCACTCATTTTGTAGTGAAGCACTAGAAATAGGATGAAGGCGTGGAAAAGGGGGAGGGGGGAAGAACAACAATGAAATAAGTGAAGAAAGAAAAAGTAGAATGAGAATTTGAAAGCAAAGGGGGAAAAAAAAATGAGAGACGGCTAAAAAAAAAAAAAATCAGCGTGATGATTGTGATAGGGAAACAATAAAAAAAAAAGAAAAGAAAAAAGTGTATCACAAGCCAAAATGAAGCGCTTTCGGAGTCGTCTACAAATGGGGAAGGTAAGGAAAGACGAAGCAGGGAAAATTAAAAAACGCTCGCGGAGGTGCGTTCAAGACAGAAAAGCCACTAGGGGGGCAGATATATATATATACACGCTCAGGTGAGATTGGGTATTGTGGCTCTTTCCCTCTGCTTTTTTAAATAGTTTTCCACGCTTCGAGTCTTTGTTGCTCATTTTCAAATCCACACGGACAGAATTATACGCGTTCAGTTGTGTTTCGATCGTGTAACTGTTATTCACGGTACTAATATAAAGTTGTTTAGGAAGGAAACAGGAAAGACATAAACACAAGTGGAGAGAGGAAAGCAAAGAGTACAAAAATAAAAAAAGGGACGATTCCTGAATAGGTAGAATATATATAAATGTAAAAATCTGGTTCTGGAATTTAAAGAAAAAAAAAAGCTGAACAATAAAGAGAGGAGAAAGGAATAGGTTAGGGAGAAACAAAAACCTGTCGAGAAGCAAAATAAAAAAAAAAAGAGAGAAAAGATAATAGTAATGTACAATGCCGACGTAGCATACTTTGAAATAGAATACAGCAGATATATTTCTATGTGCATGTATCTAAAAGAAGACAGGACAAGCAAATAAAAAAAAACACGAGGAAAAAAAACACTAAAAACAAAAAGCGTTAGTGAGGAAAAAAAGAAAAACTGAAAGAAGAGGGGGTAATTAAAGAGATGGAAAAGATGAAAGAGAAGGGTAAAGCACCACCCGGATAATACCTTCCGGAAGGCACATAGGCGTTGTCCATTTATCTTTCCCCTGTGGCATTTTTCATGTATCAATTATATGCCACCTCAGCACCGATCTCACGTGCAGATCACGGTTCCCCCTTTCTGCGTATGTATGTGTATTTATCGTGTCATTCTTGCAAAGTCTCAACTGGTTTGTATTAAAAAGAAGCGATCAATGCAATAAATACCAATTTGCGAGAGAGGAGAAAAAAGGAAAATAGAGAAAAATAGAGAAAATAAAAAAGGAAGGGAAAGAAATCGTGATCTACACTTGAGATTGCGGTGGTGAGGGTAAAAAGAAAGAGAAAAATGTGGCTCAGGGAAAGAAGAAATGGTCTGGGAAAAAAAAAATGCCGGTGTCTTTTCATGCGCGATGCGTTCTCTTTTGATCATCCATGCTGTTATTATTTTCTAGTAGTTATCACTAACTCTCTCTCTCTCTCTCTCTCTCTCTCCTTCTCTCTTCCAGTTTTACAACTAGAAGAAACATAGAAAGAAAGAGCTACTCGGCCTCGCACACGAGATGTCCTCCTGCATTTAGATGCGTGAATCGAGCACCTCACATTTGTATTGCTGTGTACTGTTATCTTCTATATTTAATTTCTGCAGCCTCCTCCCTTTCCTCGCCTTCCGCAGTCCGGGGAACTAAGACGAAAGAAAGAACGATAGTAATAAACATATTAAAAACCGCTGAACGAGGGTTCTGCGAGGTGAGTCAGGCCAACAAGCGCGGAGGAGAGAGAGAGAGAGAGACAGACAGACAGACTTGTCATCGGTAGTGTGGAAGAGAGTCACCAGGCAAAGTAGAAAGTGCAGAGAGAAAGGAGAAGAAGGGAAAAAAAGATGAAGTAGAATACAATAAAAGTGAAAATAAAAATAAAAAATAAAAGGGGACGGAAATCAAGCATAGTAAAAATACGGAAAGGAAAAGAGAGAGAAAAGAAAAGAGGGGTCGGAAAAGAAATATGATCAAGAAAAGATGTAAAGCACAAATAACAATAGAAGTCAAAGATATCTTGCGTGGAGGGAGAAGTCAAAGAAAAGAAAGAGATGAGAAGAAAAAATGAAGTCAAAAAAAAAAAAGAAAAAATAGAAGAAGAAAAAAGTAGAATGGCACATTCTGCGCGCGGTGTATATTCATCTGTTCTAGTGGTCTTCTTTCCACTTCTTTTTTTCAATTACTTTTTTTTTTCGTGACAATGCTTCTGCAATAATGTGTGTGATTTCTGTCCACCCTTTCATTTTTATTTGGGATTATTTTGCTCCATCGCCATATGAGCTTATATGGCACCTTCGTCGCGCTTCTCATGGCACGCTCTGTTCTTCTTCTTGCTGCGTGTGTAAGTGTGTGTGTGTAGGGGGGGGGGGTGCGGTGTGGGCTCAGAACAGGAAAAAAAGAATAATAATAATAATACAAGGAAAAAAAATGAGTGTGCCGTGTATGGGTGTGAGTGTTTGAGAACATCACGACCTGAAAGTAGAAAATAAGCAACACCCTCAGTTAAAAGAGTGAAGACGGGGGAGGGGGAATTAAGAGAAATAAATAAAAAAAGAGAGACAAAAAGAAGGAATTGAAACAGAAAACAGAAAACACAGAGAGGAGGAAAGAAAGGAGAGCGATATATATGTAAAGAGAAAACAAAAAGCCACACACGACAATAAATGCGGACTGGTGATTAGGTGTACCAATGTCACGGCATTCGAAGGCACCCGGTCACACACCGCAGTTATATATCCGTCCCAATTTATGATCCTCTATACACGCACGCAGGCGCGCACACACTCTTCGAAAGGGAATAAAAAAAGAAGGAAAAAACACAGCCTGACATAGAGGGAAGCAGCGTCAACCTGACGGTGAGAGCGGCGTTGCGGAGTAGATGAAGGTTGAAGGTGTCTGCACGGAGACACGAGGGAAAAGGGGGTGAGGCAATGTAATCCACAGTGCATCGCCCGCAGGTTTTCAAATAGCAGAGCAATGGCTGAAGACACAAGGGAACATCAAAAACAAAAGAAAGCTTGAAACAAACAATAGTAATTAGAAAGTGGTGCAGTGAAATGGTGGGGTCGGGCTCGAAAAAGTAAACAACTGAGGCATGAAAAGTGTCAACGCGGTTTCACCGCTGCGTTCGTTCAAAATATATATATAATATAGAACAACGGCGTCAAGAGAGTTCGAACATAAAAACAATAATAACAATGGTAATTGCCTCGCAGCGTTTTGATGTGAAAAAAAACAAGTGAGTGAAAACAAAAGAAAGGACAATATTTCTGCCGTTGAGTGAAATGTAGCGGGAGTGATGAAGTGCAAAATTTGAAAACGGAGAGAGCGGCCCAGGGAAAAAAAAAAACACGAAAAGATGAAAGACAAAAGTGAATGAGAGAAGAGGAAGTCACGAGATTGAAAAAAAAAAGAGGAAAAAAAAGCAAGGATTATAACAGCTCTTCTATTTCTTTGTTTTTGTTCTTTGTTTTTCTTGTTTATCTTTTCTTAAATCCATTGTAGCAAACAGGTCAAAAGAGAGGAGACAACAACAAAAAAAAAAATGGTGGTGAAGAGAGAAGGAAACAAGAGAAGAGCTTAGCGGTAGGAAAGGGAGGGAGGGAGGTAGATATCCCTCCTCAATGGTGTACAATATCGAATGGAGAAAGAGAGAAGTTGGGAATTCAATGAACAGATAGGGAAAAAAAAAAGAGAAGTTTACTAATAGACAATGTAGGGCATATGGAGGAGCATGAATGAAAAAGGAAAAAAAAAAGAAAACAGTAAAAAGTGAAGGAAACAAAAAAAAAAAGAGAGAAAAAAAAACAAAAGAATGAGCAAAGGTGGAGGATAAAGTAATTTGTTTTGTTTTGCTTTGTTTTGCATCGCAAATGACTATGGATAAGTAAAGACTCTACTTGCAGTTATTCCATGTCGGGAAATATGGAGACACGGAACAAATATATGCATGAATAAGGTGGGTGAGGAGAAAAAAAAAGAACAAGAAGAAGAAGAAGGAGAGGAAGGAAATCAAAAGAGTGAAGACAAAAATACAAAATACCAATTAACAAATTAACAAATTAAATTATGAAATTAAAAATTAAAATTAAAAATTAAAAATTAAAAAAAAAATTAGAATTAAAAAGTAAACAAAAAAAAAAGAAAACAAAAGCAAAAGCAAAAGCAAAAAGCAAAAAGCAAAAGCAGAAATGGGGAAGGGGGGAATCCGTCAATCAATCCATCACGTAAAAAATAGTCGGGGGCATTTGCATACAGGAAGCGACGAATTAGTAAAGTAGTATGCAAGCAGAAGAGGTCTGTGGAGTCGGAAGCAAGAAGGGAAGACGAGGTACGGCCGGCGGAGCCGGAAAAAAAAAAAATGCTATAAGTGGGTAATGAGGAGTGAAATGAAGCAGAGGCGGAAAAGAAAAAGAAAAAGATTCGCAACCAGGAGAAAGAAAAGTTTCCGCAGTCTCCCCTGCGCTGTCATAACCCCCTCCCCACAAGCGCCGCCGCCCACCCCGAGCCGCCTACACGGATGAAAAAAAAACAGGCATTGCTCTCCTTTTTGCGGATCAACAAAAGCTTAATGCAGAGAACAAAAAAAAAAAAGAAGAAGAAGATATCCTCATTCGAGTAGGGGTGCAGCGAAAAGAAATATATGAATAGGGAGTAGGGAGTAGGGAGAGGAGGGGTGGGGATATAAAAACACAATAACGGGGGGTAAGGTAGGTTGAATGCGAGAACAACAAAAAGAAAAAAGAAGAACGAAAGGCACAGAAAAAAAAAAAGCAGCGAAAAAAAAAATAACGACTACTTCGAAAACAAAACAAAAAAGAAAGAAAGATGGAGGGGAAAACCTAAAAGAATGGTCAATAAAAGAACGAGCAAAAAGAAGGACTGTCAAAATAGGATCTCTAGTAAATATATACGACACAGAATCTCCGCAAGGCATCACGTCCACAAAGGGTTGGTGTAGATATATATAGACATATATAAAACGCAGGGTTCAACAGCAGCGCTGACTTCCACAGATGCGGCGGGAGATGGTCGGGAGTATCTCTACTTTATCAAGGAAGAAAAAAAAAAAAAACAACGGGTGGGAAGAGAAAAGGCAAGGGGAAAGCGAGAAAAAAGAGTGATCAGCTTTGATAGCAAAACTAAAAGCGCGCGTACGACTGCGCATGTATGCATAGATATCTGTGTCAATCACAGCTGGCACCTCTCACAGTCTACCTTCCTCCTCATCGCTCACATGTGCTGTGCCAGAGGCATGCCGTGCTGGTGCATGGGAAACGCCACAACCGCACCGTGGCCGTTGTGGAAGAGAAGCATAGGGGAGCCTGGGGGTCCACCCATGTGCGGAGACATCGGCGGCGGCGCGTACGAGTTGCTGCCAGCCATGCTGTTATTCATGTTGAGCGTGGTGCTGTTGTTGTTGCTACCTGCGCCGGCGTTGTTCATCATGTGCATGCCCAGCGGCGTCGGCAGCGGCTTGCCGCGCAGGAACGGCTGGTGAACTGGCGCGTGCAGCTGCTGCGGCTGACGTAGGGGCGTGTGGGCAGTGGTGATGAGGCCGTTGGGCAGCACGCTTGCCTGGGCCAGCATGGGCGACTGGGGAGCGGAGACAAAGTGGTTGGAGCTGCTTGCGGGAGGGAGGGTGTAGTGGTTCTGCTGAAGCGACAGAGCAGGCGGCTGCATCTGCACTTGCTGGGACGGCATGTTACGCGTGAAGACTCCGCCAATGTCTTGTTGCTGCTGCAACTGCAACTGCTGTTGCTGCTGCTGCTGCTGTGCGCGGGCAGCCGGGGAGGTCACTATCTGCGGTGGCGGGGGAGGGCCTTGGCTGCCGGGAAGCACCGGCAGCGTCGGCGGTAACGGTGGAGGTGGCACAGCGTTGGAGTTGTTTGTTCCCAACGAGTCGGTGGCGGAGCGGCTCTGCTGGGCGAGGCTTGCGGGGTACGGGCCCGAAAGCGCGAGAGGCGCACGAGAGGGGGCAGGAGTGCCGATGAACAGCGGGTGACGCAGTGCGTCAGTGCAACTCAGGCGCCACTGTTCGTCGGGCTGCAGGAGTGAGATGATGAGGTGCATCAACCGCTCCTCCTCCACCGTCTGCGACGAGCCGTTCTCCAGTACCTGTAGATTGTTATTGTCAAAGGAGTCACCGATGAACCCGCCGTTAGACTCCGCAGCGCGACGCATGCCCAGTTGGCGGCACTGCCGGATGTGTTGACGCAGATTTACCTCCAGCACCTGCTTGGGCTGTTGGTTGCACGGCAGTTGGAACTGACCAACGTTCTTGCCGGTGGTCAGTGCCTTCTGTGACGGATACCCCACGCGGCGGACGATGCGGCACAGCTGATCGTAGGCGTTCTCGCCGGGGAAGACGGGTTTGCCAGTGTATAGCTCGAAGAGAAGGCAGCCCACACTCCACGCATCGATGCTGGGGGTGTAGGGAAGGCCGCAGATCACCTCGGGGGCGCGGTACCAAAGAGACTGAATGTCGAAGTAGTTGTTTTCATGAAACTGGCGCACGGCACCAAAGTCTATCAGACAAGTGTTGTTGAAGTTATCCACCTTCTGGTTACTGCTGCTGTTATTGTTTACCATAATGTTATTGTTGTTGTTGCCATAAGCTCCTCCTGCGATGCTAGAGTTGTTGTTATTATTCCCAAATGCACCATTATCATATCGCGGAAAGCTGTTGACGGACGGATTTGTGAAGAGGTTTTCGTTGTCGCGGCCCAGCATCACGTGGTTATCATCAGGGCTGGCCCCTCCAAGCATCGACATGAACTGCGACGCATACCCGCTGTTGGCAAGCGCCGATTCGTTGTCGCTGCTGCTTGGGGAAAGGGTCTCAGCGCGGAGCATGATGTTCTCAGGCTTGATGTCGCAGTGCATGTAACCAGCCTTGTGCAGGTCGCTGAGCGCCTTTAGCACGTGGCGGGCAACATCACGCACCTGAGACACAGAGAGCGGCTGGAAGTTTTTGGAGCGCAGCACTTCGTAGAGATTCCGGTCCAAAAGCTCCGTGACAATACAAACGTGACCATTGTCCTCAAAGGAGTCGAGAATATTCACGGTGTCGTCACTGTACTGAAGCGCACGCAGAGCCTGAATCTCGTTCAAGGCAGAGCGGCGATAAGCAGCATCCTTGCGGGCAACCTTCACAGCGACAAAACCGCCATTGATGCGGTCCTGGCAACGGATAACCTGGCCGTATGTACCAGTTCCAAGGACATGCTCAGGAATGTAGCGACCATTCTTGAATGATGTCGGGGCTTGATAGGACTTCATCTTGCGAGAGACGGGACGATTCAATTCAATTTATTTCTGATGCAACGCAAGTAGACTAGCACTGTACGCGTTTCTTCCTCTTTTTCTGGTCAGTAAGGAATGTGCCGGTGATCAACAGAAGGAGCGAAAACAATAACAGCTTGATTAAACTAGCCGAGTACTGCTGCGTGAAGAATACGAAAACGAACGGAACAAGAAAACAAACTGTAGATCACAAATGATAAACTGTTTACCTTCGGGTTTTTGATTGTGTTTTCCGGACTTAATATCTTTACTCTTCTTCCTGGTGTGAGCGCGATGTGAGTCTGCTTGCTTATATATATGCGTGTATATATGGTTGAACTTTGAGAAAACAACGTTTGTTTGTTTGTTTGTTTTTTTGTTTTTTTTCTTCTTCTGAGGTTGTACGCTTGTGGCTTGGTGACTATTCTTTTTATTGACTGTGTGTGTACCCTCGTAAGTTGAGTCAGTCAAAGTGTTAACGACGGGGCAATTGGGCGAAAGTCAGAAAAGCACAGTAAAGAACGAGAATGAGGAGTACGGTTACTTGAACAAGCTAATTCAGGCGTGAAAAAGAGCGAGAAGAGTTAACAACAAAGAAGTATTTGTAAGAGAGAGAAAAAAAGAAAGAAAGAGGGAAAAGGAAGTGATGCAGCAGCTAACAGCAAAGCAAACGATCGGAGGCGGAAAAAAAAAAAAAAGAAAAGCAGCAACTTAGGAAAAGCAGAGTAAAAGATGAAAAAGAAAAACGAATAATTGCTCGAGAGAGAGAGAGAAAAAATGGTGAAACAGAAAGTAAAAAGTAGTGAGCTAATAAGAATAATAATAGTGTATGTAGCGGAATCAGTGATGAGGGAGGGGGAACTGTGAGAATGGTTAGAAGGGAAAGAAAGCACACAAACAAGAAAAAAAAGAAAATAACGTACAAAAAAAAGATACAGAAACCTTAAAAAAAAAAAAAAAAAAAGGTGAGAGCCGAGAAGAGAAGAAAGAAAAAAAAAAAAAACAGAGAGAAAGCACAACGAAGGGTATACAGTTGTATTACGTCCTTCGCTGGTGCCGCAAAAGAATTTGAAACCCTGCAAACGAACGAAAATATTTTTTTTTTTCCTTTGTGAGACTACCGATATGCTACAATAGAATTCTGAAAAAAAAAAGAAAGAAAGAAAGAAAGAAAGAAAGATCCACGGATGATATGAGGACCAAAAGTTATAATAACGCAAGTAGAAGAATCAAGAGAGGAGACAAAAATAAGAGGGAGCAGGGAAAGGGAAGGGGGAGAGCTGAAGGATAGAGAAAAGATGGTAAAGCAAGTGATGAGAAGAGAGGGAAAAAGAAAGTAGGAAGAAAAAGAAAAATGAGGGAGAAAGGGAAGCAGGAGATAGAAAAGAAAAGAAAAAGAAAAATAGCAATACGTATATGAGAAAGCTCTTGATTTTTATTTTTTACTGTGCCTAAATTATTTTTTTGGTGACAATATATATATACGGAATACTTGTTTTGACTATATATAAATATATGATGTTATTTTTTCGTGTTTATTTGACCTATTGTTTTGAAAACTTAGTGAAGGACGACCTGTGAGGAATGTGTAGGGTAACTCTCACTTTTACAGCTAGTAGTGTTATCGTTATGAACACTACCTGCGTGTGATTTTGAGAAGTGAACGTCGTACCTAGCGTTAACCAAAAATACAAGAAGGGGTTTGTAGTCCGTTTGATAGTTTTTGCTTTGATTTTTATTACCAGAAATTAGCTTACACTTAGAACAAGGAATGATTCACGAAGAAGGTTATATTCTTGATTCAGATCTGTGTAGATACGGAAGGGAAAGATTCTTCGAGTATTTTGTTTTCCTTAATTTTTTTCGACAGATTTATCTTTGTCTGTTTATTAGAGTAATTTTTTCCTTGTAAATGTATTGAAATATGATATGTGACTATTAGTAGTAGACACGGGCATGGTGGAGGTAAGCAGGGAAAACAAGGCCAGAATGATGCGTGTGTTTGAGAGGGGAAATAGAGCACAAGGGACAGTTTAGGCAGGCAGTTGTTCGAGCATAGACGAGCTGCCCGCGCGCGCACAAGTTAGAGAGAAGAGGAATAAAACGACACGCACACACACACTCACACACACTCACAGAGAGCAACAAAACGAATTCTGGTGAAGATAGAGAAAGGGACAGTGACAGACACGGAGGTAGTGAGTAATATAAACAAAGAAGACACAACTGAATATATTTAGTCTGACAGCAGAAGTCCAGACATGAACAGTCATAATTCAGATAGGTATGATGTTATTTAAAATAGTTACTCTGCACTTTCCACAACACAGCAGTTTGATCATTGCTGACCGACGCAAAGATGTAGAAGTTTGTCGGTGTCGTTGACTGCGTTCCGCAAGTCGCCACGGTACCTTCATGGGGACTTGGTGCTGCACCATTGACAATTTGGTTACATTGTATGCGCTCATATGTCGCTTGCTCACCTTGTCTGAATGACTGACGAACCTCAAAAGCAAAAGATGGGGCACTAGTCTGACTCGCGTGATAGAATGCTATACTATTGACTGTCATTGTATGCGCGGTAAGAATAGTGAGGGGCTTTCCGGATGTTGCGGAAAAGAGACGCATTGTGCCATCCCAGCAACCCGCAATGAGCAAGTCCAAATGGCACGAGACTGAACCCACTCCTTTCTTGCTAGCCCAACTCCATCGCTGGTGTGGTTCGCGCATGGCAAGTGGAGAATTAGTGCCGCTTTGGTCGTCAAGGTCTTTTGATACTGTTGTATTCACACATTCGATGTATCAGATGTTGTCGCTGTTTCCTGTTGCGGAGCAGCTGTTCTTTCTGCAGGACAAAGTTCGAAGCAGGAGACGCCTTCGGGGGAACATGCGTAGAGGAGTGAATCTTGTCCCCATACGCACATGAGCGCCGCCGTCGAGAAGGGACGCCATACCAGTGTGCGGTGGCCGCCGGCGGTCTCCAAGTCCCACAAGACAACGTGACCACTCTCAAAAGACACGCTCAGCAAAGACCCGTCGTGCTTGAAAAAGATTCCCATCGGCACACCACACTTGAAGTCGCTGGCGGTGGAAAAGCTGCCATGTACCTCAATATCAATCAAGGTCGACTTATCCGTTGTTATCACAGTCGTTTTGCGCTTTTCACGGTGTGAGTCTGGCATGTCACCTCTAATTTCTCTAAGTTCCTGGTCCTCCTGTAATTTCAGCAGCGACAATCGCCAAACAGTAACAACACCGTTCGTCTCATGTGGAATCACCAGCAGAGACTCCTGAGGAGGTAGTGTTGTTCTTGCGGAATGTAAGTGAGTCGGTGAGGGTGCTGTTGCCGGAGCCTGACTGCGTCGGTGATGCACGGCGACGGGGCAAAACCCCATGAGTGGAACGCGCCATTCATGAAGACAGTGTGGTACCAGATTATCCCCATCGCTGTGTGCAAGCTCAACAAGATACACTTTTTGATTCCGGCACTGCGCATAGACAAGGATGCTGCTAGGCTGCGGAGTGGTGCTACTTTCTGGTTGATTTTTGCGCAACTGAAAGCGCCTCCTGGAAACGGGGGTGCGCTCCTCTTTTAAGGGTCCTCCGCGATGAGGCGTGGCGCACCCCCCTTCGTGCGGGAAAAAGCCGACGGCGGTGATGCCGACGGAGCCAAAGGTGCCGGGCGCGGAATGCGCGCCGCCCTGGGCCGCGACCCCAAAGTCGACAGCGGGGACGAAGGAAACGAGGGGACGCCGCAGCGACAGATCCCAGACACACACCGTGCCGCGGGCATCACCCGTTATCAGCAGAGGCGCCGCCCGGGGGCTGGGGCCCGAGCCAAACGAGCAGGACAGCACCTCGGCGTGGTGGGGGCCTCCCTTCAACGTGAACAACGGCGGAAGGCCGGGGGACGAGCTCATTGTGAGAGGGGGGGAGGGGGTCTTGTCGTTTCGTTGTGTTCTGCTTCTTCGGGGTGGACGGGGTGGTTGGGGTGGGGTGGGGTTAGGTGTGGGGGGGAAGGGGGGTGGCCGGCGGGGGGAACGGGAGCTGTTGCGGGTGCGGGGGCGGTGGTGGGGTGGGGTGAGGGGAGGGGGGTGGCACGGCACGTCTCGCCCCCACCCCGTCTTCAGCATCCCCGCCACCCCCCCCCCCCCACCTCAGTGTTTGACCGCACACCTAGCCCCGCCCTGATGGGGAACGGCTGTGCGCGTTCGCTGGTGTGAGGAACAGCGGCGTCAGCTGTCTGTTGGCGGTGGGCGGTGTCGTTTGACCCCTCCGGCGTGGGGTTGGGCTCCTTGCACCTTGGTTGTGTGAACGTTCCTCAGTGCTCAGTTGGCAGGGGAAAGCAGCGTTCTGCCCCCTACCAAGGTGAGAACGAGACGTGCCACAACCGCGCGCCCGACGGGCTGCGAAAAGCCCGTCCGCCCCCCCGCCCGAGGCGGCGGAAAAAAAAAGGGCGAAAAGCTATATCTTCACGAAGATTGACATCAGCCTTACGCAGGGAGAGTGCTAATCTTCTCTGTGGATTATCCAGATTTTGGATGTCCCACTACGCAAAGCATGGCGGGCTCCAACGTAAGGAACAGCCGTTTCATCAGGGGTTTGTAAAAGTACACATACGCCAGTATTAAAAAATATGTGGTGAAACGAATTTGCCGATTTGCCGTGACCGTCTCCTATAGTGTAGCGGTTATCACCCCGGACTCTGAATCCGGTAACCCTGGTTCGAGTCCAGGTAGGAGAACTTTTTCGCCATTTTTTTTTTGTGGCCTAGTTTAACCCATCTACTTTTTTTTTTTTTTTTTGGAACGGACGTGGGAGAGAGAGAGAGAGAGAGAGAGGGATGAGGTGGACAAGAAAAATGACAACAACAACAGCAGACTTCACCGTTCCGCCACGTCACACATTCCACAGATCTGATCCATTCAGCAGTGCGTGCTGCCATATTCTCACTCGTAGTGGTCCTGGCGCACTTGCACCTTTTTCTTTTCCTGCTTTTTTTTTTTTGTTCTCTCGGTTCTTTCGTTGGGGGGCAATAACAATAAGATATAACCACATCAATATAGGCATGACTCTCGCGCACACACACACACAGAGAGACAAGAACTAGAAGTAACGATGCGGGCGGAAGCCGGCGGTGTCGACGTCCTGCTGCCAGAGGGAGCGGCTCTTGCGCTTCCAGCCGAAGCCCTTGTTGTCGAGCCGCTCCTGGTGCAGCTGCGCCGAGCGCCCGGTGGTGCCGCTGCTGCGCAGCGACGGCGACCAGTTGCCGCCCATCGGCTTGATCATCTGCAGCGGCTTGAAGGCCCTCGCGGCCGCGGCGCCCGCCTTCTCCTCCTCCCCCTCCCCTGGCCGAAGCGGAGGTCGCACGGACGGGTGAAGATGGAGAGCTCGCTGGCCGGCGGGTGGGAGGGGCCGCCGCGGAGGTAGGCGAGGTCGCGGGCGGCGTGGCGCGCGCCGTGCTTCTGCCGCTGCTGCTGCCGCTGCCGCTCTTGCTGCTCGCGCAGGTGCGCCTGGGCCGCCTCGGGCAGCGGGTAGACGACGCGGCGGCCGCTCTGCATGCACAGTCGCTCGCTGCGGAGGCGCGCGAGGCAGTCGGCCGTGCGGATGCGCACCGCCTCGAGCCGGTCCTTGATGTTGATGTTGACCGGAAAGAGGCGCAGCGCGAGGACGTTGTTGCTGTTGCCGTGCGCGGCGTCGGGCGGGGCGGGGAGGGAGCTGTTGTGGTGCCGCTCGGGGTGGTGCAGCGCGCTGAAGTACTCGCGCAGGTTGAAGTTCCATCCTTCGGGGAAGTACACGTTGCGCCCGTCCGCGTCCACCTGCCGCGCGACGCTCATGTGCACGCGGTCGTAGTTGCTCACCGCCGTCGGGTCACCCATCTCGACGCCGAGGTCGCGCCGCTCCGTCACCGCCGCGCCGGCCGACAGCGGCGGCAGGTCCTCGCTCCGCGTGCGCTTGAGCGCAAAGGGCGGACGCACCAGGTGAGTCACCCGCACCCCGCCGTACAGCATCTCGTCCGCCGCGGTGGGAGTGATGGCGTACCCGAGCAGCGCGCCGCCCGCCGCCGGCGCCGCTGACAGGTGCCGCGCCGAGCGCCGCAGCATCTTTCGTTTCTTTTTTTTTTTTTTTCTTGCGTTGGAGAAACTTTCTAGCTATGGAGCGTAGTGTCGCCCAGGTGTACACTTCCTGTTTCCCACTTGCTTGTGTTCGTTGAAACTTTGCTTTATCCTTCAGGGTATTACGAACAGTGTGGGGGGTGGGGGTGGGGGGGGGGGTAGGTAAGATGAGGGGTGACGATAATGAAAAATAGGGAAACACTTAAACACGGGGTTACAATCATAACTGAACAGTTGAAGTCACGACGCCGAACACACAAAAAAGATAGCATGCACGCATGCACATAGTGTCACTGCAGAGGAATATAGCATTACTTTTTTTTTTTTTTTTTGAATTACTGTGCCATCTTTCAAACGAAAGAAAATATGTGGAAAGAAGAGGAGGCGGAGAATCGACTACTCAGAGATTGTTCACCCATAAATACAGTAGTTTGAGGGCGCGCATGTGTTGATGACGCGAGGGCACGCTGTGGTGCACTCTGTACCGCATCACTGCAGTCGCGGTTCGGTTCGGGGAGGCGGGGTGGGTAAGAGGGGGGGGGGGGGGAGGGACGAGCCCCCGGCGAGTCGACTACTCAGAGATTGTTCACCCATAAATACAGTAGTTTGAGGGCGCGCATGTGTTGATGACGCGAGGGCACGCTGTGGTGCACTCTGTACCGCATCACTGCAGTCGCGGTTCGGTTCGGGGAGGCGGGGGTGGGTAAGAGGGGGGGGGGGGGGAGGGACGAGCCCCCCGGCGAGTCGACTACTCAGAGATTGCTCACCCATAAATACAGTAGTTTGAGGGCGCGCATGTGTTGATGACGCGAGGGCACGCTGTGGAGCACTCTGTACCGCATCACTGCAGTCGCGGTTCGGTTCGGGGAGGCAGGGGTGGGTAAGAGGGGGGGGAGGGACGAGCCCCGGCGAGTCGACTACTCAGAGATTGTTCACCCATAAATACAGTAGTTTGAGGGCGCGCATGTGTTGATGACGCGAGGGCACGCTGTGGTGCACTCTGTACCGCATCACTGCAGTCGCGGCTCGGTTCGGGGAGGCGGGGGTGGCTAAGGGCGGGGAAGGGGGTGGAGGGACGAGCCCCCCGGCGAGTCGACTACTCAGAGATTGTTCACCCATAAATACAGTAGTTTGAGGGCGCGCATGTGTTGATGACGCGAGGGCACGCTGTGGTGCACTCTGTACCGCATCACTGCAGTCGCGGTTCGGTTCGGGGAGGCGGGGGCGGGGAGAGGGGAGGGAGGCAAGGAAAAGCATTAGGGAGCAGAATGAGGTTGAAGGTACGTTTTCTTTTTACAGAGAAGGCTAAGTTTTCCTTATGATGGGAGAGGTTAAAGGTACGTGGAGTAGCAAGGCGGTGGTTACAAGATCTGTTCAGAGCTTATCCGACGATTTTAGTAGTGGATGTGAAGTCATCAAAGTATTCGGTAAAAAAAGGCGGCTTGCCGCCGCGTCGTCGAGGGAGAAATCTTGCTTCGACGCACAGGGGAATACAGGAGCCGAGACGGATGCTTTTCGGTAGTAAGGTCTGACTGCCATTTTTTTAACGACTAAATCCACACCCTCCCGAAGAGGGGAGGAGTAAAATAAAAGTAATCGGAAATATATATAAATAGAAAGACCACATGAGAGTAAACAAGTTTTCCAGCACACGCACACATATTCGTTGCCCTGACAACGCCAGAGCTGACATATGAGACAAAAAAAAAAAAAAAGGTGAAAAATAGAATGAAAAGAAGTGGGAGGGGGAGAGGAAGGAAGATATATACCTCCTGTAATTCTTCAGTGCCGAGAAGCCGGTGTCACTGACGGCTCTCACACGAACGAAAAATCAAATGCTGCAAGGGGAAAACAATATAAAATAAAGACACACATAGAGTTCACTACTTTTTGAAAACTAGAGACGAGCTCACCGCTGCCCGCAGATGGACGCAACTCAATTTGGCGCTGCAACAACAACAGCTAATACTGCTTTCATGACTGCTACTTGCTGGCACATTCCATGCACACGCAGGTGGTTGTGCACGGGGCGGGGTGCGCGCAGCACAGCAGGTGCCCTAGCGCAGGGTTGTATGTTTTACCGCAGCACCCGCACGTGGTCCAGGTGGTGTTCGCGCCGGCGTCCGACACCCGCTTGTACGGCGCGCCGCGCGGGCAGCAGAGGGCGTTGGCGGCGCACCCCGCGCAGAGGTCGTAGTCGCACAGGCGGCACCCGCGGCCGCCGGACGCCGCGCACGGCAGCAGCACCCCGCAGTGGTCGCAGTAGTACTGCGGCGTCTGCGGCGCGCCCCCGTGGGCGTGCGGGGTGAGCGCGTGTAGGTGGCAACACAACGGCCTGCTGCTGGCGGGGGCGGCTGCGAAGGCGGAAACGGTCGGCGCGAGGTCCGCCGGCACGGGGGGTGGCGGGACGGCGCCGGTGCCGAAGCCGCCCGCCGGCGCGGTGAGGGCGGTGAGGTCGGCGAGACGGCCGCTGACGCTGGAGGCGGTGTAGAGGCCGTCCAGGTCCTTCACGCAGCGCTGCACGTCTTCAGCCGTCGGGACGCCGCCGGCGACGGTGTAGTACATGGTCACCGTCACCGTGAGGTGTTGCCCGGGGTCGCGCTCCGGCCGCGGCACCGGCAGCCCCCCGTACGTCCCCGCCATCGACCCGCGGCTCACGCGCGCCGCGTTGGAGATCCCGGCCGCCGGCGGCTGCGGGGTGGGACGCTCCGACGAGCGGCCGAAGCGCGCCGCGGGTGCAGCGCAGCCGAAGTGGGTAGCGGCGAGACCCCCACAACCGTGCCCGCGGCCTCCCCCGAAAGTCCCGCCTCCCCCGAAAGTCCCGCCTCCCATGAAGCCGCCGCAGACGGGCCAGGGGGACGGCGCGGGGGCGGACGGCCGCTGCGCCAGTGGGACCTGAATGAGCATCTGCACGTTGAAGCGCGCGCCGAGCTGCGGGGGGCCGAACTCGACCGCGACCGCCTTGCCGCGCTGCGCCGCCGCCTGCCGCTCCTCCGCCGTCTCGCTCTGCGCGCCGCCCACCGCCTGCGCGCTGCGCTCGCCCTCCAGCCAGAACTGCCGCACCGCGCCGCCCTCCGCCACCGCGTGGTAGAAGAGCCGGGTGCGGCCGACGCCGTCGCCCTGCACGGACGTCCCCTGCGGCGTCGCCAGCAGCAGCAGGTTCCGCGGGTTATCGGCGCTGCGCGTCTGGTAGCTGTACACCTCCGTGCAGAACTCCAGCGCGGCCTCGCCCACGGCCCCCGCCACCGGGAGGAATACCGCCTGGAAGCGCACGCCGACCTTCTCGTCGAGGTCGGGGCGCGCCAGCGACGGCGTCTGGAGGCCCACGTAGCCCCCGTAGGTGCCGGCGCTGCCCAGGTACTCGGCCAGCGTTACCGTCTGCAGCGTCGCGCTCCCAGACTCGTTGCCGACGACCAGCTTGATGGCGCCGGCGGGCAGCACCGCCAGCCGCTCGTTCCAGTTCTCCCCGCGCAGCGTGTACAGCAGCCGCTCGTCCTTGGCGTAGAGACGCACGTCCGCGATGTTAGGCCCCACGCAACTCAGCGCGCCGCCGGACGGGTGCGAGCGCTGCACGTCCTCCCACGACACGGGGACGCAGCGGTAGCCGCTCGTGCGCGCCGCCGCGTCAACGGCCGCCTTGGTCGCCTCCACAGAGGCCTGACCCGGCGCCGGAATGTTGTTCCAGGAAGGAGTAGGCATCACTTTTGGTGAAGTGGTTGTGAGGAGGCTGGAAAGAGAAGATGATGCAAGAGAGTTTTGTTTTTATGCTCTGTTCTGTCCTATTTTTTCTTCTTTTTGAATGTAGGGGATGCTGTTCCTTGCCACGAGGCCAGTGCGGAAGTAAAATAAAAGGGGTGAGAAAAAAAAAAAAAGGCAAATAGAACAAAAAAAAAAAGAGAGAGAGAGAGAGAGAGAGAGAGAGAGAGAGAGAGAGAAAACAGAAAATAGTCCTTCTTTACAAGATAAAAACAACATCAGAAAAAAAAACAAGTAGAAAAACAACGGGAAAGTTGAAAGAGCGAGCTGTAAAAGTAGTGAGAAACTTCTTTTTGAATGAGAGTGGTGTAGGAAAAGAAAATGAGGGCAATGAATGTGAAAGAGGGAGAGAAAACAAAGAAACGAAATGCCGGATTGCATCCCATCCGATACATGCTTGTGACAAGAGGTCTTCTTAGAGAAACTGAATTACAGAAAAGAGTTTGATTTTTTTTTAAAAAAGGAAGATTATTCCAGATTTTTTTCATTCGCATCGAAAGTACGTCGAAAAAAAAAACAAAGAAGACAAAAAGGGGGAAAAAAGGACCGATAACAAGACCAGAATAAATGCTGGGACAGCAACACCTGCACGTTGAGAAGGGTAAGCATACACGTCCTATCTGCTTTGTGTACGAGTAGTACTGGCCAAACCTTACCAGAATGACGGAGTTGGTCTCATCAATCCCACCAAAAAATGGCCTCCGCAAACACCTGCCGCACCAGCTCCTTCCTGTCCTCCATGTCCTCAATGTTTGCATACGGCCCCCAACTCGTGCAGTGAGACGCGTGCAGGTACAGGGAGCGAATTCCTGGACAGCGCTGGCGGAGGGTGAGGAGGTCGGCTACGGTGTAGTCGCTGTGGAAAAAATACAGCAACCTCAGCGTCCGCGGAGCGCCCGCCAGCCACTGGCGACCCTCCGGCGACGAAAGCGGTGGGAGGTGGGAGACGTACAAGCTCCAAAGACCCGGCAGATGACGCAGTATCCGGTGGAAGAAGTCATAGGCGGTGGCGGTTGGGGGGATGGCGTAGTTGTACTCGTCAAAGTCCGCGGGGCGCCCGATGGCGTTGAAGACAAGCACGTCCACGTCCCACTCACTCTTCAGAAGCTCTGTGATGGCGGCATCACTGGGGAAGCCGACCTGGCACAGCTCGAGATACAGCTCGTACAGCCCGCGCGAGCACGCGCTCGTGTTGCAGTAGCTGCCCAGCGCGTGCCCCTTCGCCTTACCCAAAAAGTTCGCACACAGCTCCTCGCGTGTGCAGCCGAGCGCGCGACACATCCGGTGGAGCTGCACCTCCGCGCTCGCCGACATCGTCGCCTCGACAGCCGCCACCGCTGCAGTCTCCGCGGCGAGCGAAGAGGCGATGCCGATGTGATACGCGTCGCGCGACGGCATCTCTTGCGCCGCCGCCGCCTCCTCCGCCATCAGCGCGCGCCGCGAGGTGCCCTCCTCCTCCTCCCACAGCCGGCGGCGCTCCACCTCCTCCGCATGGGGCAGGTACTCCAGAGCCGCCGACATGCAAACGTCAAGAGCCTTCTGCAGCCGCGAGCACCTGCTCTCGACCCGATCGCAGTGCACCCGCCATTCCTCTTCTGAGAAGCGCGCCGCCGCTGTCATCTCTTCTGTCGTGGCGTGCAGCTCCGCCTGCAGTGCCTCCAGCTGCTCTCGATAGCTGTCCCGCTCCTGCCGGAGGGTGACGTTTTCTTCAGTGAGTGCCCCGATGCTTCCTCCTCATAGTTTGAATATCCAACTCGCTTTTCCTGAGGGCCTGACGAAGCTCCTCGCTTTCGCGATCGTCGGCGTGGGGATGCGTCATGACGTACTTTGCTGTTATTGCTCTAGTTGTCTGAATGATACTATGCGAGTTGGTGGAAAGGCCGCGGGAGTGGAGAGAGAGGAGAAGATTAATGCAGTGAACAAGACAGATTAACCCTATCACTTGAGGAAGTCTCTGTCTGTGTTACTGTCACACTTGGAGTCGTCACATTGGCTTAGAATCGAGTCTGCTTTGCTTTCCCCTCTCTGATGCCGTTGCCATGATTTTTTTCTCTTCTTTTTTCATGCTGTGGCAAAACCAGCTACTCAGGTGGTGAAATTCTGCGAAATCAGGAAAGAAAAGCTACCGTCACTACGATAAACGATGACGTCCAGAGTGGTAGGAAGACAGTGCACATATCATTCCCCACTTTCCAAAATTCTTCGTGTTTCCCTTTCCCTTTGCAATGTCAAAGTAAGGGGTGGTTTATTTAAATGTAACGAGTCGGTCTGCTCGACCAGATTAATCGGTGTTTATGTTGAGAAAAAAAAATAAAACACACTCAAAAGAAGAGAGTGAAGGAGAGATACACCAACGCAGACAAACGCGTACGCGTGCCACGACACGTCGAGGCAATTTGTGAATCTGACACCGCCGCCCGTTGAAGGCTAATGTCTGAGTCGTCTGTCCTGGGTGGCGGCGTCCCATCTCTCTCCCCGCTCCCCCGCAACCCACGTCTCCCCCCTCGATTACCATGTGGCCGTGCCGGAGAAGGTGGCGGAGAGGGCGTAGGGCAGCGCGAGGAGGTGGTCGAGGCGGCGCTGCGTGGCCTCCTGCAGCTCCGTCAGCCGCTGCAGCTCCTCCGCGAGCGTCTGCGGCCCCAGGCGCGTGAGCAGCGGCCCGTGCGCCTTGAGGGCGGCGGCCAGCAGGCCCTGCACCAGGTCCGCCTGCTGCTGCCGCTCCAGCCAGTAGATGAAGAAGCGCAGCAGCGCGCGCGCGCACTCCGTGATGCGCTGCAGCTCCGCCGCCGTGTAGGCGAGCCCCTCGGTGTAGTCGACGACGCGGCGCAGCGCGAGGTCCATGCCGCCGGCGGTGCGGCCCTCCTCCAGCAGGTGGCGCATCGCCCCAGCGTGGTCGCCGGCAAGCAGCAGCGTCTGCAGCGGCGTCAGCGCGGCCACCTCGGCGTGCGTGATGGCGCTCGCGGGGCCTTGCTGCTGCTGCTGCCCCGCCTGCGTCTGCTTGTCCGACTCGAGGGCGACGATGAAGGTGGGCCGGAGCTCGCTGGTGGTGGGAAGGAAAAAGGGCACGTCCTTCTTCTTGGGCGGCAGCAGGGGCTGGTTCTTCTCCTTGATCTGGTCGAGCACCGTGAGGCTCAGCCACGTGCTGCGCGGCAGCCGCGAGAGCGTGAGGCCGTCCGCCGCGATGGCGTCCAGGCGCGCCCACAGCGCCTCCCGCCGCCGGCGCTGCGCCAGCGCGATGTCGGTCGTCTCGTCGAAGAGCTCCGGCTGCTCGCCGCCGGCCTGCCGGTCCGCCGCCTCCTCCTCGTTGTCGTCGCCGGCCGCGGGGGCCGCCTCGGCCGCCTCCGCGCCGCCGTGGGTGACCGGGAGGTGCAGCAGGGGGAGGTCCTCGGTGGCGTTGGCGAGGGGGTCGGCCACCACCTCGGGGGCGTAGCCGTAGCGGAGGGCGTTGACCCACAAAAAGGCGCCGCGCTCGCCGGCGTGCGTGCTGACGAGAAACAGCCCGTCGGGGTGGAAGTGCAGCGAGAGGGCCGGCGCGTGGAAGCGGTACTGCCCGACGCACACGACCGCCGCCAGGTCCCACAGCAGCAGCGCCGCGTCCGCCGAGGCCGACACCACGTACTGCTGCGAGTCGGGCGCGAGGGCGACGGCGGTGATGGGGCTGCGGTGGCCCCGAAACACACGCACGGGGCGGCGGCCGGCCTCGCTCACGGTGGTGGCGGCCGCGGCGGCGGCGGAGGGCCCGCGGCGCGCGTCGACGGCGTAGACGGCGAGCACGGCCGTCTGCGCGACGATGAAGAGCGCGGAGGGGTGCGCGCAGGAGACGGTCATCGGCTCCCCGGTCGGGATGCGCTCCAGCAGCGCGGCCGCCACCAGGTCCCACAGCTTGATGACGCCGTCGAGGCCGGCGCTGACGACGATGCCGTTGCTGGCCGTCACCTCGACGCACTCGACGGAGCCCGTGTGGGCGCGCGTGCCGCCCGCGGCGCCGGCCCCGCTCGCGGCGGCGACGTCGGGGTCGACGAGGTGGCGGATGCCGTGGTTCTGCAGCGTGATCATGGCGAGGTGCCCGCTGGTGTATCCGACGACGGCGTAGTTGCCGCAGTCGGAGACGGTCACCGCCTTCGCCGTGTGCGCCGACGTCTCGATGGCGGAGAGCTTAAAGTCGAGCGCGCGGGTGTCCATGCGCCAGGCGCAGAGGGCGGCGGAGGCGGTGTGGAGGCTGACCAGGCTGGCCCACTGGTAGTTGCGCGTCGTGCTGCTCGCGAGCCGCGTCGCCGGGGGCACCTTGAGGGCCTCCCGCCCCGCCTGCCGCTCCCGCCCGCGCTTGCCGAGCCGCCCCTGCGACAGCTCCCACGAGGCGCGGTCGGAGAAGACGTGCGTGACGCGCAGCGCGCGGTCAGCCCCCGCGGTGACGAGGAGGTCCCCGTTGAAGAAGCGCGCGGTGGTGACGGCGCCCATGTGGCCGCGCCGCTCGCGCACCAGCAGCCCGCGGCCGTCGACCGTGTCGAAGCGGAACTGCATGAGGGCGTTGTCGCTGCCCGCGGTCACCAGCAGCGGCGCGAGCTGCGCGTTGTCGGCGCTCGAGGCCTGCGGCTGCGGGGGGAAGGTGACGAGCGTGTGCACGGCGCCCATGTGGGGGCGCTCCAGCACCTCCTGCTCCGTCTGCACCTGCTGCGAGCGCGTGAGCACGCCGTCCATGCAGCGCGCCTCGAGGTCCCACACCACCACGTCGCCGCGGCTGGTGCCGGAGACAAGCAGCGAGCCGTCGCCGCGGTCGGCGCGGAAGGCGAGCGCCGTCACGGCGGCGCCCGACTCGTGCTCGAAGCGCGTGATCACCTCGTCGCGCGCGAGCTGCAGCAGCACCACCCCGCCGCCGGTCGTGCCGTAGGCGACGATGTCCTTGAAGGCGCTGCACGCCAGCGCCGAGACGCCGCCCTCCTCCTCCCCGTCGCCGGGCCTGTCGGCGCGCGGCGGCGGCGCGAGTGCCAGAGACAGGCGCCCGTCTTGTAGTTGAAGAGCTGCAGCGAGCCCTCCGCGGTGCCCAGCAGCAGCTTGTTGCCGTACCACGGCAGCAGCGCGAGGCAGGTGGGCTCCTCGGAGTCGGCGACGAGCATCTCCTGCAGCACGCGGCCCGACTTGAGCTCCCGCACCGCGACGCGGCGGTCGGCGCCGACGCAGAAGAGCAGCTCGTCCTGTGCCAGCAGCAGCGTCACCTCCGGCTGCGTCACCGGCTCGTGCGCGGCGCTCCAGAGCGGCTTGTGGTGGCTCAGCACGTGCACCCGCGGGCCCTCCGCGACGGCGCGGTAGCGTCCCGCCTGCGCGACGGCGGCGATGGGGCTCTCGTAGGTTGGGCCGCCGCGCACCATCGCCATCTCCTTCCCCTTGTAGAGCTGAAAGGTGCGCCCGACGGCGACCATCAGCATCGGCGTGCCGTAGAGAAGGGTCGCGCTTGCCGGCACCGCGCCGCACACGCTGCCGACCACACGGTACGGCTCAAAGGGCTCCATTGTTGGTGGGGGGGGGGGGGTGGGGAGGGGGAGGGAAGCAAGATAAAGGGGAGGAGGAGGACAGAGGTAAGTTAGAAAGGTCTTTAAAGATAGAAACAGATGTCTATTGAACACGTATGACGCGAAGAACAGAGATTGTTAGTTTTAATTGTAGCTAAATGACAAACCGGATATGTAGAGGTGAGATACTGTTGGTACTAGTACTACTATTAGTAGTACCCAATGGAGAGGTCGTATAAGACAGGTGAATAATAGGAGTGTAGAGAAGTATGGAGTGAGATTGGTGAATAGGTGAAAGCATCCGGGAGAAAAAGCTAGGGAGGGAAAGAGACAGAGTTCTGCTGATACTATTTTACTAGGCATGTATCTTACCAGGGTTGCATCATGAGCAGAAGTCGTCAGCCAACTGCGTGAGTGAGCGTGCTTGAGAGCTAGCTTTCACTTGTGTTACCCCCACTACCACAAACACAAAAACATTTCGGAACATCCGAATGTACGCGAATGTTTTCATAAATAATTCGACAATAATAATAATAACAATAACAATAAACATAGAGGAACATTAAATAGAGATTAAGTTGCAGTAACATTTGCCAGAGTAGTCGTTTTAGTAGTAGAAGAAAAAAAAGAGTATTCGTTTTTGTGTCGAAACCCATTGCCTGACACATTCGTGTAGAAAGTGTTTTCTCACTGTATCTAATGGGGGCTTATCGCACCGTTGACAAATGTTGGGAAAGTAAAAGAAAATATAATACGATAAAGATATGACGAAGCATCTAGATACACAAAAACCTATTCCGTAATTGTGTAAGATAAATGAGAGAATAGCAAAAAGAATTTAAAAACAACCAAAACAAAGCAAAAACGCAATTCGCAAAATATGACAACGGTTGGAGAAAAGACGCTGTGACAAATCGCAACTCGCTAGCTGTTCCTTCAATTCGATACCATCTCGTGCAGCTCACACAATCGCCTTTTCAGAAACTATCGATAGGGCAACCCGCCCTAATGAAGAAATAGGATAATAATAATAATAATAATAAACCAGCACGTGATGAAGTTTTTTCTTTTTCGTCGCCCGTCACTGCGCGTCACGCCCCGCTCGCACGTCGGAGGGGCGCGGCGAGGCGGGCTTGAGAAATGGGTTCGCCATCGGGTCCACGTGCGCGGCGCCGCCGCCGCCGGAGACGCCGCCGCCAGCGCCGTTGGCGGAAGAGGGAACGAAAATGGCCTCGGTGAATGACACCCACGACGGCGTGCTCAACGTCGCCAGGGCGGCAGTGGCCGCGGACGCAGCGGGGGAGGAAGACTGAAAGCTGCGAGGCGTGCTTTTCCGTTGCTCTGCTGCGACGGCGACGGCTGGCCGCCAGCGCCGTTGGCGGACGGTTTGCGCTGCCCGCGGGGCGATCCAGACACGGCCAACACGGCCTCCTGCGCCTCCTCCTCGAGCTCCTCCTCTGTGATCTCGCGCGGCGCGGCGCAGGCGGCGGTGAGGTCCAGCGGCGGGGCGCTGTGCTGACTCTTGCCGAGCCCGGCGCCGCGGAAGCAGCACGTCCAGTGGCGCAGGCGCCGGCTCTGGTCCGCCGTGTCGACGCCGCTCACCACCAGCAGCTCCGCCTCCACCGACTTGCTCTGCTTGCCCGATGCGCGCAGCCGCACCACCACCACGGTGCTCACGCGAATCGCGTCGGAGAGAAAGGTGAGCGGGGCGGCCCTGGGGAGCGCGACGGTGGCCGTGGCGGTCGCGCCCGGCTGCGCCAGGTGCACCTCGCGCTCGTCCAGCACATCGTCATGCGTGTAGGACTCGAGCTTGCTCTTGAAGGTGACGCGCGAGACGAGCTGCACGCGCGCCTTGCTCAGCGACGCCACCGCCGACGCGGAGGAGGAGGAGGAGGCGCCGCCGCCGCTGCCACCTTTGCTGCTCGGGGCCGCGGCAGCCGCGATGTGCACCTGCACAGGAGTGGTCGCGGCGGTGCCACTGGAGACGGGCGGGGCGACAATAAAGGGACTGTCGAAGGAGAGCTTGAGCCAAAAGGCGGAGGAGGTCTTGGCCAGCACGCCACCGCGCAGCGTCAGTCGGTAGCGCTGCACCCACGGCACAGACACCGCCGGCTGCTCCGACGCGCCGCCGCCGTCGTCGTCGTCGTCAACATCTTCCGCGTCTGAGACGTTTTCCGTTTCCGGACGGCTGCTGTGCCGGCGGCGGTGCTTGCGACGACGCTTCTCTCCGTCCGCCTCCGCAGTGGGGGAGGCGGTGCCGGCAGGCTCAACTGCGCCCTCCTGCGCGTCAGCCTCTGGCGGCTGCCGCGTGTGGTCTATCAAGCGCTGGCCGCCGTCGCCGCTGATGGGTGAGAAGACGCTCGAGGACTTGCGGCTGCGCGCCTTGCCGTCCGACGCGCCCGCGACGGCGGCGGCCGCCGTCTGAAAGGCGCTTTCGGGGGCGGCGGCGTCGACGTCGGTGCTCGACTCGTCGCTGTGCAGCCGCACCCAGCGCTGGACCTGCACCGGGAGCGGCAGCATGGTGAAGGGGACGGCGTCGGAGGTGTAGCGGCGGGCGGCGCTGCTGCTGCCGCCGCCGGGCCCCGCCGCCCCCGCGTGCAGGCGCGCCTCGGCCGCGTACCGCAGCGCCGCGCCGCCCTCGCCGGCCTTGCTGAGCTGCACCGTCGCCGGCAGGCTCGCCGGCAGCGTGACGGCGAAGGGGAAGGAGTAGGCGCCCGGCTGCAGCAGCACCCCCGCGCCGCCCACCAGCGACAGCCGCGGCGACGCGCTGTGCCGCGGCGACTTGTCCTCCCCCTCCGACGACGACGCCCCGCTGCCGCCGCCGCCGCCCTCCGCCGTCCCCGGCAGCCCCGCCACCGACGGCCGCGCCGACACCGCCGGCGTCTCCGGCGCGCGCCCCAGCAGCGTCACGTGCTGCCGGTAGTAGGTCTGCTCGCGCGCCTCGAAGTTGTGCGAGCTCGCGGCCGCCGCGCCGCCCACGTAGGCGCTCTCGGCGCCCCACAGCCGCACCTCCAGGCCCGCCGCGCACAGCGCCACCTCCGTCTCCACCACCACCGCCCCGCGCAGCGTGTCGCCCGGGTACCGCTCCCCGTCCTTGAGCACCACCGTCACGCTCGGCTCCTGCCGCGCCGCGCTCCGCGACTGACGCTTCTTCAGCATGGCAGTAGAATGACTTGTTTGTTTTTTTTTTGTTTGATTGACTGATTGTTTGCTTGTCGATGTTACAACATACAACAAAACAGAAGGCACAACAAAAAATATTATAAGCAAAGCAATATACGCAAAGCAAGAGAGTAAAAGGAAGGGGGAAGAGTGGGAGGGGGCAAAGGGACAGAAGAGAGTTTAGCTTTAGAGGTTCTAGGAAATATTGAAAGCAGCAAAAAAAAAAAATTTAGTGATTAAATGAAGAAAGAAAAAGATCTAAAAGAAAGTGTTAATTGTGACAGAGGGGGTGATTCAATCTAAAATGAAAACTTGATCAAAACAGGTAGTACTTGACAAAGGTCGTAGTTTTGAGATATCTTTGGTACTGACTGGTTTCTTGGCTGTTGTTATTCTTGTTTTAAACACTGTGTCCAGCACAAAAAGAGAGCAAAAAAGAGGTTTAAAGTTGTGCAAAAAGTGGGTGTCAGTTCATGCAATAAAGAAAAATCGCCCTATCAAGAAGCACACGTTACTAGCAGGTGCAGATCTCTCTCACTCCTTCTGCATCTGTGCATGCAGGTAAATCAGGATGCAGAAAGAATTGGCGAGGTAAGTTGCCACACAGCAAGGTTCAGCAAGTGTGGGATCTTCGGAAAAGTGTCTGTAAATCATTAAGGGTCATTTGCATTTCAGAATTATCATTTGCTGGTTTCTCATTGTCATCGCAGCAGCCGTTTTTTTTTAAAATATATTTTCGGTGGTTTATTGTTCATGTTAGCGAGAAATGAATATGAGGTCGAGGACGCACACACGCTGTGGGTACACCGCACAGCGAGAAGGACGACAACGCAAGGAAAGCGTTAGTTTATGTTGGAAATGACTTGCATTGGCGTTCGTGATACGGGTGTGACAAGGTGGTGGTGGCGGGGAATAGAGAATGAAAACATTTCAATTGATAATGAAGACCCAATGGGTGAGCAAGAAAAGAGAGACGTGTAAGAAATGCGTAATGTCTAAAGAAAGGGAGGGAGGAGGGGAAGGGGTTAAGAAAGCAAAGGGAGAGTACGTGACGTGGCATGTAGTTTACATCCATGTGTGTGTGCAGAAGTGTATCCTTTATTATTATTATTATAGTTGACGTTATACAGCAGGTGAAGACGTGCTGACCCAGCGTGTGAGTGTGTGTGTGTGGCGGGGAGGAGAAGAGCGCGTGCGATAATTTGTACCTTCGATTCGCTAGAGGAAAGAGGTAGAGAACTCATTGGTGGCACGCCCTGTACACTCAGTTAGCCGGGCCTAAAACGCATATACATCTACATACATACGACTAACGGCTAGTCATCCAGCACCTCGTACTTGTCTCCGTAGTTGACCTTCTGCTGCTCCTCTTGCGGCTGGCGTTGGTTGCCCACGACGGAGGGACGCGGGGAGAAGAAGGGGTTGAGGCCCGCCATCGGGTCGGCATGGCCCCCGGGCCCCGCGGCCAGCGACGCGCGCGCGGACGCGGAGGCGCTGGGGCTGTCGGCCGCGGCGCGAATGAAGACGGCCTCGGAGAAGTTGCGCAGCGCGCGCCAGCGGCGAAGCTCCAGCGTCGAGTCGGCAATGCGCTGCCGCTGCTGCGCGAGGGCGGCGCCGCGCGGGGAGCTGGTCGAGAGGCTCCCGTTCGCCTCGGCCGCCGCCGCCGCCTCCTCCTGCGCTTCCTCCTCCAGCTCCTCCTCTGTGATCTCGCGCGGCGCGGCGCAGGCGGCGGTGAGGTCCAGCGGCGGGGCGGTGTGCTGGCTCTTGCCGAGCCCGGCGCCGCGGAAGCAGCACGTCCAGTGCCGCAGGCGCCGGCTCTGGTCCGCCGTGTCGACGCCGCTCACCACCAGCAGCTCCGCCTCTACCGACTTGCTGAAGTTCTTGAGCGTCGTGGCGACGTGGAAGCGCACGGAGAGAAACACCGAGACGCTGATGGCGTCGGAGAGGAAGGTGAGCGGGGTGTCGGCCGGCAGCACGAGCTCCACCGGATCCAGCTCCGTCACCACCCCTTACGCACCGCGTCGTCGCGCGACACCGACGTGATGACCTCCTCGCAGCGGCACGACTCGAACTTGCTGCGGAAGCCGATGCGCGCGATGATGCTGTACGTCATCTTGCTGATGGTGCCGACGCCGTCGGAGTTGTCGAGCATCAGGTGGCACACCACGCGGTCCTTGCCGGGCACCACGACGACGCGGTGCACAAAGAGCTCCGCCTGCACGAGGCCTTTCTTGGTGAGCCCCGCCCGCAGGTTGAAGTCGAAGCGGTGGTGCCAGCGCGTCGTCGCCATCACCTCGGCGTGCCGCGTCGGGCGCTGCGAGTCGTTTTGCGTCTGCGTACCCGCCGCTGCCGCTGCCGCTGCCGCCGCCGCCTTGCCGTTTCGGCGGGCGCTCTTGTTCTTGCTGTCGCCCTCCTCCTCGCTCTTGCTGCTGCTGCTGCTGCTGGCATTGTTGGAGCTCGCGTTGCCCTTGCGCGCCGCGGCGGCCTTGGCGTTCGGCGTGTGGTCGAGCGCGCACACTCGCACGTCGTCGTCGCGGCTGCCGTCATCGCTGCCGCTGCCCAAGCGCTCCAGGTCCTCGACCGCCAGGGGCGCGGGGGCGTTGGCGCTCGCGGTGCCCTTCTCGCCGCCTTCATTACCGCTGCGACCGCTGCGAGACTGGGGCTGCTTGCCGCGCCGGCTGGAGGAACCCTTGACCTTGGAGCCCTCCTGGCTGGAGGCCGTCGCCGCGCGCGCGACCTGCTCGTCCAGCTCCTTCATCTCCTCCTCCCGCGCCAGCTCCTCGGGGGAGAACTGCAGGCTGTGGTCGAAGCGGCGGCGCGTCTCGGAGCCGGAGGCGAGCTTCTCGGGGCCGAGGGGCGAGAAGAGGCGCGACACGGTGTCGGTCTTGACGTCATCCCTCTGCCCTTTAGCGGCCTCCGCGGCGGCATTCTGGTGCAGCCGCACCCAGCGCTGGACCTGCACCGGGAGCGGCAGCATGGTGAAGGGGACGGCGTCGGAGGTGTAGCGGCGGGCGGCGCCGCTGCTGCCGCCGCCGGGCCCCGCCGCCCCCGCGTGCAGGCGCGCCTCGGCCGCGTACCGCAGCGCCGCGCCGCCCTCGCCCGACTTGCTGAGCTGCACTGTCGCCGGCAGGCTCGCCGGCAGCGTGACGGCGAAGGGGAAGGAGTAGGCGCCCGGCTGCAGCAGCACCCCCGCGCCGCCCACCAGCGACAGCCGCGGCGACGCGCTGTGCCGCGGCGACTTGTCCTCCCCCTCCGACGACGACGCCCCGCTGCCGCCGCCGCCGCCCTCCGCCGTCCCCGGCAGCCCCGCCACCGACGGCCGCGCCGACACCGCCGGCGTCTCCGGCGCGCGCCCCAGCAGCGTCACGTGCTGCCGGTAGTAGGTCTGCTCGCGCGCCTCGAAGTTGTGCGAGCTCGCGGCCGCCGCGCCGCCCACGTAGGCGCTCTCGGCGCCCCACAGCCGCACCTCCAGGCCCGCCGCGCACAGCGCCACCTCCGTCTCCACCACCACCGCCCCGCGCAGCGTGTCGCCCGGGTACCGCTCCCCGTCCTTGAGCACCACCGTCACGCTCGGCTCCTGCCGCGCCGCGCTCCGCGACTGACGCTTCTTCAGCATGGCTGTAGAATGACGCAAGGAGGGGTAAAACGAAGAAGTAAAAGGGATGAATATAGTCTCTGTGACTTCAAATTTCACACAGAGTAGTGGCTCTCCAGTATGTGTTGCAAAGACCGTTTGGTTCAATTATTGCCAACAGTTTTACTAGAAGTGCGGCAAAAATGAAGGCGAAAATAATGTGAGATGATGAAGGAATTAGCGTTCGTACAAAAAATAATAGTCCGTAAATAGTGTGTAAAGGGGTTACCGGACAGTAAAGTAAGTCTAGAGGCGACTTATTTGGGAGAGGGGAGGGGGCAATATTTGGCTAAATTATTGCTCGGAGTTGCGACGCACAGAATAAATGTAATAAAAAAATTCCTTGAAACGAAATCACTGAAGAAGAAAAAGAATTCTAGATATGAATAAAGAAGGCAAAACGACTGTAAAAAGAAAAAAAAACTCAGAAGCAGCTTCTCGTATTGCTTCCTACGTTTGTTTGCTATGTTGTGAGTTTGGGGAGGGGGGCGATTGAATGTAGAAAGACGTCGGGAAGCGCACAGCAGACGTTGCGACTCCAATGCTCAAAGAAACACACATCGGAAAAGAAGTCGTGTAAGATAATTTCTCTCTCTTTCTGAATTTTTATCATGAAGTTGTTTTTTTCTTTCCTTTTTGGAGGTTGCTACTTGATCATTTTTTTTTCAGCAATATTCGAAAGCACGAGACCCACAAGACACACATCAAAGTGAAGCGTTTTGCAAAAAAAAAAAAAAAAAGAGTAAGTATTAACCACGCCTTGTCACGTCTGCCGCAGCGTGCGACGCTTCTTGAGTGGCGGCGCCGCCGGGGGCGGAGGCGGCTGGCGTGCAAAGTCCCCCGAGTCGACTGTTGTTTGTCCGTCGTCGGTGCTTGCGCCGCCCCCGCCACCGGTCGTGCTGTCCCTCTGGCTCCCGCCCGGAGTCGTGGGGGGCGCGCCGGCGGTGGCGGTGCCGTCGTCGCCGTACGCCAGCGAGCCGTCCCCGGCAGCGACGCCGTACCCCGCCGCTGCTGTGGTCGTAGTGGCGGTGGTGCCCGTGCTGGCCTCCGAGCGCGCGCTGCGGCGCTGCGGGGTGGCGGTGGAGGAGCCGTCGGTGAAGGCGCTGGTGCGGCCCGTCGTGAGCGCGCCTGCGCTGCCGCGCGCGCCGGCGCCGGGGCGGAGGTGGATGGGGGGAATCGGCGCGTGGGGCGCGACGCCGGCCGGCGGCTGCGTCTGCCGTGCGTCCATCGCGCGCGCCTGCGTCAGCACCGGCGCGAAGGTGCGCCGCAGCAGGTGCAGCTCGGCCGACACGATGCTGGAGAGCTTCACCGCCGGCACCGTCATGGGCGCGTCGTCTCCCTCCAGCACGTTCATGTTCTGCTCCAGCTTGCGCCGCCGCGCCGCCTGTATCTCCTGCACCAGCCGCAGCGCCTCGGTGCGCTCCCCCTCCGCCGCCGCGGCGCTCGCGCTGCTGCCGCCGCCCCCCGCGTCCGCCCCAGCGGCCCCAGCCAGCCCGCCGCCGACGCCGTAGAGCATGTGGGCGACTTCGTAAAAGTAAAAGGGCAGCGTCCCGAAGGTGGCGTCGCTCTCCTCCTCCTGCGCCAGCGCCGCGGCGAGCCGCTCCACCGACAGGTACGGCGGCGGCAGCACCGTGCAGGTGCCCGTCTGCCGCAGATAGAGCGCCAGCCAGAGGGGGACATCGGCGGGGTGATTGACCTCAAACGGGCCGTAGCGGCCGCCGACGCACGCGACGGCAGCCATCGTGAAGCGCGGGATGATCGTGATGGGGAGGTCGAGTGCCACAAAGGAGGAGAAGTGGTAGTCGCTAAAGGGATCGGTGCCGCCGGCGCCGGCCGGCAGCGCGGGGGCGGCGCACATGTGTGTGTGTCGTTCCGGTTTCTATGGGAGGAGGGGGGGGGGGAGGGAAGGGAGAAGAAGAAGTGAGTTGAGGAGTGACTCTTCCTCAATGATAAATGAGTCTATGATGAGATTGGTATGATACGATCTATGAGGGCTGACAGCTTTGTGCCGTGTGATTATGGTTCCGTGTACGATTATGGCACAGTGAGAAAGAGAGTTGAAGGACAGGAGCATTGAAAGTGAAAAATGACACTCACACACTCACGCACACACAAGGCAGTTTAGAGAAGAATTTTAAATTAGGGAAACAACGAGAGCTTCCGCTACAGTGGAACCAGAATCTTTGCAGAAGAAAAAGGAGTCTAAATATACCACGGATTGATTCGTGCCTAGCGTTGTTTTTGTGAGCAAGAGTGCGGAAGCATCAATAATAATCATGTTTAGGTGAAAAAGAAGCAATATGAGGAAGAAAAAGAAGAAAAAGAAAACAGCAATAAAGAAAACATGTCGAAATTTGAAATCTCTCACTGCACGTGCTCGTAGGCGAGCGAGGCGGCCCAGTAGCGCACGAGGAAGCCGACGGCGCAGCTGAGCACCTGCAGGCGCAGCAGCACCGACGTCAGGCGCGGCTCCGTCATCGGCCCCGCCACCTCCAGCACCGCGTTCAGGATCGTCAGGTTGCGGCTGCTGCGGAGACGTCCCGTCTGCGGCGACCAGTGCGGCACGCGGTGGCGCGGGCACGGGACGAGGCCGAAGAGCTGCGGGACCGAAATGATAAAGTTGACAATCTGCGGCATGAAGAAAAGCAGCAGCGTCTTGCTGTACACCCCCGCGACGCCGGCGACGGCGAGCACGGTCCCCGCAAAGTAGGTGTAGCTGTCCCCCACAAAGACGCGCGCGGGGTAGCGGTTGTAGCGCCAGACGGCCGCGCTGACGCCGATGAAGGGCCCGAGCAGCAGCAGCGCGCGCACCTGGTGCTCCGCCGAGATGCCGCGCAGCACCGCCTCGGGCGTCCCCGCGAGCGCCGCCGCGTTGCCGTCGAGGCGCAGCTGCAGGAGGTTGTAGAAGACGCTCGCGCCGGCGATGACGAGGCTCTGGCCGACCTCGACCCCGTTGACGCCCGCGAGGATGTTGATGCTGTTGGTGCAGAAGACGCACAGCAGCGCCAAGTAGGCGAGGTACGCCCCGCCGAGACCCAGCAGCAGCGTCCCGCCCTGCCACGCCGGCGCGGGCAGGTGCACCAGCGGCGCCGCCGACCACCACCACGACAGCGGCCCGCCAGCGCCCGCGCCCGCGGCGTCGCTGCCGAAGAGGACCCGCGCCGGCCACGGGGGCAGCAACACGGAGGTGCTCCCCTCGTAGGCGCACACGAGCGGCACGCTGCCGATGACGGAGAGCAGCAGCTTGTACCGCCAGCGCACATCCAGCACGTCGTCGACGAAGCCGAGCAGCAGCATCACGGTGACGGTGGTCAGCGGACCGTACACGCCGGACACCTCGCGCGCCGCGGGGGCCCCCGCCGCCGCCAGCCCGGCCGCCAGCAGCAGCGTCGTGCACAGGTACACCGCGCCGGCGAGAATGCCGATCGACTCGGGCACCGCTAGACGCACCAGCTCGTCCTCGCTGCGCACGGCCGGCGCGGCCCCTGCCGTCTCGCTCGCGCCGGCGGCGATGCCCCGCTGCTGCTGCTGCTGCATATCGTTCTTCTGTGCTGCACTCGGTGCGCCACTCCCCCGCATTCTCTCCCGCCACTCCGCCTCGAACTCTGGCCGGGTGCTGTGGGCGATGACGAGGTGGCGGCTGCCGCCGAACGCCGCGCGCTCCTCCAGCGTCGCTTTGTTGATGTCCATGCCGAAGAGGTTGCGCCGCAGCAGAATGAGGGCGACGGGAGGGATGTAGTGCAGCGTCACGGCGTACGCGGCGACGCTGGCGAGGAGAATCAGAGTAAGCTCCACGCTGTGCTTCTCGGCCGCGCGCAGTGCGGGAAGCAGAAACACCTCGACTGCAGACATGTTGGTGTGTGTGTGTGTGTCTGTGCGTACGCGAGTGCACTCGTGTTGTGATGCGGCGCCGGATGCCGAAGGTGGGTGACTCTTGGGTACTTGATGACTGTGTGGGCAGCAACTTGCGAGACGAAAGAAGGGGGAGGGGGGGGGGGGATGAAGCGGTAATACAGGAGACATTGACAATGGGAAAGAGAGGTGGAGATACGTAAGCCTTCTGCCAAAGGTAAAGAGGACGTACTTTCGTTGCTATAGACAGCAGCAATACAATAGTAGGCATGAACCTCAGCGAATTACAGCGGGGGCTTTAGTTTGACACTTCTTCATCTTATTCGAATATAATTTTAAATAATAAATGAGTTACCACCATTGCTCGTAAAACGTGCAGCACAGAACGCTAAATTGCAGTGTGGTGAGAAGAGTGAAAATAATGAACCAGTGGATCATGTTGTCAATAAAAGCGAGTCAGACAAGACCTCGCTGCTTTATCAGTAGAAAAACAAAAAAAAATGAAAAAGAGAAAAAAAAGAGAGAAGATATTGAATAACAATATTTTAAAAAAGATGAAGGCACAATGAATGCAAGGTGTTGATCAAAAGCTAATATGAAACACTTTGAAGCACTTGCCAAGACATATTGGTGAATGCAGTGCGAGAAACTGGGATAAAAGAAACTAAAAGCATCCAAAACAAGATAAAGTAGCTAAAATCAAAAAAGTAAAGGAGAAAAAAATCCTTGGACTGATGAAATTTTCAAACATATGAAAATTTTTTGTAATAATAAATAAATAAATAAATAATAAAAAAAAAGGATGAAAGACAGTAAGAGTATTTTACCGGAAAGCACAACGATAGAAAAAAAAAGAAGAATGAAAGAATCATAAACTTAATAAAAAAATAATTTCGAGTAGGGAGGCATGACAGCATGAAACCAGATCGCAAAGGGAGAATTGAAAAGAGATAGCGGACGGGAGAGAGAGAGAGAGAGAGAAAGGTGACGTATTCCATAGCTGACCCCCGCTGGCGCCTTTTTATGTCGTGCGGGACAGGGGAACAAACCATGTCAAACTAAACCCGTTCTCCTTTCTCTATCTATGAACTGTGTGTTCTTTTCCTTTTCTCTCTCTCCCCCTTGACACGAGGAAGATGGCTGCCGGGGTAGTCGAGTCCATCTCCCTCTTACACCTTCACGATGACCTTGCCGAAGCTCTTGCCGGAGTGGAGATGCTCCACGGCGTCCGCCACCTGCGCGAGGCCGGTGAAGCTGGCGGTGTCGTCGACCTTGAGCACCAGCTTCCCCTCGTCGCGCAGCGCGCGGGTCTCCTGGAGGTACTTGGGGAACGTGTCGGCGTAGTGCGAGAGCAAAAAGCCGCGGAGGGAGACGGACTTGAGGATGGCTGCGAAGAGGCCAGGGCCGCGCGCGCCGGCCGCCGCCTCGCCGCCGGCGGGCTTCTTGAGGTACGTGTCGACGGCGCCGATCATGACGAGGCGTCCCTTGACGGCCATGTGCGCGAGGCACGTCTTGAGGGTGTCGCCGCCGACGCACTCGTAGACGATGTTGAGGCCGTCCGGCGCGAGCCGCGTCAGCGCCTCGTCGAGCGACTCGGTGCGGTAGTTGATGACGTCGTCGCAGCCCAGCGTGTCGCGCAGGAAGGCGGCCTTCTCCGGCGTCGAGCACGTCCCGATGACGCGGCACCCGTACTGCTTCTTGAGGAGCTGCACCGCGATCTGCCCGGTGCCGCCGGCCGCCGCCGTCACCAGCACCACCTCCCCCGCCTTGGGCTGCGCCTCCTCGCCCACCGCGCACGCCGCCGTGAGCACGCTGACAGGAATGAGCACCGTCGACGGGTCCGCCGCCTCCGTCGGCGTCAGCGGCACGCAGGCCTTGGCGGGGACAGCCGAGAACTCCGCGTACGCGTTACCGCTGAAGTACATGACGCTGTCGCCCGTCTTGATGTTCGTGACGTCGGCGGCCACCGCCACCACCTCGCCCATGCCCTCGAGCCCGCAGTCGTGCGGCAGCGGACTCGCGCCGTACGCCCCGCCGGTCACGTTCACGTCTGTGGCGTTCACACCCATGTAGGTGTTGCGCACATAGACGGTGCCTTCCGGGGGAGGGAGAGGGAGACTCGCCTCCACCAGCTGCGTGCCTTCACGGAAGTTGGTCGTGCGCTTCACAACCTGAAGCTTTTGAAACTTGTCGAGGGTCGACATGGCTGTGGGGTTCTGTTTTTTTTTTTTTTTCAAATGAGATAGTGAAGAGTATCCTGAGACGTGCAAGGAGAGCTGGATTCACTAGGAGTGGAGGTGATGATAGATGAAAACTTCAAAGAATGAAGAAGATAAGCGTGTGTGAGGAGTATGCGGGTTGCTTTTTTCTTTCGTAGATTTCGTCAGACGGAGCGGTGGAAAGTGAAGGAAAGCAATAAGGACGGAGAGATAGATGGGGAAAGCAAATGAGATGACACACGCTTCTTCAGCAGTAAGGAGGACAACACCACGGTCACACGGGTGCTTGATCTAC
Organism: Kentomonas sorsogonicus; assembly: GCA_030347455.1. NCBI lineage: Eukaryota > Euglenozoa > Kinetoplastea > Trypanosomatida > Trypanosomatidae > Kentomonas > Kentomonas sorsogonicus. The sequence continues at coordinate 373,261 of JAQOSZ010000279.1, read as the reverse complement.
TGGAGAGCACATACTTGTCCAATTATGCACTAATGCGTAGATGTCTACAAGTGCGTGCGCCGTCGGGAACATCAGGAATACTGAGTTGCTTACACTACAGTGAAACAGAAAAAAAGCGAGACAGAGGAATGAAGTTGTATTGGGAGGAACAAAATCAAAAATGAACTTAAAGGATGCAGTTGTAAAATAATAATAATAAAAAATGAATAAAGGAACAGAACAGTGATCATAAAAAGAGGTGGAAAACAGAAGGAGGAGAGGAGAGGAAGAAAAGGAGCACGCGGAATACAGCAAATGTGTGAAAACGAAAAACTGACGTCGCAGTGACATGATCACGACTTTTTATTTCCTGAATAAAACGAAAAGCGCTGATGACAAGAGTGTAGAGTTGCCTTGTTGAAACGCGAGAGCACAATAGGAACTAATAGGAAAAGAACACGTTTGAATAAAAAAGAGAAAGCATGTCCGAAAAAAAAAATAAGAATATATAAAAGAAAGTGCGCGTTTGTGTGTGTGTAGAGAGAGAGAGAGAGAGAGAGAGAGAGAGAGAGAGAGAGAGAGAGAGAGAGAGAGAGAGAGGGAGGAGGGAGAGAGGCTCGCAGACGGAGAGAGAGGGTGAGCAGAGGCACGCCTGCAAGGATATGAGCGCAGGTCGCGGCGGTGAGAAAAGAAGACAACAGTAACATCAGTGGTCACAATATCTGAGGCGTTGGCGCCACTTAGTCATTCAATCTCTTCACGCTTCGTGGGAGTCTCTTTCGCTCGCACTCCGTCTCTCTCACAGCGAGGGGAAAAAAGAAAAAGAAGAAAAGAAGACGCTTCCCAACTACAGTTAACTCGGATACTTTCGAGTTTAGCAGATAGGGAAGGCTGATCTAGAGGGGGGAGACGCCACGTTACATGCTGACGATCACCTTGCCGAAGCTCTTTCCGGAGTGCAGGTGAGCGACAGCGGCGGGGATTTCAGGGACACCCTTGAAGCTGGCCGTCGTGTCGCGCGTGAGGACCAGCTTCCCCTCCTTGCGCAGCTCGCGGAGCTGGGCCATGTACTTGGGCACGTCTGCGAGGTAGTCGGGGAGGAAGAAGCCGCGGAGGGAGATGGATTTAAGGGTGGAGCGGAACAGCAGAGGCATTCCCGTCTCGTCAACGGCGTCGGTGAGGTCCTGCTTCTTGTCGCTGAGATACGATTCAATAGCGCCGATCATGACGAGGCGTCCCTTGACGGCCATGTGCGCGAGGCACGTCTTGAGGGTGTCGCCGCCGACGCACTCGTAGACGATGTTGAGGCCGTCCGGCGCGAGCCGCGTCAGCGCCTCGTCGAGCGACTCGGTGCGGTAGTTGATGACGTCGTCGCAGCCCAGCGTGTCGCGCAGGAAGGCGGCCTTCTCCGGCGTCGAGCACGTCCCGATGACGCGGCACCCGTACTGCTTCTTGAGCAGCTGCACCGCGATCTGCCCGGTGCCGCCGGCCGCCGCCGTCACCAGCGCCACCTCCCCCGCCTTGGGCTGCGCCACCTCGCCCACCGCGCACGCGGCGGTCATACCGCTGACGAGCAGGGCAAGAGTCGCGGGGTCCGCGGCCTCGTCCTCCGTCAGCACGAAGCAGGCGGCGGCGAGGGCAGCGGAGAACTCCGCGTAGGCGCCGGAGCCGGAGTAGAGCACCTTGTCGCCCACTTTAACATTTGTGACGTCGGCGGCCACCGCCACCACCTCGCCAATCCCCTCGAAGCCGCAGTCGTGTGGCAGGTCGCCCGCGCCGTAGACTCCGGCGGCGATATTCACGTCGGTCGCGTTAACCCCCACAAAGGTGTTACGGACATAGACGTGGCCTTCAGGAGGGGGCAGAGAGAGGCTCGCCTCTACAACGGCAGTCGCCTCGGCGTAGTTGTTGGTACGCTTCACGATCTGAAGCTTTTGAAACTTCTCAAGGGTCGACATGGTGTTGGGCAGGATGGAAAGTGAGAGGTGTTTTTTGTTGTTGCTCTTTTTTTTGTTGTTGTTGTTCTTATCAACGGTTCGAGCAAAGAATGTGTGCTTGCAAGTTACCGATTTTGAGTGCGGTTTTGCAAATAGACGCTAAATAAAAATAAGATTTTATGCAGGGGTGAAGTTGTATGAACAAGTAACTTGGTAATCGATGTATGTTGTGCAGGTGTTTGAGTACGAGTGTATGAGGATGTATGTGTGTGTGTTCGCGTGTGTGTTGACGAGGTAGATGTGATGACGATGAATCTACTCTAGAGATCGCGGCCGACGACAGTAGTAGTAGCAAAACATAAGTGGAATGTCGGAGACAAGCAATTGGAAAAATAAACTGTAAATACAGCACGCACTGGCGCAGAAGAGGAGCCCACAAAGCGCATACGGTGCGTCGCTTCTGACGTTGAAGTTAATTCAACAGTCCTTCTGGAGCACTTGAGCATCTCAAAGTTACGTTCAACAATTTGATTACACCACAACGAGTCTTTGACAAAAAAAAAAGAACGAATGAATGAAGTGAGATGAAATAAAGAGTAAAGCCAGAGAACAGCAATATAGAACAGATAAAAAGCTGTCAATGCGGAATCTCAACCTGTAAAAAAAAAAGAAAAAGGAAGAACAATGAGGAAGAAGAGAAGGTGATATCAAGGTGACCGCTAGGCTTGTCGGACGACACAAGTTTTGAGCAGGAGATTACTGTTGTTCTTTCAGACTTCTCTCCAGAAACTCGTGGCTATGCACAAGCAAAACCAAGCGGGCAACGATAATTAAAATATAAATGAAAACGAATGAGTTTTGGAAATAAAATAAAAAAGAGAGGTAATCGGGATTTGCCGATGAAAATAAAAGAACGGTTGAGGGGGGACTTTGTGGGAAACAATTATTTCCATGCGGGAACGAGAGAATGAGTACTTTAAAAAAAGAGAGAGAGAAAAAAGAGACGTCCTTGCATGGAAGGATGAAGAAATACAATGACGAAGCAACCACAATAATAATAATAGTTATGAAACTTTCATGTAGGAAAAGTTACCTAGGGCTTGAGAATAAGTTTGCCAAAAGTCTTGCCGGACTGCAGCTTCTCTACCGCGTCGGGGGCGGACTCGAAGCCGTGGTAGACACTGTCCACCTTGAGAATGAGCTTCCCCTCCTTGCGCAGCTCCCGCATCTGGTCCAGGTACTTCTGGAACACGTGCTCGTAGTGGCCCAGGAAAAAGCCGCGGAAGGAGGCGGACTTGAGAATGGCCTGGAACAGCAGAGCCGCGTCGCCGCCGCCGGCTGCGTCCTTGCCCCCCTTCTGGTACGTGTCGACGGCGCCGATCATGAGCAGCTGCCCGTAGACGGCCATGTGCCTCGCGCAGGTGGCCAGCGTCTCGCCGCCGATGCACTCGTAAATCAGGTCGAAGCCGTCCGGCGCGAGCCGCGTCAGCGCCTCGTCGAGCGACTCGGTGCGGTAGTTGATGACGTCGTCGCAGCCCAGCGTGTCGCGCAGGAAGGCGGCCTTCTCCGGCGTCGAGCACGTCCCGATGACGCGGCACCCGTACACATGCCGCAGCAGCTGCACCGCGATATGTCCGGTGCCGCCGGCGGCCGCCGTCACCAGCGCCAGGCCGCCGCGCTTCGGCGCCGCCGTCTCCCCCAGCGCGCAGGCGGCGGTGAGGCCGCTGAGCATCATGACCACCGTCTCGTCGTCGGCGGCCTCCGCGTCGGTGATGGGCATGCACGCCGCCGCCGGCACCGTCACGTACTCCGCGAACGTCTTCCACGTAAAGTACATGACCTTGTCGCCCGTCTTGACATTTGTGACGTCGGCGGCGACGGCGACCACCTCGCCCATGCCCTCCAGGCCGCAGTCGTGCGGCAGCGGACTTGCGCCGTAGACGCCGCCGAGCATGAAGAGTTCGGCCGCGTTGAAGCCCATGGCGATGCTGCGCACATAGACGGTGCCTTCCGGGGGAGGCAGCGGGAGGCTCGCCTCCACCACGCGGGCGCCGGCGCGGAAGGACGGGGAGCGCTCGACGATCGAGATCTTGCGAAAGTGCTCGAGGCTGGAGGACATGACTGGGACGTGGGAAGGGGAAAGGTGGTGCGCGAGAGAGAGAAAGGGAGTCGGAAGCTAAAGAGTGAGTCGCGGTTACGGCAGGCAATTGGGTGACAGACTGTTGGTGGTGCTGGTTGAGAACTTGTGTTGTGATGTTCTGGTGGTGAGTCAAAATAGAAATGATAAAAAGAATGCATGAGGTGGGCAGTCGAGTTGGTGGGCACGTTGGGTTTCCAATCCGGGAGCTCCCGGAGCTTCTGGTACATGCCATGTCACACAACAACGTCAGGTCTTGCGTCGCATGCTCCGTACTGAGACGCCCGTAGGCAGCGGACGTGTCCGGCATCACAGGGAAAGGCAGTGACCGCAGCGGTGACGAAGGTGTTTCGCAGACACACAAATGAGAGAGAAGATATGAGGCACAATAATTTTTTTCATACTCCGAAAAGGAGGAGAAAAAACACGAGTGATATATATAAAAAAAACAATTTATAAACAAAAGTAATGAGAATGAAAACAAAACAAAACAATAAAATAGAGAGGGGAAAGGAAAAATGACACGAATGGGCACAACAGAGAGAGAGAACAGGTAGCGAAAGAACCGCTGACGTAGCAGTGAAACCTTTTCGCAACGAGTGACTTCTCTGCTGCGGGGTTAGAGGTCGGCATTTTGGGAGCATGCGATGCATTACATCAGCAAACATAATAGCAAAAATGAAAAGTAGGACGAAAAAAGAACGAGAAAAAAATAAGAGGCATCAAGAATGAAGCACAACCGGAAAATACGGAAGAGAAGGGGACAGATAGACAGACAGACGTACAACCGCAAAGAAAAGAAAAAAAAAGCGGTAGCGTAACGGATCTGTGATTAGCATGCGGACCCAAATGAGCAGGAGCGGACGTACATGGAAGGGAAACATTCACCTACAGGAGTATCGAGAGTAGGTAAACGCGAGTTAGAGTATGAGAGACACAAAAACATAAAGGGAAACAGAAAGAGGGAGGGAGAACTTCGAAAGACAATGTAAAAACTGGGTCGAAACGCTCCTTGCTTCTTCAAGTACAACGAGCCGATACGGCATCTGTTTTTAATTGTCATCGGTATCCCATCTCCTTCCGTCTCGTACACGCCTTCCAACAATGATCGCCCTTCTCGAAGGTGGGTCTACGGGAAAAGTATCAATCTCATTCTATTCCGTTGGGCGTGATTCTGCTTATCACGATAATGAATCAAAAAAAAAGTAAAAGTAAAAAAATAAAGAATAAAGAATAAAGAATGAAAAATTTAGAAAGCAATGAAGCGAAGATACGCTAGATGCTGACGATCACCTTGCCGAAGCTCTTGCCGGAGTGCAGGTGAGCGACGGCGGCGGGGGCCTCCGCGACACCCTTGAAACTGGCGGTGGTATCACGCGTGAGCACCAGCTTTCCCGCCTTGCGCAGCTCCCGCATCTGCGTCAGGTACTTGGGAAAGACGGACACAAAGTGCGAGAGGAAGAAGCCGCGGAGGGACACCGACTTGAGGATCGCGCGGAAGAGCACCGGCGTGCCATTTTCGTCGACGGCGTCGGTGAGGTCCTGCTTCTTGTCGCTGAGATACGATTCAATAGCGCCGATCATGACGAGGCGTCCCTTGACGGCCATGTGCGCGAGGCACGTCTTGAGGGTGTCGCCGCCGACGCACTCGTAGACGATGTTGAGGCCGTCCGGCGCGAGCCGCGTCAGCGCCTCGTCGAGCGACTCGGTGCGGTAGTTGATGACGTCGTCGCAGCCCAGCGTGTCGCGCAGGAAGGCGGCCTTCTCCGGCGTCGAGCACGTCCCGATGACGCGGCACCCGTACTGCTTCTTGAGCAGCTGCACCGCGATCTGCCCGGTGCCGCCGGCCGCCGCCGTCACCAGCGCCACCTCCCCCGCCTTGGGCTCCGCCACCTCGCCCACCGCGCACGCGGCGGTCAGCCCGCTCAGCAGCATCACGAGGGTCGCGGGGTCCGCCGCCTCCTCGGGCGTCAGGGGGACGCAGACGGCGGCAGGCACAGGGACGAACTCGGCGTAGCTGTTGCGGGAGAGGTACATGACCTTATCGCCCACTTTGATATTTGTGACGTCGGCAGCCACCGCAACCACCTCGCCCATACCCTCCAGGCCGCAGTCGTGCGGCAGGTCGCCCGCGCCGTAGACGCCGGCGGCCATATTCACGTCGGTCGCATTGACGCCCATGAAGGCGGTGCGCACGTAGACGGTGCCGTTGGGCGGAGGAAGAGAGAGGCTCCCCTCGACAACGGTCGTGGCCTCGGGAAAGTTGGTTGTGCGCTTCACAACCTGCAGCTTCTGGAACTTCTCAAGAGTGGGCATGACTGTGGACGGCAAGAGGGGATAGAGTTGCCCGTGTAGCGCTGACGGCGGAAGATTAGGAAACAATTTGATGTGTTTGTGAAAGAGAGCTAAATAGAGACTGATAACTGGTTTGGGGGATATTCTAGTGTGTTGTTGATAACGCAGAGGACGGGAAATTCAAAGTTTTTATGCGGGGGGGGGGGGGGAGAATGAAGATTAAGGAAAGAAACGGAGGGACTCGCAATGAGCGTGTTGACGAGCACACACTGAAAGAAGCAATGGGTGCGGCCAACACGTCCGTGTAATGTACAACGTTGGAGAGGGTCACAGAGGGCAAAACGGAATGCTCAGGACAGGAAGAGGTACTTTGCACTCAACAAGAAGGCAATTATGGTGTGCTTTGACGAATGCATGCAGCGTTTGACAGGAAGCAATACTTTTCAATCTCTTCAAACCAAACTAGAAGCACGAAACAAAAAGAAAACAATCCAAAGAAAAGAAAAAAAAAAGAGATCAAAAACTACCTTGTTAGAGTTTGGTCGATAGCGGGGAAGAAGGAGCAAATACAGAACAACCCAAGTCGAATAAAGTTATAGGATATCGATAATTACGCATTTTGTCGGAAGCACGGCTGTACGTATTGCAAACACACAAAAAAGGTAAAAGGAGCGCACCAAAACAAAACAATAAAGGAAAACGTGAATGGAAAAAGAGTGATTCATGAGACATTACTGACTAGGATGAACCAGCTAGCTTGAGAATATAAAGATGCTTCATGAAAAGCGGTAGAGATAATAATAATAATAATAATAATAATAATAATAAATAAGAAAAACACAACAATTACCACAGAAGCTCTCGTCACCATGGTTGACCGCTCATCTACACCTTCACGATGACCTTGCCGAAGCTCTTGCCGGAGTGGAGATGCTCCACGGCGTCCGCCACCTGCGCGAGGCCGGTGAAGCTGGCGGTGTCGTCGACCTTGAGGACCAGCTTCCCCTCCTTGCGCAGCTCCCGCATCTGCGTCAGGTACTTGGGAAAGTGGGCGGCGAACATGGGAAGGAAGAAGCCGCGGAGGGAGGCGCACTTGTGGGTGAGGCTGCGGATGGGCGGGTAGCCCAGCGTCGTGAGGTACGTGCCATCCTTCATGTACGTGTCGATGGCGCCCACGAGCACGACGCGGCCCCACATGCCGAGGTGCTTCATCGCCGTGTGCAGCGTCTCGCCGCCGACGCACTCGTAGACGATGTTGAGGCCGTCCGGCGCGAGCCGCGTCAGCGCCTCGTCGAGCGACTCGGTGCGGTAGTTGATGACGTCGTCGCAGCCCAGCGTGTCGCGCAGGAAGGCGGCCTTCTCCGGCGTCGAGCACGTCCCGATGACGCGGCACCCGTACTGCTTCTTGAGCAGCTGCACCGCGATCTGCCCGGTGCCGCCGGCCGCCGCCGTCACCAGCGCCACCTCCCCCGCCTTGGGCTGCGCCACCTCGCCCACCGCGCAGGCGGCGGTCAGCCCGCTCAGCAGCATCACGAGGGTCGCGGGGTCCGCCGCCTCCTCGGGCGTCAGGGGGACGCAGACCTTGGCGGGGACGGCGGAGAAGGCGGCGTAGCTGTTCTTGGAGAGGTACATGACCTTATCGCCCGTCTTGACATTTGTGACGTCGGCAGCCACGGCGACCACCTCACCGAGACCCTCCAGGCCGCAGTCGTGCGGCAGCTGCTGTCCGCCGTACGCGCCGGCCGTCACGTTCACGTCCGTGGCGTTCACACCCATGTAGGTGTTGCGCACATAGACGGTGCCTTCCGGGGGAGGGAGGGGGAGACTCGCCTCCACCAGCTCCGTCGCCGCGCGGAACTGATTGGTACTCTTCGTCACCAGCAGCTTCTGGAAGTTTTCGAGGGTCGACATGTCTCAAAGTTTGTGATTTCAAGCGAACGTCTATGGGTTTGTGTTTGCGTGTGTGTGTGTGGGCTTGTGTGTGTGTGCTGTGTGTGTAGTAGGTAGTGTTATACGGTGAATTAGCAAAAAGGGTGTGCCAATTGGTTCTTGTGATCGAACAAGTGGGCGTGAGGGGTTGGGAGGGAGTGGTGAGGACGGAGTCAACAGAGAATGAGAGTTGCATCACGAAAGTGAAACATGCAGAAATAATGCAAGTCATTATCAGCTGCTCAAACAAACAGCACGTGAAGAGAGTAAACTTACGTAGTTACAGACGAAAAAAAAAAGTTATTTACAACTAACATAGATATATTGTTTCTTGTCGTTTCCACTACTGAGGTCTCATGTTTTCTAGTTTAATCGTAGTTAATCGATCTTGAGATGCGCGCGTAAAAGTGAAGAAAGGTGGGGGGAGGTCACCGCTCTTGGTGCTGCTCCTAGTCCGAGTCGGATGACCAGATGCCGTCGTCGTCGTCGTCATCGCTGTCCTGAGCGGCAGCAGGGAGACGGACGGGTTTGTTTCCGACCTTTTTCCCGCCCTCTCTCGTGTGTGCACCCCCGCGGCTGGCATGAGTGGCGTACACCTCGCTGCTTTCATCGCTAACGCTGCTATCGTCACTGGCGCCACTGCCGCTGCTGCTATCTCCCTCCTCGCGCAGGCGGCGCTTGAGGCTCGCGAAGAACCTCTCGTCGTCGCTCTCCTCCACCCACTCGGGCTCGCTGCTGTCGGCGCTGCTGTCAGCACCCTCGTCAGTGTCGGCCTCGCCGTCGCCGCTGCTTCTCCCATGTTTTGCAACGGCCCGACGACCATCAGCCACATTCCGTTTTACCTTTGCGGGCAGCACGTCGTCACTGCCGACGAGGGACCCATCATCATCGCCGCTGTTATCCGTACCGCCGTCTTCGAGGTCCTCGTCCTCGGCGGCGTCAGGAGCGGCGGCGGCGGACGCGTCCGTGCTGGCGTCAGAGGGGCCTCCGCGGGCGGCGCGGCGCTGCTGCAGGAAAAGCTCCTTCTTGTTGGCGGAGAGACGCGCCAGAAAGCCTTGCGTCCGGCGACGCACCTCCGCCGCGATGGCCGCCGCCTCCGCGTCCTCCTCCGCCTCTTTGGCGAGTTCCTGCGCGCTCTTTTCCCTCTGCTGCCGCGCCGCCGCCGCCTTCATTTTGCGTGTGCGCTTGCTGTCCACAGTGTTGAAGGAGTCGCAAGTTGTGCCCGAGATCCTTTCCGCGGTGGCCTTCACGGCCTTGCCCGTCTTTTCCGTCTTGGTGCGCTGTCTCTTGTATTCGGCGTGCGCGGTGGCCGTTTCGCGGCCGGACGGCGCAGAAGAGCTCAAAGCAGAGGCGGGGGCGGCAGAGCATGCCCGAACTGCGTCGCCCGCCGTCAGACGCGTGGCGTCTCTCTCACCCCGGGTGCGCTTCCGTCGCTGACGGCGGTTTCCATCGTCGTTTTCACGGGGCATGGCAGCAGATTGTTTCTCTGTTTTAATTCACACAGCCGATGAACAGCTCGCGGTGAGAAACGGTCGTCAACCAGCGACGAAGAAACAGATTCAGATGCTATTGTTTTTTTTTTTTCTTCCTCTCTTGCTTTGTCTGTGAGCGTGTTTGAGTGCGCGACTTGGGGCTTAAAAAAAAAAAAGGTTAGTGAAACAAAGAGGAGGAAGAGGTGGAATTTTGATGCGAAACAGTGAATGAAAAACAAGAAAAGACTACAGCGAGTACCGAATTGGTTACATATGCTTTGCAAGTTTGTGCACCAGCTCTGTCGCGCGTCAGCCCTTCTCGTGGCTAGCCACACAAAGGTGTCAAAAGCATTCACACTTCCGTCCTGCCCCGAAACAACAACCGCCAGCGCCTAGATTTACGTTTTCACAGTCGCCGCGTGCACCGAGTATTAGGAATACACGAATGGTGCATCATTCGCGTTCAATAATAGAATTCAAAAGTTGACCGCGACTGATCAATCATTTTCTCCCTCGATCCTTCTGTTCCACAATTTTGTAATGATAAAAGAAAAAGAGACAAGGCAAATGTACCAGAATCAAAGTTGTATATTACATGAATTTTGTTTTTAAACCAATCTGAAAGAAAGAAAAAGTACGAGATAACACAAAGTACGTACTTCTTCCGACTGTACAGTTTTACATTAAGAATAACGACGGAGAGAGAGAGAGCGAGAATGTGTGATGCCTCGCCACGTTTTTTTTCCCCCCTCCCTCTCCATTCGACTGACGCGATCCGCAACTTTAGCCCTACTTCTTCTTCTTTCCCTTCTTCTTGAGCGTCTTGGCGATGGCGGCGCGCGTGAGCATTCCCTTGATGGCGGACTCGAGCTTGCTGGCGGCCGCGTACTCCTCCTCGCGCTGCGTCGCCGCTGCCACCTGCTCCTCCGCCTCCTGCCGCGTCGCCTCGGCGCGCGCGTCGCGCTCGTCGGCGGCCTCGGCGGCCTGGCGCTCGCACTCGGCGAGGCGGTCGGCGGTGGTCTGGCGCAGCTGCTGCGTGTCCATCTTCTCCATCTCGAGACGCTTCAGCTCCGTCTGGTTCTTGCGGTCCCACTGCTGCCCCAGCGCGTCCATCGCCCCCGCGCGCGCCTGCAGGTGCTGCCGGAACAGCTCCGTCGTGCGCTGCTCGACCGCCAGCAGCCGCTCCGCGCGCGTCATGCGCTCCGTCACCGCGCGGTCCTGCTCGTGCACGCGGCGCTGCTGCCCCTCCGCCGCCGCCGCCGCGCGCGCCTTGGCGGCCTCGCTCCGCTCCCGCAGCGTGCGCTTGAGGTCGCGCAGCTGGCCGCGCAGCGTCGCCAGGCGCGCGCGGCGCTCCGCCATCTCGCGCTCGCGCAGGTTGCGCTCGTGGAGGAGGTCGGTCTGCAGCTGCTTCACGTTCTGGTTCAGCTCGCGCTCCTTCTTGAGCAGCGCGTCGGCCCAGCGCTGCGCGGCGCGCTCCTCCGCCACCTTGCGCGCGAGCCCGTTGTAGGAGGACATGAGCGGCACGCGGGGGGCGTTGGCGGTCGTCTTGGTGGCGCGCCGCAGCTGCATCGTGCTGCCGAAGCGCTTGAGCAGCGCCGGCGCCTGCGAGGAGGCCACGTCGTCGCCGGCGGCGGAGCCGGAGGCGGGGAGCTGGTTGGAGGTGAGCGAGCGGCCGCTGGCGGTGCGCATCAGCGCGGCCACGCTCCCGTTGAGCGTCGCGCTCGCCGCGTTGCGGAAGGTGCTACTGCCGTTGAGGTTGGAGTTGGCGCCGTTGCCGCCGCCGCGCCGCGCGGAGGAGGCCTCGTCGTAGCCGGAGAGCATCTCGGCGACGGCGGCCTGCAGAAGCATCATCAGCTCCTCACGCTCGTTGGAGATCTTGTGCCAGTTGTCCACGTCGTTGGGGTTGTCGCGGAGCTGCGTGCAGAGCAGCCGGTGGTGCGCCTTGAGCTTCGCGGTGACGGCGCGCAGCTCCTGCTGCCGGGCCAGCGCCTCGGGGTCGCGGTGGTGGTGGTACACGACGCGCGTGTCGAGCTGCGGCTCCGCCGGCGGTGGCTCCACCCTCCGCGTCTCCCGCAGCAGCTCGCCGTAGCGCTTCTCCAGGCGCCGCTGCTCCGCCAGCATCTCGGCCACCGTCGCCCGCCCGCGGCCCTCCGTCTCCGCCGCCGCCGCCGCCAGCGCCGCCGACACCCCCGGCGCCGTCTTGCGCATCGCCGCCCGCTCCTCCGCGGAGAAGACCCCACCACCACCTACCACCCGCCGCCGCCGCCCGTCTCGCCCTCCGCGCCGCCGCCGCCGCCGGCCAGCACCGCCGGCCCGCGCACGCCGTTTGTGTTGCGGGTGCCCAGCAGCTGCGGCCCCGTCGCGGCGGCGGCCGCAGCGGAGGAGCCCAGCTTGCCGCCGCCCGTCGCCCCTTTCCGGCGGCGGCGGCCACCTCGGGAGGCCCGCTGACGTCCAGCAGCCCCAAGAGCTGCAGTCGCTCAATCGCCTTCTCGACCACCGCAACGACGCGGTTGTTGGCGAGGAAGTCGAGTTTGGGGTCGAAAGGGAGCGGGGCGAGGCGCATCAGGTGGGCGGCCGCCTCCAGCGTCGCCTCCTGGCTCGGCGTCTCGGACTTGTTGTTATTGTTATTGTTACTGTCTCCCGCATTGTTTACGCTCTTGTTATTGTTGTTATTATTAGTGTTGTTGACACTGCTCGCAACACCGGTGGCGGTAGTGGCAGCGACACTGCGTCTGCTGTTGCCGTTGTTGAAGCTGCGGCCTGCCTGGCTGTTTCCGCCCAGCAGCTTAGCGCCCTCCGGCTTGCTGAAGCTCTTGTACTGACTCATCCGTGCGCTATATATGCAGATCTTAGTGTGCGCGGGTCTAATGTTATCGTTTAATCTCTAAACGGGGGGGGGGGGGGAAGTAAAACTAAAAGAAAGCAGTATTGTTCTTCCTTTTCCTGCTATTTTACTTCCATTAGTTTTTTCCGAGGTTTCGTATACATATTGAAAGAGGAAGCATGATATTGATGAGAATCGAAAATCAAAAGCAAGACGTGCAAGACACACACAACAAGAAAGAAAAAGAAAAAGAGAGGAATGGAGATGCGGAGAGCGCATAATTGACACATTTTAAAAATGGCAAATAATGATGGAGCCCAACTTGAGAAAAGAAGAGTTGATCTGGTGGAACAATTATTAGAAAAAGGATGTTGAATTTCAGCACGCACGTGTTCCGTCCTTAACAATACTGATCTTTTGCTGTTATTGTATACTGCTTTTTTTTCTTGTCTGAGGTTCATTTTATTCGATTGCTGACATTAAAAAATGAGTTAAACGTGTATGTTAGACATGAGAGCGTTTCTGCTTCTCCATATAATTAAAGAAAAGAGCAGAAAGGGGGAGGGAAGGAAAGATAATAAAGCTCTCCCTTCTCGTCAACATCTCTTGTTGAACGTGCTCGCAGCTTTCTTTTTTCTTTACGAGTTGAGCTGCCACGTCTCCTTGCAGACGGTGCACTCGAAGAAGACCGTCTGACCCTCGTCGGCGCTGCGGATCTGGCGGGCGTAGGTGCGGCAGTCGGTGTAGCGCTGGCAGCGCGGGCAGTGCGCCTCCTCCACGACGCGGTTGTCCACCTCGCGCGTCCCCACCAGCGGCTGCGCGGCGGCCGCCGCCGCCCCATCGCCCCCGCTACTAGTGTCGTCGCCGTCGCGCTTCCTCTCCGTCTTGACGCGTGTCGGGCGCTCGGCGGAGTCCTTTCCGGAGGTGTCCTCGCTCTGCTCGCGTTTGGCCTTCTTGGAGGCTGTGACGCCACCGCCGCCGCTGCCGCCCTGCTCCGTTAGCCGCCTTGTCCGCGCGAGAGGCGTCCTTTCCAGACGGACTCTCCGCGCTGCGCCCGCGCTTGCGCCGCCCGGCGCCGGCAGCGGCACTACTCGCCGGCTCGCGCCGCGCCTCCCCCTCCTCGGCCGCGCGGCCGTCCGACAGTCGCACTAGTAGGGGAGGGGGCGGCCGCCGCCGCCGCCACGCGCGCGAGGGTTTCTGGGGTGAAGTGGGCGGCGGCGACGGTGTTGAAGGCCGCGTCGAGCGCCGTCCCCAAACCGAAGCCGCCGCCGGGCGCGCGGCCCCCATCGGAGGCCCCGGCCCCCACGACGGCCGGCGCCGCGCTGTAAAGGCAGACGGCGCAGTGGTAGTGGGCGAAGGGATTTGCGGCGCCGGGCGGCCGTGCGAGAGCGGAGGCGAGGGGCAGCGTGTCGGCGACGGCGGGCGGCGCAAAGTGTCCGCAGGCGGCGCACACGCGGAGGCCCTGCCGGTAGAGCTCTGTGGTCCCGGTCGCGCGGCCCAGCTCCGCCGTCAGAGACCACACAGGAGCCGACGCCGCGCCGTGTGAGTCTGCGCCTTCAGAGACAGAGGCGGAGGTCATAAGAAATTTAGTGTGTATGCGTGCGTATTGTTGTTGTTGTTGTTCTGCGGCAGTAATAACAATAAAAGAAGAAGGAGAGAGAGAGAGAGACAGAAAGACAGAGAGAGAAAGAGAGAAAAAGAGAGGATTGGGAAGAAAGGAGAGCGCGGAAGTGGAAGTAAGAGAATTTACAGTGCCCAGCCGCAGAAAGTGCGTATCGATATTTGAAAACCGGGTAGTCTAAGCGGACGGAGCACGCAAGCCTTTCAGTGGAAAGCCATGTAAACACCAAGGCAAAGATGTTCGTAAATATACAAGAACAACAACAACAATTACAAGAGTGTCAGAGAGAGAGAGAGAGAGAGAGAGAGAGTCGATTTTACCATTCAGACAAACTAATCTGTCAACACACGTTTCGGTGTCAATCTCGCTTCTCTCCTCAGGTACATACCGCACATTTTACTCGCATTGAAAGGTGCATCGATGTTGTCGTAATTCTCATAATGTCTTTTTAATAATTTTTTTTTTTTTGGAATATAGTCATTACAATATGCGAACAAGAAATAAGGTACGGCATTCTCTTTTTTTTTTTTCGAAATTAGCAACACCTCGTTTGTGTGCGTTTCCTTTGTATATACTTTTTCTTTAGCTCTTCCATGTCTGCACAGCTCCACTAAACCCCGGACTTTACGATGTACACAAGTGAAATGTCGTATGTTTTCGTCAGGCTGTTGACTTTATTTCTGCCCTTCATTCAAGTACTATGATTTTCTTCTCCTTTCTTAGTGTAGAGTGGAGAAACAATGCAAGAGGGAGATCAGGAATGGTGAAGAAGGAAAAAAAAAAAAACAAAGAGAATAAAGGGATGCGGAGAATAGAGAACTGTGCAGGGAGAGAACTTTTTATTTTCTTTCATTTATTTACCGAAGAATAGGGGGTGATGATTGGCCTCATTTATGCGATGTGATGAGTTTTTTCCTTTTCATGTTTTTTCACCATTGCCGCTTTAAAAAAAATAATAATTGAAAAACGTATTTCCCTTCAATTGAAACAATCAAACAATGGAAAAAAAAAACAATGAGCTATGAAACATCGAGCGGGAAAAAAAAAGAAATGCTGAAAAACTAACGAATATATTTGAGCAAAAGAAAAAAGAAAGAAGAAGAGAACAGTAAAAAAAAAGTAAGAGAGTGGGTGTGATTCAAACATTTTTCTTTGTTTTCTTCTTTCGTATTTTTCACTTTCTCTTCATATTTAACGCATAAATATGGGGGGAAACAGAAATAGAAAGCAAATAATAAAAAAGGATGTCAAAAAAAAAAATTAAGATAATATAAAAAGGAAGAATTCAGAACAAAATTTTGGAAGAGAATGGAAAGGAGGGGTGGGGAGTAGCAATACAATTTAATATAACTCTAGATGAAAAATGTTTTTTCTTTTTTTTTTTTTAAATGAAAGGAAAAGGGAAAAAACGCAATGTGGGAGGGGAAGAGGAAAACAGAGGGGAAGCTTTAACTAAAAACAAGAAAACAGGGGAAAGAAGTAATAATAAGGTAAACAAGAAGCCGGAACCAATATTAAGAGAAGGAAAAACTGGAGAAACATCATAATCAAGACGCAAACAAAACTAATAAGTAAACGGAAAGAATAAGAGAAAATGAATACACAAGAAACAAAACGTGAAAGCGTAAGTGAAGGAAGTTGTGACGCTTTACTATCTTTGTTTTCCTCGTCACCCATATCTTCCTTCTTCTTCTTCTTCCTTTTCTTCTAATACTTCTGGCCGATTTCCAAAAAAATCTTCCGTGATAGCCTATCACAGTTACGCATTTCACTTCTTCATATGTGTTTCATTCTAATTCTTACCGATAACAATGCTTTTATAACGCTTACTCGGACGAACATACTCGTTTCCTTCAGTGAGTTTCTTCTTGTTTCTCTTTATCACTATTTTTTTTTATTATTTGATCGCCGAGATATCTCCTTTTTTTTTCCATGTCTGTGTATGTGCGTGTGACATTGGTCTTTTACCGTCTTTTCTTCTTTCTCTCACTCACGCTCGTTTTCTTTTCTTGAAAACCATACTTGTACTCTTCTTCTTCTTCACCACTTCTCTGCATGCGCTTGCTTTTTTTTTTTCGTTCCCCCCGCAATCCTGTCCACAATTCGAGAAGTCGACGGAAAAACAAAAGGGACTTATCAAACGTGGAATGTTTTCTCTTGTTGAGAAACGCCAGGGAAAGAGGGGAAAAGAAACGGAGAGAAGGAGAGAAAGAGTGAGTGGCTGCTGAAACAACGCAGCTGGGACAAGCGCATGAGGAAGAAGGGGAGAGGGAGGAGAGAGGTGTAGAAATCCGTGCAGGTCTGAAGGCGGTGTGCAAATAAAAAGCGCCGTGTGTGAGTTAGATATCGAGGAAATACAGACAGAAAAAAAAAAGAGAGAGTACAAAACATGACAGAAACACATAAAGGAAACATCAAACAAAGGGAGGAAGAGCTGCCGAGTGCGAGCGAAGTTATATAAACAGTGTTGAAGAAACAACGAATTAGTAAGCAAGGGGGAAAAAATGTGTACAATGTGAAATTAAAGCAAACAATGAAAAAAAAAAAAACTGCTGACAAAGAGAAGCGCTTCTGAAGGATTCGATCAGAACTGGTTGCACCAAAAGCAACAACAACAAAAAGAAGAACAATGTAATTTTAAAACCAGAATAAAAAAAAACAATATAAGAGCAAGCCCCGAGGAAGAAAAGAGCAAACTCGGAGGTTGACAAGTGAATCAAAACAAGGAAATAGAAGAAAAGGGGAAAAAACGGAAAAAGGAAAGATGATGAAGAAGTAAGAATCATTCTCTCTCCTTAGGTTTCCCGTCGTGTATCCGAATAATGTCATGGGATTCTTCTTCTTCCCTTCTACTATTATTATTCTTTTTCTCTATTATGATTCCCTGTTTGCATTTGTGCTTGAGAAGGGGAGATTCTTGTCTGTTGTTTTTGTTATTTTGGTGCGTGTATGTCTGTCTGCGTGTGTGTGCGTTCGTGCAGCGACATCTGTTTATCTGGATACTCTTTTTTTTTTCTTTCATCATCTGCGATCCAGAGACGACGACGACAGCGTTAAGAAGGATATCTAAAAATTTCCTTCAACACGCTGACATGTTTTTTCCCCAAATCCTGATGAAAACCTTCGTTGGTGTTTCTTTTTTTGCGCCGTAGCTGCTTCATATTGACAGCTTGATTTTAACAGAAAGATAGAGCGGGAGAGAGGAAAAAAAAACAAATAAAGCTTCCCAAAATAACAAATAATGTTAAAAGATGAGAGGAAAGGAAAGGGAAAAAGTGGCAGAGCTATGAGATCTTTATTTCCGACCTTATTATTTTTTCTCGTTCAGAACTATATGCGTTGCTCCTTTACGCGTTACTTCCTCTCTAATATTTTATTATTATTATTATTATTATTTATCAATTCGGTCTCATTTTCCGTTTGTTTCTTGTGTTTTATTTTTTTTTTCCATAGTTAGTGAGCATTTCCCTTTACCATGGTATTTCCCCATTTACTGAAAAGATGTTCACGCTGGGATGACTCCTTACGTCTGCGTGTGTGTGCGTTCCATTTACACGAACATCTCCAGAATGAAGATGATGAGGTAGCCGCCGGCGGAGGCGCAGAGGAGGCCGAAGCCCTCCACCAGCTTGAGGCCGCCCCACATGTCCTTGAGCGGCTTCTTGCTGCTCGTCGTCGGGTCGTCGATGTTGGGCACCTCGCAGAAGCCCGAGTTGTAGGCAAAGGCGACGCCGGCGACGCCGACGACGCAGCACGCGAAGGAGATGAAGGTGAGGATGCACACCGGCACGCAGATGGCGTACTTGGAGAAGATGTAGAAGTGGAAGATGCTCAGGATAAAGGCGATGAAGCCGCAGGCGCCCGCGATAACGAGCAGCGCGGCCATGGCGGTGAACATGTTGGCCTGGCTCTTGCACCAGAAAGCGATGGCGGACTCGCGGCGCGTGTCGAGGCGGGTGATCACCTGCAGGTTCGTCAGCGAGTCGCGCGGCGCCTGCTGCTCAAAGTACCACATCGTGATGATGGACTTGTCGACGATGCCGGCCACCTCGTCCGCGTTGGCGCGGAGCTGCGGGAAGATCTGGGCGAGGGTGACGGCGGCGGTGAAGATGAACAGGAGGATCATCGTAACAACGCGGCAGCAGATCATGGCTGGAGACACAACGGAGTGCGAGGGGGGTTTGGGGTAGGGTGGGTAAGGGAGGGTTGTGTCTTTTTCTTTTCTTTTCTTGTTTTGTGTTTTTTTTTTCTTCGTTGAAGCGTGCGAGAGTGAGTGTGTCTTGTCCTTCTAGAGATGGGAGTAAACAACTAGCACGTTAGGCGTGTACGAGTGGAAAGAAGCTAAAAGTGTTTGTGTATACGCAAAAAGAAGAAAAATAAAGCGAAAAAAGCAACAGAAATGAAAAAAAAAAGATGTTATGGAATAAAAATAGAAGCAAAGGAAAGTTTTAGATATGGCTGTTAAGTTCTAGGATGTGAGAGAGCGAAAAAAGGCTAAATAATCTGTGAAGTCAAGACAAGAGGGAAATGAAAATGAGAAGAGATGAGGAAGAGAGAGAGAGAGAGAGAGAGAGTGTGTGTGTGTGTAGGGGTGGGGGTTCGGGTTTTGCAGTGAACGGTCCATTCGGCGTGTTCGAAACAAACACCTCTCCTTAGTGTCTGGAACTTTAATCAGCGCAGTCACACAGCAAAAATCAGCACATCAAATTTTCTGCGCTCGCGTCTCAGCGAAGGAAGCGGAGAAAAAGACAAAGAAAAAAAGAATGAATGCAAGAATACAGGGGAGATCTGCTACGCTTTCCGGTTGAGTTTTGCTCTTCGCAAATACCATACGTGATGAATTTCACCGTTTTACTGGGAGGTAGCAGTGGCATCTTTTATTTTATATTTTTTCGAAGTGCGTTCCAATTAATCATTGCGAAGAAGCATGAAGAAAAAAAAAGAATGAATAGGGGAGAGGAGACACATAAATTGACGCAAGAAAGTAAAATTGTCCGGCACCTTTTTTTTTTCATAACTGTTTAACGCTTTTTTTTTTTCTGCTCTGGTGTATTTCAAACTTCTTTTTTTACGTTTTCATTATTCATTTCGCTTCTCATCCATACTTTATTTTCAAATATATTTTCCTCATCTTCTATAGCACTTTTTCGTCTTCATCTCGTGTATCTCACGGCTTGACGGCAGAATAAGTCAGAGAAGCGTCATTTGAAAAAAAAATATTTACGAAGAGAAATGGAGAAGGTAATGATGCCAGAGGGAAAACAGCAGCAAAGGTTCAGAGAGGGGTTAAAAAAAAAAAGAAATCATTTACTCTTTAAAGAAAATTGCTTCGGAGAAGAATAAGAAAGTACAAATAGAAGAAATATACTATAGAAGTGGATAAATATACATACCAGCAACGAAAGAGGGATTAGGGGGAGGAAAGGAAAATATATATGTATTACTGTACTTTTACTTTCCTCACCTGTTTCTTCTGCAGACGGAAAAACAAACAAACTATCCCCATTCACTGCTGCACAAGTTTTTTTTTTTTGAGTTTGTTTGTTTGTTTAACGCTTTACTTTACTGCAGTGGATTTCCCTCATTCTGATTCTCCCTCTCTTTCGATTTTGCAATACGTCTTCTTCTCCCGTCCAGTAGCCACGATAACGCTTCCATTGTGAAGAGATGTGTGGGTGTGTGCGAGAGTTACTGTGACACACTGCAGACCTCTGGGATATAGGAGCTGTCTTTTTTTTTTTTTGCTGGGAAGTCAAAGAAAACGAGTAGCAAAGGAAAAGAAGAAGGGGGGGGGGGCAAGAACAAGCAAACGAACCACGGAAAAGAAGAAAAAAAAGAGGGCGAAAAAAAGAAATAAAGAAAAGAAAGAAAGAAAAAGACGGCTGCTGCTGCTGCTGCTGCTGCTAGTACTTGCCGCACCAGAGGTCGGCGGTGAAGGGCGTCAGGACGATGCAGACGACATAGACGATGAGGGCGATGATCTGAATGATGAAGCCGGCGGCGACCTTGAAGCCCTTGAAGGTGATGGCCGGGTAGTCGTTGAGGGCCGCGACGGCGTTGCTGGCGTCGTTGTTGTTCTCCTCCTCGTCGGCCTTGCCGCAGAAGGTCTTCTTGAGGGCCGCGCCGCCGAGGGCGACCGTGATGAGCTGGAAGATGGCGGCGAAGATGGTGAAGAGCATCACGCAGAGCTTCACCTTGAGCTTGCAGCAGCACATGAGACACATGACGAGGAAGGCGTAGAAGCCGACGATGGTGGAGACGATCGAGAAGGCCTCGATGGCGCGGAAGTAGCTGCGGTACTCCATGCAGCGCGCGTGGTTGACGCGCACCATGTCCGACTTGGGCACCGTCCCGGAAATGATCGCGCCGTCCTCGTTCGTCGGCGAGCCGCTGTCGACCGTCACCTCCCCCGTGCGGATGCCCCACAGCGTCGCCTCCACCTTGCCCGACTGGCCGAGGCCGCTGAGGGTGTTGGTGAACATGGGCAGCGGCAGCGTGCCCACCAGCGACAGGACGAAGCCGGCGAACAGCAGCACCAGCACGATCCAGCGCATCACAATGTGGCAGCAGCTCATGGTGGGCGCGCAGACGGAGGAATAAAAGTTGGGTTTGTGGGTGTGTGGGTGTGCGAGAGAGAGAGAGAGACGGAGGTGTCTTTTAAACTTTCTTTTTTCTTTCTGATTCAAACTGTTTCCTGGTACTTTTTACGTGTTGTAAAAAGATTGTAGGTAATGTTTTCAGAAAAAAAAAACAGGGATGTGATAAAAAGAAGGGAAGTGTTTGAAGCTTCGAGCTAAAAACGGGGAAAAGCTGAATGATAGTACTATCTTTGAGACACTTAAGGCTTTTAATCCTGTGTGTGTGTGTGTGTCAGTGTGTGTATATGTGTGGTGCGGACAGATTGAGATTGGTCAAAGAGGGAGGAAAAAAATACATATGGATATTCACGCGGTATGAACGCAGTGATCAGAACATAAGAGATTACGGTCATCGAGACAACGTAAAATATAATAATAATCAAATACTACGTCTTACCTTGCAAAGACTGAGCGACATACACGCACACACACACACAGAGAGAGAAACAATCTCCTTCGATAAGAAAAGAAGAGGATGGAAATCTAGGTTTTTATTTCCACATGTTCTGTCTGCTGCAGAGTCACTTTGTTTTTTTTTTCTTCATTTTTTACAAACATAATTGTGATAATGTATGTGTGTCAGCTATGAGACGTCGACGTACCAGAAGGGGGGGGGGGGGAAGGGGAAGAGGACGAAGCAACACCACAACTGAGGTGTGTCGGGGGTGCGCTGCATAGACGGAAGCGAAGGAGGAGCGTCCGACTTTCCCTTCAACAACCACACAAACAAGCACAAGCAGGCACACGCAGAGATACACCAAGCCCCTACTCAGTCGTGGCGGCGCGGTGCGGGGGCCCGGAGGCGCTGGTTCTGCTGCGCCGCCAGCGTGCGCCAGTACTCGGGATAGTCCTGCGGCCGCGCGCGGTGGATAGCGGCGGCGTTGTACGCGCCCCCACCTCCACTGCCGCCGTACGGGCCGACGGCGCCGGCGCTGGGCGTGTCAGCGCTGCCGCCCCCAGCAGCGGCGACGGTGGTGGCGGAGGTGGAGGGGCGGGGCAGCCAGAGCCACTGCTGCGGGGTGTTGGCCTTGTGCCAGCGCACGAGGAAGCGGCGCTTGGCGCGGTGGTTCTGCTTGAAGAGGTTCAGCGGGAACTTGGGCTCGACGTCGCCGAGCATGGGCAGCAGCGGGTGCTGGCTCCACTCGCGGTGCAGCTGCCGGATCTGGTCAAAGGCCTTGCTGGTGCCGGCGGCGGTGGAGCCCGCGGCACCGCCGCTGGTGCCCGTTGCCACTGCCCCCGCCGCCCCTGCCCCGCCACTCCCGGCGGCGTTGTGGAGGCCGATGGCGGCGGGGCTGAGGTGGTGGTGGTTCTCGCCCGGGTGCAGCGTCTCGCGCATCACCCAGTCGCGCAGCTCGTCCAGCTGGCCGTACGTGAGGCGCACCGGCCGCGGCAGCCACTCCACCGGGCCGCGGTCGTACCACGCGACGTTGTCGCTCACTTTGCTGCGCATCTTGTTGAGGCGTCCGATGCCGCTGCGCTTCGGCTTGGGGTGCGTCGAGTGCAGAATCGTGAACTTCTCCGGCGTCGCCGTCAGCGCCGCGGAGGTGCGGCGGAGCATCGCGCGAACAAAGGGGGACGCTACAGGAGATCTTCTTTGTCTGTTGTTATTTTTTGATTGTTTGTTTCTTCCTTTGAGTGGGAGTAAGATGTGTGTGGGGGGAGGGAGAAGCATTATTTTTTTTTTACGCGGTTTAGGGAAGGTGGAGCTACACCGCGCTTAGGAGTCGATGACGGAAGATCACCTATGCAGTTTGTTTATGCAGCATTTGCTACAAATGAAGAGCAGCAGGAAAACTAAAGCGTTCGCTTCACAGAAGTAGCAGCATTCATAATTAAACTATTAAAAAAAAAATGTCTGTAAAGATGTGGCGCGTAGACATAAAAAAGAAATCAGCAGTGGTATCATTAGAAGAAGATGTTCTCCCGCTGGCTGCGCAGTTCGATAGCAATGTCCGTCTGGGTGGCGCGCAGGCTACGCTTCAGTACATAATGAAACTGCTTGGGGGACACCAGCGTCGCGGCCAGTACAGCACTCGTCTGGGCGCGCGTGGGTGCACCATCAGCATCGTGGGCTGTTGAAGGACCGCTATCTTCGTGCGTCGACGCCTTTACTGACGGAGGACGAGCCAGCGTTAGCAGCCGCCGTACTCTGTCCCACTCGCCGTGCTGCGCAGCCAGGCAGAGGGCGACCCCGTACACATTGCCCAAGGCACCGGCAGACACGATTCCGGCGCTGGCGGATCTCTCTCCGTCTTTTTCCTCTTCATCTCCTACAATATTCTGTGTTGCGAGGGGCGTGTGAGAGGGATCGGCTGCGGCGCCGTCGCTGCCCACCAGCGACTGAGTCAGGACCGCCCACGCCGCCGCCCACATCTCCTCCACTGCCGCACCAGTTGTTGTCTCCTCTGCGTTGACGCTTTGCTTACTACCGTTGACCGCATCCGCGGCGGAAGACTCTGCTTCAGACGCGTGAGCCAAGTGATGTAAAGAAGAGAGGCGGAGGGGCGACAGGAGTTGTAGCAGTGCCGCCGCCGTCTTGGGGCGTGCGACTGACAGCGCACAACTCACACCAGTGGGGCCGGCGGCACTACTGGCACCGACGCTGGCGAGAGAGGCGCGCAGCTTTTGGGCAATTTCGGTCAGACCAGCCGTGGCTGCGGGAAGCACGTCCTCCTCACACACAGTAGCCAGCTGTATGCCAGAGACACTAGTTGTGGCCGCGTCAGCGGAATCGTTCGCATCACCCTCGGCGTCTCCTTCTGCCAAAGATGAGGAGGACGCTTGCGCGTGTAAGAGAACGGAGCGCAGGGCGGCTGTGCGGGCGGCGGAGAGCAGAGCGTGCGTGGCGGCGGCGGAGACGCACACGGCGCTGTCGAGCATCGCTTGCTGCACGTCGCGAGCGTCGGCCGCCGCGCCGGACACTAACACCTCACTCGTTGCCGCTCCGCCGTCTACGGCTGCGGAGGAGAGGGGCGCGTGTGTGCACACCCGTCGGTACTGCTCCTCCCAGATGTTCAGAAAACCTTCAAAGGCTGTCAAAACGTCGTGAACCGCAGACGACTTCTTCTCACTCGCAGCATCGGCATTCACAGATTTACCGATCTGACAGAGATGCTGATAGACTTGCAGCTGCGCTCGCGTCACGGCCGCCTCGCACGACTGCTGGAGGTT
The DNA here is from genome assembly GCA_030347455.1 of Kentomonas sorsogonicus. Taxonomy (NCBI): domain Eukaryota; phylum Euglenozoa; class Kinetoplastea; order Trypanosomatida; family Trypanosomatidae; genus Kentomonas; species Kentomonas sorsogonicus. The sequence goes on along the minus strand of JAQOSZ010000279.1, from coordinate 349,258 downwards.
GCGTATGTTATTTTCCGCCGGAGGCGAAGAGTTCAATGAGGGCACTTGCCGAAGCGTGACAGCCGCGACGTATGCAGCGGTGTCTTTAAAGTAGGTAGCTACGGTCTGCTGGCTCGCTGCACCCTCCGCTTCAGCGTTGGCACCCGACTGATTGTTATGATAATTATTATTGTTCGTCCCCTCGCTTTCACTACCCACAGTCAACATCAGATCGCTGAAGACATGCAGCAACAGCTGTGTCGCGCTTTGCGAGGCGCTCCCTGCATCGGCACCGCTGCTGAGGTCAAAGCAGGCAGCAGTCTCCTGCGCGCTGCGGTCCACGTATTCCAGTAGTACGTGCAGAGCGGCGGCGCGTGCGGCGGGACTTGCCGGGACTGTCGCTGTCTTTTTGCGGTTGTGGATTGCGCCACTCCCGCCCGCCTCAACCACCATGCCGGAGGAGCCCGCAGACGGTCCAGAAGACAAGGAAGCGGCAAAAAGAAGCTGGGCAGCCTCGCAGCCGCTCAGCAGGCGAATTTCCTCCCGGCACTCGTGCAGGCCGTAGAACACCGTCGATAAGAAGGAGCCGCAGAATTCATAGAGCCTCGCCCGGCCCTCCTCCATACGCACAGGGCCGCTTACGTCCGGAGAAGAGTTGCCCGACTCGACAGAAGTTTCGCCACGTCGGGTGAATTCGCGCAACCACGCACGTTCGTTCACAGTCACCGCAGACGCCGAGCGATGCAGAAATCCTGCGGCAAAACTGGAGAGCAAATGTAACAACACGGGGACATTCTTAGCTTCCACAGCCACCTGCGCAGCCGCCAGGTAAAACTCCCACACCTCCTCCGCCGTTGTGGTTTTAGTGTTGAGACCCGCCGACGACGTGGAAGAACTGTAAAACTTGAACGGGTGCTGCTGCGTGAAGCTACTCAGCAGCGCCGCAACATGCGCCTCCTGCTCCTGTGCGGAGGGAAGCGGAAATTCTGGGCGTGCTGACTCCTTCGCCGCATCTGAGGCTCGCCGCCGCTCCACATCGCACAAGAGTCGGCGGCGGAGGCGGAGAAAAAAAAGTCCAAGCCTGTCAGCCACCAGCACGCACGGCACCAAGCTGTGCACCGTCAGGAGCTCATTCACGTTTTCGTACGTCATGCGGGACGACGACGACGCGGACGCCGACATTCCCCCACCACTACCAGTACTAGTAGAAGTACCGAAGTCGGCGAGGCTGCACGCGCCAACCTGATCGACAGCGGCCAAGCACTCGGCTGAAAGAGCGGCAAGCCCTGGCCCTTTCTCATTTCCCGTCGCCTCCTCCCCGTCTGCGTGCTCCTCCAGCACATCCCGCAAGTCAGAAACGATATCCTCTGCGCTCGCGCCTCGGCAGTAGTGCGTCTCGAGAGGAAAAAGCACCGCCGCGATCGACTCCGGTGTTGCATCTGTTGGCTGGCCCTCATCCGAAACAAGTTGAATAGCGTCAAGAGGTTCTCCGCTCAGAACGGTAGAGAAGAGCCTTAGCAGATCCGTATAAGTGGAGGAGGCAGGGTCGCCGTCCGTATCCGGACAAGCAGGAAGGCACCGCTGCACATAGTGTTCAACAAAGCGCATGAATGAGTCGCGGGGGACAGCGTCCGCTAACTCGCTCAGCAAAGGCGTCTCCGGAGCCGCAGACGACATGTGAGATTTCGGCAAGGTAGATGGCAAGAGTGATGAAGGGTTGCGGGCGGCAGCGGACACGCACAGAGACAAACGGTCGTAAAAGGCAAAGTTGTAGTTGCTGTCGGCCAAAATGTACTGTCGGCCGTCCTTGTCGCCCACGATGGTGCTGTCGCCGCCTTTGACTTCAGACAGTGCTGCTGCTGCAGCGTCTGCTGCTCCTCCCACCACGGACGAGCCGCCGAAGAGAAGGTGCCGTTGAAGGATACCAATCAGGTCCTGCGACACGAGTGGCAGGGGATACGGCGGTCCGCGGCGCTGCTCCACCAGATACTCCTCAATGAAACGCAGAAGCGATGAGCGGCTGACGAGGGGCGACAGAGTGCGACTGTCAGCCGAACCAAGCGCAGGAGCGGGGACGAAGCTCCACCAACACCAACTCCTCTGTGAGTGCTCGCGTCCAAGACGGTGCCGGAGGTGGAGCGGTTGTCGTAGTGAGCCGCGTTGATGTGAATGTAGTAGTACACCACCTCGTCCGTCAGCACAAACCCTTGCTGCTCCTCCAGCGACACGATCTTGGCGCTCTGCCGCTCCGTCTCTGCTACTGTCAGCGCTTTACTGCTCGTGTCCCGCCCACTGAGGCGCAGCGCGATGCCGCTGTCGCGCAGGATGCGCTCGTACTGATGAAACGTGCGCGTCTTGAGAGAGAGGAACTTGTCTTCGGGAAACGGCGTCGGCGAGAAGGAGGCGGGGACGATGAAGTTGGCCAGCGCGGCGGCAACAGAAGGCGGCAGGGAGGCAGGGTGCAGTTCATTTCTACTGCTGCTGCTGCTGCTGCTAGAGTGAACACTTCTGCTGTGGATGCACAGCACAGACGTACGGCGGGCGGCGGGAGTGGTCAGCGTTAGCCACGGAGATGCCGCGGTCCGCATCACTGCCGGATATGATGGTAACGACGCTAAGGTTTTGGGACACAACTAATAGTAGTAATAATAATAATAGTAAAAGCTTGAGATTCAAGTAAACTGTATTTCCTTTTTGTTGTTGCTTTTTGTTGTTGTTAAAGACGAAAGGAGTCCGAGATAAACGATGGAATTCGTACACACAGAAAAGAAGATATACTTTGCCATTTCATTGTAATGTAGTTCAATTGTAACGACCATGCGAAGAATCTTTGAAGACGCATTGACCTAAATAATAATAATAATAAATGAGGAATATCGCGGTAATCCAACGCGTTAAACTATACACTCACACGCCTGTACACTTGCTTACATACCCACAAAGGCCATTGCGATTCCCAACTCTTCTTGTCTTTGTATCTATGAGGAAGTTCAAAATATTTGAATGATATTTCTGACGCGAGATGTGTGTTGTACAGGTATTACATGGAAAGGATAGAATGTATAGTAATAATAATAATAATAAAATCAATACCACAAACAATAAGAAAGTGTCTTGTTTACATGAGATAGTAAAGAAAAAAAGGGATAGAGGAGATACGAAGGAGTAGAAGAAGAAAATAATGAAGGTGGGAAAAAAAAGCGGGCGGCGGTCAATCCACAAAGTACTCGTTGCGCTTGCTCTTCTTGAGCTCCAAAATGTGCTCCGCCGTCTCCGCCGCCTGCACGTCGCGCAGCAGCCTCAGCGCCCCGAAGCGGTCCATGAAGTTGTTGCTGTTGCGCACGCGGCTCTCTATGTCGCGGCGCAGCGCCTCCCCCCGCAGCAGCGGCACGGCGCTCGCCATCTCAGGGGGGAGAAAGGACTCGTCGGCGTGGTTTGCCTCCGCGGCGGCGGCGGCGGCGGCGGTGCCGTCCTTGTCGCCGCCACCTGCAGCTGCGTCGCCGCCCGTTGCGGCTGCTGCTGCTGCCTCGTCGGCCGCGGCTCCTTTTTTGCCGGCGGCGCTCCCCGACTTCTTCGCGGCCGCCCCGGCAGCCGCCGTCGCGGGCGGCGCCGCGGCGCCTTTCTTGCCCTTTGCGGCGTGGCTGCTGGTGCTGTTGTTTGCGTCGCCCTCCTGTGACGTTGCAGCCGCCTCGGCCTCCGCCGCCTCAGCAGCAGCGGCGGCTGCGGCGGCTGCTTTACCAGCGGCGATGGCGGCCAGGGCCTCGGGCGGGGGCGGCAGGGTGAAGGGGAAGTTGAACTTGTCCGTGTCTCCTGGCGGGTAGTTGTACACGATCGCCTGCAGCTCCTCTTCCTCCCGGCGGCGCTGCTCGCGCAGCAGGACGCGCAGCGCGGCCACCTCTAGCATCGTCTCGCAGCGCTTGTCCTCCGCGGCGGCCCCCCCGTCGCCCTCTTCCTCCTCCCCCGCGCCGTCGCTCCGCCGCTTCTTGCCGCCGTTGCTGCTGTTGCTGCGGCTGCCGCCCCTGCTGTCGTCGGCGTCGGTGTCGACGTCGTCGGGAAACACCTCCGCGGCCAGCGTCGGGCGGTTCGGCAGCGACGGCAGCGGCGGGGCCGTGCTGGACAGATTCGCCTCATGCTGCTCCCCCTCCTCCTCTGCCTCCTCCTTCTTCTCGCCGGCGTCCCTGCGGCCCTCCTTGGCGCGCGCGAGGCGGTGCAGGTGCAGCAGACGCCTCTCCAGCGCCGCCCGCTCCGCCAGCTCGCCCTGCACGTAGAGCGCCTCCAGGTACCCGCGCGTCATGGCCGCCTGCTCCAGCGCAAAGGCACTCACCGTCGTCGCGCCGCTGCTGGCGGCGACAGCTGACTCGGGCACGGCAACCAGCGAGGCGCTGCCGCCGGCGGGCTCCCGCAGACGCTCCTGCTGCTGCTGGCGCTGCACACTGCGGATGAGGCGGAGGGCGTTGAGGGAGTCCATGCGGGAGGGAGCGTCCTTGCCGGGGGCGTTCGCGTTGGTGCCGCGGCGGCTGGAAAGGAGAAACTGCAGCGCAGTGCCGCCCCCGGGCAGCGTGCCGCCGACCCTGTTGATGAGCCGCAGGGCGTTGAGGGAGTCCATGCGGGAGGGGCCGCTCCCAGGCCTGGCCGCCGCCACCGCCACCGCCACGCTCTTGTCTGGCTCTTCTTGCTTTTGGGCGGGTGCTCCTTCTCGCGCGTGCCGAGCAGGAACTGCAGTGCAGCGACGTTCTTCCCCGGCTGCTGCTGCTGCCCTGTGCGGCCGCCGCCACTGCCGCCGCTGCCGGCTTCCGTGATGAGGCGTAACGCGTTGAGGGAATCCATGCGGGACGGAGAGGAGGAGGCGGCGAAGACCTCAGAGCCCGTTGAGGGGCGCGAGCCCGGCTGCGAGGTGACCGTCTTGGCCTCGCGCGTGCCCAGAATAAAGTCGAGGGCGCTGTTATGACTCTGCTGCTGCTTCGCTGTGGGTGAGGAAGACTTGCTGGTGCCCTTTGGCGGGCGGCCGCCGGGCGGTGGCGGGAGCGGGGGTGGCACCCCGCGTGTGCTTTGCTGCAGCAGCGCGCTTTCCATCTCCTGTGGGGTCTGCGTGTTCTTGCGCTCCAGCGTCGGGGGCTCATCGCCGTCGTCGTCGTCTTCGCTGTCGGGGGTGTTTCCTTTACTGTTGCTGTTCTTGTTGTCGGTGTCGTCGCCGTCGTCCGACTCCGCGGCCGCCACCACCTCCGCCGCCTCCGCCAGCCGGTCGGCCTGGATGGCCGCGTCCTTGCCGCGCAGGTAGACGGTGTAGTTGTTCACGTCGGCGTACTGCCGGGCCGACAGCGCGTTTCCTTCCGCGCGAATGAGCACGAACCCCGTCGCCGCCGCCGCCGCCCGCTGCGACAGACGTCTCGTCCTCCGTCCCGGTGCCGCCGCCGCCGCCGCTGGAGTTGCTCCGCACGCTCCCCGCGAGGTTGCCGGCGCCCGAGTTGAAGGAGAGCCCGCGGCCGGAGCGTCGCCGCCGCCGCTCCTCCCCCGCCCCTAGCGGCGACGTGTGGTCGTCCTCCGTGTCCCCGTCGGGGTTACTGCTAGCCGCCGCTGCTGCCGCGGCGACGGCGGCGACGGCGGCCACGTTGTCCACGAGGTGGAAGTGCTGGAGGTACTTGAAGCAGTGCAGCAGGAGGTCGCCGCTCGCGGCGGTCAGGTAGTTGTTGCGAATCGACAGCACCTCGAGGCTTTGGGTGAGGTAGTTGCGATTCTTGTAGAGGCTCTCGTCGTCGTCGTCGCCCTCGCCGTCTTTGGAAGGGTCGGCGCCGTCGGCGGATGTCGGGGGCACGATTTCGTCGGTGTCACTCCCCGTGTGTGGCTCGTCGTCTTTACCACCGTTGGCGCTCCTGCGTCGCTTCTTTCCCTCTTCTTCTTCTTCTTCCGCGTCAGCGTCGCCCTTGTTGCCGCCGAGGCGGCTGCGCCGGCGCGGCTTGTACTCGGAGAAGAACGTCAGCGGCTCCACCAGCGCGGCGAAGGCGTCGTCGCTGAGCTCGCAGCGGTCGAGTAGCACCCGGCGGAGCTTGCAGCGCGAGTGGAAGACGATCTTCCCCAGCACCTTGCAGTTGTCGATGCTGTCGAGGGCGTTGCCGCTGAGTTCCAGCACCCGCAGGCTGTTCCAGCTGAGGCCAGCGGGGACAGCCGCCGCGCCAGGCAGCCCCGCAGGGACGGAGGGCGCTGTCGCCGCCGCCGCGCTGGCGCTGACGGTTGTCGGGACAGCCGTGGCGACGGACGCGGCGGTGGCGGGCGGGAGGGCGACGAAGCTGCTGAAGGTGCTGCGGCGGCTGCTGCGGCGCGCCGCCCCTGCGGCCGAGAGCGGGTTTTTGCCTCCCGGCTGCTGGCTGTCACTCGCCATGATGTAGTCCATGTTGGCGCGCAGACTCGATTCGAAGTTGGCGTAGTTGCGGAACGTCGCGGAGGGCGAGCTGGAGTTGGTAGAGAACGGGCCGTCCCCACCGCCGCCGCCGCCGCGCGGGTCGATGCCAGGAGCCGCGAACACGGAGGCGGCAAGGTCATCGTACATGATGCTGGTGGCGTTCGCGTCCAGCCTACCACCGCCGCCGGCGCCGAAGCTGCCGTTATTGCTAAAGCTGCCGCTGCGGCTGCCGACTCCCTTGCCGCCACCGCCGCCGCCACTGCTGCCTTTGCGTGCAACGCCTGCGGACGCGGTGCCAGCGATGCTACCGCCGCTGGCGCCACCGTAGGCGGAGCCCGAGTAGGTGCGCAGGGGGTTTACCCCCGAAATGGAAGCGACGAGCTCGAGGAACACCAGCACCTCCCGCGCCGTCAAGCGCGCGTCGCCCAGCAGCAACGACTGCAGGGGCAGGTGGAACAGCGCCTCCGCCAGCTGCGCCAGGTACACCTCAGGGCTCAGCGCCGGCTCCTGCTTGAGGCCCCCAGTGCTGAGTTTAGCTGCATGCCGGTAGCCGTCGCGCAGCTTTTGCACCGCCTCCGGGGCGAGCACGACGCTTTGGAGGCTGTGGTGGCGGAGCAGCAGCTGCGGCAGAGAGAGGGAGGCGGCGGCGGCGGCGGCGCTCGCCGGGCGTGCGGCAGACGCGCTGCTACTGCTGCTGCTGCAGGCGTTATGGATGCCGTTCGTGTGGGCGAGCGCGCCAGCTGCGCTCCCGTTGACAGCGCGGGCCGTGTCGCCAGCCTCCGAGAGACCTTTCGAGGCCTCCGGGAGAGTAACGAGAAATGAGCTAACGCGCAGGACGCGCAGTCGCGGGTCGTTAGCCAGCAGTCGCGCCACCACTTCGTAATTGTCGTTGGAAAAAGCGGGAGGCGGGACACTGTTGCCAGTGGAAGGGACGGCTGCAATCAGGAAGGTGTTATCGGCCGCTGCATTTTTCTCTTGTTCCTCCTCCACCGCCGCGGCACGCAGCTGCCGGCGGGAGGCGAGAAACTTGCCAAAGAGTTTTCCTTTTTTGAACTCTGTGGCGTTGTTGGGGGCCGAGTTGAAGGACGGCTTGGCGACCACAAAATACTTGTCAGCCATCTTTTGTTAGTGTTTTTTTTTTTCCCTCTTCTCTTTAGGAGTTGATTGCTTTTCTTCTTTACTACGTTGTGTCTAGGCGCGGAGTCGGCCAAGGAGGCTTCAGAGAGAAGATTGTAAAAAAAAAAAAATAAAAAAAAAATAACTGCTACAATGATCCAGCAAGGAATACTCATTGGGAGAGAAAAGAGCGGAAAGGAAATGTTTGGCTGTAATTTGTCGAGGGGGGGGGGGGGGAGGGCACGCATGCGCCTACTGTGGAAACAACGGTGTTGATACGCTTCTCGTCACAGAAGAATAGTGCAGTTGAATTGAGAATCACAACAGATAAAACGCGACAATAGAGATCGTTCTTTTTTTCTTTTTTTTTTTTTAACTGTTCTTTCAATGTGTAGAGCAAAACAAGCAAAGGGAGCAATGTATATATATAATATAACAAAAAGCAAACACAGTCACAGCGGAAGTTCCACCGACCACACGTTCCCAGTCAAGCGAATAGAAGAAGACATAGTTGCATCCACCTCGCCAAACAGCAGAGGGCCACTTCCGAAGTCTCCGTCGGACACGACGGCGTTCATGAACGCACGAGCAGCGTGGCGGTTGGTGGTGGTGGCGTTGGAGGAGTGGCCTGCGTCTCCGAAACTAAACGAGGAGGAGAGATGTGGCGATCCTAAGAAGTTAACGTCCACGAAGTCAGGTACATTTGATGGTGCCTCCGTTGCACTATGAGGAAAAGAAATGTGCGCTCGTGTTCTGATGCCAGATGGGTTCCTGTGACCATCCGCAGCGACGGCGTGCGGCTGTGTGTTTCGCTCGTTCTCACTGTTGCCTTCGGTTTTGACCACCGTATCGATGGACGGAAGCGGGTGTCGTGAAGAGGGTACGCGATTAGCGGAGCGAGAAAAACTGTTTGAAAACAGCAGCTTCATGTCGTCGGTGTTCTCAAACGAGAAGCGGATGCGGTGTAGCGTGGGAAGCCACGACCGCACTAGCAGCGCACGGTTACGCCGCCGCCGTCGCGCGCGCTCCAGCGAAGCGGCCACCGCCTTGGCATCCTTGGGCCGGTCATTGCCATCGTTTGCGTCACTTTCATCTGCGCTAGTGCCAAAAGCGTCTGCGAGGTGGCCCATAAACTGTGAGACAGGAAACACGCTGCTGATGTTGTGCAGAGACAGATACGGGCACGCACCAAACTCCCTGCCGCGCGCTTGCCGGGCCTTCCTGGCGCCCAACAAGTCCAGTGCCGTGTCGCCGCCGCCGCCACCGCCATTTTTACGACCCGACGCCTCCTCCGAACTCTTCTCAAGTTTCCTCTTGTACTGGTGCCTGAGCGCCTCCTTTTTCTTCTGCGTATCCGAGAGCGGTGGTGGTGGCGGTGGCACGCCTGCCCCTGCCCCGGCGGCCGTCTCTGCGTCACGCCTGTCAGTGTTATCGCCGCGGTTGCCTCTGGTGTCGTCCTCCACGCGGCGGATGTTGTCGCCCTCAAAGCGGCGCGCCGCCTCCGTCTCCTCCGCCGCCTCCGCTAACAGTTCCTCGTACTCGGAGCCGCCTTGGAAAAAGTGGGAGTCGAATTGCTGCGACACGATATGCTGCAGCGCACGCGCGCACCCGTCGTCGTCGAGGTTCGTGCTGTTGGCGGCCGTGGGGCTCCCGCGGCGATGACCGCGCAACAGCAGCCGCCGCCGCCTGCGCCGTCCCTTTCCCCGAGACTGCATCGATGAAGAGTCGGATGAGTTGATGCCGCCGTCAACACTGTCCTTGTCAGCATCGTTGCCTTCGTAGTCGTAGTAGTAGAGACGGACGGTAAGAACACAGTACTCGGGGGTCATGTCATTGATGAGAGCTCTGCTCTTGCCGGATGACCCGCGCGGCTTCATACCCAGCGGGTGCGCTGCAGCCCCCGCCGCTCCCGGCCCTTTAGTTTTCCTGCGAGTGTAAAAATCCTTCGGCGGCGTGACGTCAGTGTTCTTGCTGCCGTCGTCATAGTAGAGAGTGCCCTCCGCCAGCAGCACGCCTCCGTCGTCAGCCTCGTGTGTGTTCCGCCGCGCAGCGGCAGCGGCAGCGGCAGCGGCCTCCTCGAGTCCTTTGAGGTTCGGAAGCGCCACGTGCATCGTGTAGTGCGCGGGAGACTCGGTGCTGTCAGCGGTGTGGCCGGCGACGTTTCGCGTGAAGAGAATAGTGGAGGGGAGCTGAAACATTCGTGCAGGGCGTTGCAATGACGGTGATGAAGAAGCTGACGCGTCAACTGAGTAAGACGTGTGATGGCGGTACAGCTCCTCCAACGGCTCCAGTGCCCACGACACACTGCCACTAGTGTTGGCACTCGTCGCCGCCGCCAACGACGGGGGGCGCCAGCTGGAGATTGGAACGTTGGCTTGCAGGAACTGCAGGTGTGAGAGCGGGGTGGCCGCATCCGCACGGTGGTGGTGGCGGTGGTGGTGGTGTGTGGCTGCGGCGGTGATGGCTGGCGGAGCGAGGCGCCGGGCAGCAAGCGTGTCAGAGTATTTCAGCGCTGTCGCAACGGACAGCGGCGCGACCGCCGATTCCCCCGCCGCGAGCTGCGGGCACGACAGCAAATACCCCTGTGTTCCCAGAAACACGCAGTGGGTGCTTGACTGCTGAGGCGCGCGACCAGCAGACACCGCCGTCGCACCGGAATTGCGGACAGGAAACAGAAACGGCTGCCCGTACTCGGCGCTGTAGAAGAGGTTTGTGTAGTAGTACGCCAGCAGGGAGTAACGCAGGATAACAGTCTCCCGTGTGGGGAGTGCGTGCCGGCGAGCAAGCTGAGTCAGTTGTTGTTGTTGATGATTTTTTTGCTGCTGCTGCTGCTGTTCAGTAGAAGGTACGCTACCGCTTGCTGCGCTTTCAGCAGCCTCCCAACGAGACTCCTCGAGACCGGCAAGAAAAAGAAGAGAATACAGTGTCTGCGGGGAAGAGGAGGCCGACACCTCCTGCGAGTGCGGCGCGACGGCAGCAAAGTGGAAGTAGTCTACGCGCATCGCGGGCATCAGAGAAGAGAGACGCAGCATCGCGTCAAAGAGTTCCTGCAGCTCCTCCAGCAGCGTCAGCGACGCGCCGCCGGCTGTGGCACGCTCCGTCGACAGGAAGCGGTAGAGAGCCTCAACAGTGGAGTGGCGCTGGGAGCTGTCGGCGCCGCCAGAAGAAGAAGAAGAAGAGGTGCGGTCAACGAGCCACGTCAGGTCATCCAGAATCGTGCTCACGACCCCGGCATTGATTCCGACGTTGGAGATGCCGAGCGTCTGCAGACTGAGCGCCTGCCGGTAGCTGTCGCGCATCAGCGCCCACCCCGCGCGAAGCTTCTCCGCCGTCACACGCCGCAGCAACGAATGCAATAACGGCGAGAAGAACGCGCTCTCACTGCCCTGAGCAGCGCCAGCAGCGGTGGCGGTGGCAGAAGAAGCTGTGACATTCATTGCCAGCTCGTGCGGCGGGAAGATAAACTGGAAGCCGTTTTCGTCCTCCCCCTGCCGGCCCCAGAAGGAGCGCCACGAGGCGTGCCCGCCATCACTCGTTACACCCAACCTGACGGCCCCAGGCCGGTAGACGCTCGTGGTCATGACAGCGGAGCCGCCTCCCATACGATGCACGCCGGCAAAGTAGTGGTGGGTGAAAGAAAGACCGCGTCGGAAATACTGACTGCGTTTGCTGGCGCCTAGCGCGACGGAGGCGGAATACAAGAGCCCCAGGGTGTTGGCGGCCTCGTAGACACTGCGGCCGCCGCGGAGCCCGAGGTGGGGCGGAAGTACATTATGTGTACCAAATAAATCCGGCAGCGGTGGTGGAAGCGACGACGCCGCGCGAGAGTTTTTCTCCCGCGCACTCGCACTACGCCCGCTCTTTTCACCGTGGGCATCCATCGCGTTTCCCCAGACCGACGTCGCGGGGGCCACCTGGCGGTGAGAGTACCAGTAATTGTCCGTGGTGATCATGTTCTTCTCCATGCACGCCGAGTTGAGAGGGATGACGTGCAGATAGTTGGTCGAGTGCTGAAAGCGCGCGTACTTGGCAAAGCTCGCGTACCAACGCCGGGCGGCGGGGCTGGTGAAGTCGACCGTGTGGCTGGGCATTCGCCAGCGCTGCTCCCGCCGCACGGCCGCCACCGCTGCCGCCTTCCGCCGGCGCTTTGTCTCGTGAAACGTTTTGAGAGTTGTTTTGTTCGCTGTGTCGGCCGGCTCCTCTCCCTCCTCCTCCCCGCCAGCCCTCCTATCTCCTTCTTTCTTGCTGGAACTGTTTTCAGTCCCAGCAGCGACCCTTGCCGCCGACAATAACGTCTCCAGCTGCGCCTTGTAAAAGTAGTTGATGTAGTGTCCGCCCGCGCCGTCGTCGTCCTCGCTGACAAAGAAGCCGTTGCGACGGCCCTCGAGGTAGAGCGGCGAGGAGCCGGTAATGCCGACGGTGGGAAGCACTGGGATCGACAGACCCCGCCGCCCGCGTTCGTGCAAGTGCAGCTGCACCTCAAACGGCGACAGCGTCCGCTGCCGGCGGCGCCACGTCCGCTGGTTTTCGTGTTGGCGTTGCGCATGGTCCGCTGCTGCCGCGTTGGCATTTGTGTTGGCATTCGCTTGAGCAGCAAAGTAACCCGCGGGGTTGCTGGGGAACAAGAACGGCGTCCCTTTGGAGATGAAAGAAGTGGAGGAGACGCCGACGGTGTCCAGTGGCACGCCGCTCGCCCTGAACATCTCACTCAGCGACAGCAGAACGTTACCCGTCGTGGCGACAGTATCGGGCACCGACGCGCTAGTCCCACGCTGCCGCACGGCTGACAACGCAGTTGTTGATGTTGACGTTGTTGTTTCTGTTTCCGACGCCTCCGCTGTCACGGGTGCGTCGTAGAGGCGCAGGAGTCGGACGTCGTCCTTGAGACCCACGTGCAGGCCGAGGCTGCGCAGCGGCGGCGCGGCCGGGAAACCGACGACGCTGTAGTACTGCCTCAGCACGTCGGCGGTGGTGGGGCCGGGAAAGAACAACACGCGCGTCTCGCCGGCACTGCTGAAGAAGCTGACAACAAGATCGCAGCGACGCTGGCGGAGTGGCATTTCTGGGGTTCCTCCAGCGCCGTTGTCTCTAGTATCCGTCGTCTCTGAACATCCGGTGGAGCCATTCTTCGCGATGCGGCGGTCGACGGTAAAGTGAAACGGACCGCCGGTGATCCACAGAAACCCAAACACGCGGCCCGCAGCCTCCACATACAGCAGAGGCACGACTCCCGGCAGCGCCTGGTCCAGAGTGTTTCCTCTCTCTAGTGAACCGGCAGCGTAAGACGCTGGGGAGCCAGACGGCTTCTCTCCGTCTGCCGCCGTTTGCTGTCGGGTGTTGTAGACAAAGTCAGCCCAGTCACCGTGGCCCCTGACGTAGCCTGTGTAGGAGAACAGATTATCATCGTGATCGTCATCGGCGTACTGTGCGTCGGCGGAAAAGATGACGTTACTACCATCGTCTTGCGTGTCAAAAGAATGGCTGCTTTCCGCAGACCGAGTGTGGCTGCTGTCGGTGCTTCTGTGTTCGCGGCGCCGTCCGTAGTGGGGCGAGAAGCCGTAGAGCTTCGTCACGGCCGGCAAATCGATAACAGAGGCGAAGCTGCGAGGAGAAATCGTGTAATGCGTGAAGAAATGGTTAAAGAGCCGTTCCTCTTGCTCGTTCTTGTCGCTTCCTTCGGGAAGCTGCGATGTTTCATGGTCAGCCCCTGTATTGCGCTTCTTGTCGGCAGGCGGCCACGCCCCACGCCGTAGCTCATCCTCCGACGGCGGCTGCACTTCCTCGTAGAAGAAATAGTGACTGTCACTCGTCCCGTCGCGGTCGCGGTCGTGCGCGCGTTTGGGCACTTTCTCCATGTAACGGTGACGCAGCCGTGGGGAGTCGGGAAGGACGTTGCCCTCATTCTTATCTTCCTCTGCCTCCGCTGGAGCGCCGTCAACAGTGTGTGGCGCAGAACGTTTGGCCAGCAGCACCGATGATGTGTGGAAGATATTCATCTCCGCCAGCACTAGATGTTTTTTTGAGCTCTTGGTGTTTGCGTTTTGGGAGGGGGCTGCCTGCAACAGAGTGACCGACGACCATTCGCAAGGGGTTTTCGTATTTCGCATGTTTTTTGTGTCCTCTTCACCTGCGCCTTCCGCAGCTGAAAACTGCGTACAAAGACTAGAAACGCCGAGCTGAGCAAAAACGTCGCTCTTCACCTCACCGCCATTGTCGTTTTTGGAGGTGTCCAATTTCTTGGGACTCTGAGGAACCAGAAGGAGCGTCTGCGAGGCGGCGGTCGTTTTGCTGTTGGAGGCGTTGCCTTTGCTGCTCGTTCTCGCGGTGTACGCGGCGAGGGGTAGGCGATGGCGCGGGTCCATACTAAAGCTGTTGTAGCGCTCACCAGAAGAAAAGTCGTACAATTCCTTGTAGATCTCCAGGGGAAAGTACAGTGACCAGTCGTCGCTTTCGCCTTCAGTCTCCGCCGCATCCGCTTCTGCGTCGTTGCGGGCGCGCGGGTACAGTGGTGCGGAGAACTCCATGACGCTGCTGAGTCGATTCCGGTGGTGTGGGCACCCCTCGCGGCCGAGCTGCGCTATTTCTGTCGTCTCACTGTGTATTCCCGCGAGGGGTCTCGGTCTGCCAGTGATGCTTGTCGCGGCGCACGTTAAAAAACTGCACCTGCAGACGCGACACGGGGGCTGCGAGGCGCACCCAGCGGTAGCGGTAGTTGCGGTGTTGCTCGGCAGGGGAGTAGCTCGCGGAAACAGAAGATGAGGCGGCATTCTCCGTTTCTGAGTTTTTGGACCCCTCACCCGACACAATGGGTCGAATACTCTCCGGAACGAACTCAAAGCGGCGAAAGACGTCGAAGAAGTGGTCGAGGGTGCGCCGGAAGGAGGGTGCAATTACGGAAGTGGATGAGTCCCCGGCGGATGCGTCGCGCTCCACCACGTCGCCATCGTCACCACCGTTGGCAGCAGCAGGTGCAGCAGCTTTTCCTGATGTGTACACGCGACGCATCAGATCGTTTCGCCGGCGCCGCTCCGCGCTCGACGCGTAAAACGCCGACGCACCGCCGCCGCCTGCGCCCTCTGCTCCATCATTCCCTCCATCTTCCGCTGTTGTTGCTGCTAGTGTCTCCTCTTCCCCACGTTGCCGCTGCGCGCGCTGGCCGCGGCGCCTCTTTGCCCTCTCGGACGTGGGCGGTCGTGTGTAGGGCTTGTTGTCCGGAATGCCCTCATGATTGTCGGCGACGGTGTCAGCGGTCTCCTCCGCGGCTGCGGCTGGTCCGTCCTTTTGACCGCGGCGACCGTCGGGATTTGTGTTTCCCCCCCATTCATCCTCGGGGGAGTTCAGCAAGTGCGGCGCCACAACTGAAAAGCTGAATGAGGCGGAAGAGCCGGTGCCGCCGGTGGAGCGGCGCCGGCGGGAGCGGTGGAGAGACACGGACACAAAACCTGCGGGGAACACTTTCTCTGCAGTCATCTCCTCGGCGATTGGCGATCGCGATTCCCGCAAGTGCCCGCCGTCGTTGCTTACATCCTGCTTACTATTCGCCTGAGCGGTTGTCTCCGTAACCTCTTGAGGAGGTTTTGACGCTATCGGCGCCGTGCTGGCCGTGTTGCCGCTGTTGCTAGCTGTCGCAGCGCGGGTCTCGTCGTCATCGTCTTGCTGTCCAGTGAGTGTCGGCGCCTGCGACGGCACAGTAGGGGATGCGGAGGACGACGACGACGGCGTTGCGGTTGTCGCCGTCGGTTGCTTGACGGGAGGGGCTGTGCTGGTGGTACTGGTCGTATAGCCTCCATCGGGCTGTGTGGGCTGTTGCCTAGTTGATGTTGATTCTCTCGTAGTTTGCTCCTTCGCGTCCTGCTGCTGCTGATGCGGCTGCGGCTTTTGGGACGGAGGGGATGACGGCTGTGGCGAAGGCGTCCCTACTGTCGCTCGCGAAGAGGAGGGTGACGAGGAGGCAGAAAAGATGGCCGCCGCCAGCAGCACCACCACCACGACCGCCAACGCTCCCGAAAGCAGCAGCACAAGCAGGCGCAGCCGACGCCGGGCGGGCTGCAGGGGCCGCTGTCTACCGCGCCGGCCCGTTGCGGCCGGGGAAGTGGCGGCAGTTCCAATAGGAATGGCAGCTGTCTGAGGTTCCAGTCGTGTTTGAGGAGCCGCGTGCCGCAGCTGCTGTGCTGCCCGCGAGTCTGGGTGTATGTGGCGCATGTTTGGGTGAGTGGGGGGTTGTTGTTGGTGTTTGAAGAGTAGAATTACTGATGTTAGGTGATTCGATTTGATTCACCTTTTAGTGATTGTGACGTGCCCACTGTTGGTGTGCGCGTGATTATTTTACTTTCTTCTCTTTGTTGTCAATTTCCTTCCTGCTTTTGTTCGTTTGTATGTTTCAGCATAGACGATGCGGTGAGAAGAAATGATGAGGAATGAGAGCCAGTGGGAGACTACATTTTTCACTTGTCACACAATGGCCACGCTAGAGAGAGGGAAAAGGAATCGTCACGTTGCAATCAAAACAGGGAGGGGATTAATTTATGTTCTACACTATGTTTGGCCATTCACGGTTGTTTGCTTCAGCTCCCCCCGGTCCAAACTGTTATCAAATAAATTTCTCTGTTTGTTATGAAAGAACTGTCAGGTGCAGTTTGTAAAACTAGATTACATCAGACAAATAAATAATGTGTGTATGTGTGTGTGTGGGGGGGGGGGGGGAGAGGAGAAGGCGCTCTGAAGGAAAAAGGTGCCGGCACACAGACAGATTACCACTAATTCTCTTCCTCCTCCTCCCCTTCGTCTTGGTACTCCTCATCGTACGTGCCGCCGCTGCCCACCACGTCCACATCTCCTTCTTCTCCGGGTTTCATCTCCACAGGCGGCGGCGGAGGGGCGCCAAAGTCTTCGTCGTTAGGATCGACGTACGGCTCCTCGTAGTCTTCTCCTCCTCCTCCTCCTCCACGTCTCCGTTGTTATCGTCTTCGTCTTCCTCTTCTTCTTCCTCGCCCTCCGACGTTTCAGACGACGAGGAGGAAGAAGAAGGTGCAAGCAGCCGCTCTTTCCCTTGCGCCAGGTACTGCGCGTACTCGGCAGCGTCGCGCTGCGCGCTGTAGTTCACCACCTGCTTCACCCGTCGCTTTTTGCGCTTTCCGTCGGGGCCAACCACGCTGTCAGGGTCGAGGGTCGCCTTCAGCTTCGCTGCCAACGCCTCTTTCTCCCGCAGAGGGGTGTTGGCGGTGTTACGTGGCGCCTTGGGACTGCCGTTGGTGACTGCTTCGCCGCCGTTGTTTCCAGCGATAGTGTTGCTACTCCTGTTGGGGGAGGCCATATTCGACGACGAGTTGCTGGAATTGGTCTTGCTGCTTTTCACCGTCGCGGGAGGTTTCTTCTGTGACGGTGAGGCTGGCGACGCTGCTGTCTTTCGGCCATCCTTCGCCACCGCACCGCCTGCCGCTGCTGTGGGGAAGGCGGGATGTCCTTGTTCCACTCCCGCATCAGCTCCTCGCGCGGTCGCGCTGCCGCATCTCCTCGATCGTCAGGGCGCTCGCGCCCGCTCCCGCCTTTACCACTCCTGCCGGCAGCGGCGGTGGGGCTGGTGTCGGACGCCCCGGCCGTGGGCACCTCCGAAGAAAGGCCGAACTCTCTCGCCCCCGCCGCCGTTCCCACCCGCTCCCCATCGCGGCGACCTGAGTGAGAAAGGTGATGCTCGCTGCCAGGCTCGTTCTCCTTGTTGGTGTAGTCACTGCCGTCGAGATCCATGATCGGCGGGGCGCCGCGCGCGGGGGCGGAGGCCGACAGCTCCTGGCGCGTCTTGCGGATCCGCATTTTGTCCGTGTCAACGCAAAGATCATCCGCCGCCGCCGCCGCTGCAGTAGTATTAGTACTAGTCGTCGTCGCGCCGCCTGCGCCGAGACTGCCGGGCGGCGGAGAAGAGGAAGACAGACGGTCCAGCTCCGTGGCGCCACCACCCGCCGTCGCGCTGGAGGAAGAGCCGACGCCCAGCTTGACGGGGTCAGTCATGTTGGCGTTTATGTAGCGAAAGGCGTGGCTGGTGGCGGCGAAGGCGGACACCGACTCTATCCCGCCGCCGTTCGCGCCGCCAGAGCCGCCCGCCTGCCGCTTCGCCGCGTTGCCGTCCTTTCCGACAATTCCCCCGCCCGTCTTGTGGTCATTCTCCCCGTTGAAGAAATTGCCGACGCGCAAAGCGGAAAGGCGCTCAGCGTCGGTCATCTTTGTGCCGGTTTCCGCCCCCTTCCCGCCTCGCCCCTGGCGCCGCGGTGGCCGGGGCCCTGCGGCCGCGACTTGCCGCCGTCGCGCGTCTCGTCGTAGCTTGGGAAGGTCGCCCCTGCGCGGAACAGAGCGGGATTTGTGTTCTTGTCCTCCGCGTTTTGCTGCCCTCCCTCCAGCAGATACGCGTTGTGGTCATCCAGCTGGTCAAGTCTCATCACGCGCAGGCCGTCGTCGTCGCTTCCGCGGTCGTCGCCGCCGTCGTCGCCTTTCCCCGGCAGCGTCGCGGCGGAGGCGCCAGCGGGGCCGTCCACCGTGTTGGCGGCAGTGGAGCGCTGCGGGTCGTTGAAGTAACTACTCGTGCTGTTGTTGGCATTGGTTGCGGTGCCGCCGGTGCCGCCGCCACCGCCGCCGCCCGGGCTTGTCGTCGCGGTGCCGTTGGTGTAGGCGCTGGAGGGGGCGAGGATGCTGGCCGCGCGCACCGCGCCACGACCGGGCACCGTGGGAGACGCCGGCTCGCTCGCCAGCGGTGTCGCGCTGGTTCCGAAGAAGCTGACGTGGTCGCCGCTGTTGTTGGTGGTGCTGTTGTTGTTGCCGCCCGTGTCGCTGTACTTGGCGGCGTTGGAGAGGAACACCTTGGGAATCTGGAAGCCGCCACCGTCGACGATGACGTGATTGGAGGTCTTGTCTTTCGTCTCGTGCATCGCCACCACGGTGTAGGGACCGCCGACGACGGCGGCCTCTGGTGAGGAGCCCGGGACAGCGGCCGCTGTGGTGCCTGGGGCCAGAACGGAGCGATTCACCTCCAGCAGCGACGACGCAAACTTCTCCACAGCCACCAGACGGCTCCAAATGTACAAGAAGAGCGTCCCGAAGCCCTGAAGTTCGTACAGCAGGTTGCTGTCAGAGAAGCCGCCGCTTTTGGTGTTATTCGCCCCCTTTCGCCTGCCGACAGGGGAGGAGGAGGCGTTGTTGCCGCTGTTGGTGCTGGATCCCGACGCCCCGGCCGTCGCCTGCAGATGCTTCTGCAGCTTCTTTTCCCACTCCTCGGGAAACGCCAGCACATCCGGGTCGTCGACGCCGGCCTCAAACAGAAGCGTTATCTTGGAGGCGAAGAAGGCGAGCATGTCGCCGGCGGGGCTGGCGGCGCGCGCGGCCGCGAAGGCCGACTGCACGCGGCGCGACGACACAAAGTACGAGTGGCACTCGGAAAAGAAGGAGAAGCGCTCATCCTCGGCCTGCAAAAAGGACATGGTGGGGGTCGTGGCGCTCGAGTTCACCTTAGCCGACCTCTTCGTCTTTTTGATGGTGATCGTGTCGCCCGAGGTGCCTCCTCCCGCTGCCGCCGCAATTTTTTGCTCCGAGACCGTCCCGAAGAGTTTGCACACGTTGAGAAACTCCGTCGTCGCGAAGTTGTCGTCCCTGAAAATGTCGGTGTTGTTCACCCTCCCGCCCGCCCCGGCCCCCGTCTCGCGCGGGCTGTTGGCGGCGCTGCTGTTGCCCGTCGTCGCCGTTGGGCTGGGGGTGTTGTTGGACGAGCCGCCCGCGGACGCCGTCGCAGCCGCCGCCACAATGGGGCGCGGGTTCGGCATGGTGCGGATCGAGTAGAGAAACGTGCTGCCGTTGTTTTCCGAGGCGTGGTAGCGGTGCTCGCAGGCCGCCACGAGGTGCATCAGGTCGCGCGTCGACGGAAGCGGCGGGAGGGCGCTCTGCGAGGTGGCGATGTTGTTCACCTGCGTCGTGATAGTGTCGAGCTTGCGGTTCATGCGCATTTGCGCCTTGGAGCGCTCTAGCATTGTCACGACGTGTGTGTGTATATAGTTGGAGAGTGGAGGAGGTGGGGGGGAAGGGGGGAGAAGGACCAGGAATGTCCTGAAGTTGTCTCCACTCAAAAACGAAGGGGAAATGCAACAACGCGACGGGGAAGAAGGAGAAAGGGAGAGAGGAACAAAGAGAGGAATACGATCGCAAGGGATGACAAGCAGAAAAGAGTGGTCTAAAATAATGGAAAGACTAAAAAGAAAAAGATATGTAGGAGGGATGTACGTAAAGAGATCCACAAGACTTCTCCAGATGCGGTCAAGTGCTCGTATTGCCACTTTGTGTGTGTGGAGGGAGGGAGGGGGGGGGGGGGGTGAGGGGGAAATGCGAAGAAGCACAAAACAGATGCTCATACGGGGGAATTAAAAACAAAACGTTCATGCGATTTGAGAGTGAATGACGAGCATTTCAACTCTGGTCCATTCAGCATTCTGAGTGGCCGTGACATTGAAAAGGAACGAATGCACAGAGTTGTGTATATCTGAAATGAATTTTAGAACACCACAGGAATCTACGCCAAACAAATGTGCATCTCCGATTATAGTAAGATTCGAAAAACAAACCGCCGATTCAGATTAAAAAAACAAAAAACGCTTTCTCTCTGAAATTTTGGATGTGTACAGTAAAGGTGATCGTATAACATCTCATCGGGTCAATACAGATAAAGATGGCAATATGGAAAAAAAGATGGAAGGAAGAATAGTAGGATTCAGTACTACCACTATTGCCACTCACGGAGCTGTGGTGGATTCTAATTTACATACATTAAACATCTGACTCCGATTGCACGCACATCAATGCAGCAACACTTGAAAGGAAAACAAAAGCAAAAGGAAAGGGGAGGTCTGAAGAGCAAACGGTCAAGAGAGAAGACACATACATGCGCAGACCACAACCGAAACAGCAAAAACAACATCAGGAACGAAAAACAAAAGAGTATACAATCGCACCTACAGATGACGCGTTGTTTTGAAGTTTGCGCCGCGGTGGAGCGACTGGGCGATCTTGTTGTCCACCGACCGCTGCACCCGCCCCTCCTCCCCGACGTCTCGGTAGTAGCTCAGAGGATACGAGACGGCCACGCGGGACTGCTGCTCCTGCTCTTCTTCCTCCGCGGCGGCCGCCGCCAGCATGGCTGCGCGCTCGGCCTGCCGGCTGCCCTTCCGACCACCACCGCTGACGCTGCTGCTGCGGCGCAGGCTGTCACTGCGGTTAGCACCGCTGGTGTTGGACGGCGTGGTGTTTGTCTTCTTCTTGTTCTTTGTCGTCTTTTTGGAATCGCCCTTCTCGATCAGCGCGGCGGTGCTCTGGGTGTTGTGGGAAGCATTCGGGTACGGACGGCTGCGGTGCTCAAATGGGTCGTCGGTGGTGCAGTCGTGCGCGGGCGTGTTGAACTTGCGCTTAAACGACGACGACGACGCCTTGGCATTACTGCCGGTGTTGGTGTTGGTGTTGTTGAAGCTGTCAGTCGTGTCGTCTTTGATGAGGTAGTCTGTGTTGGTGAAGTCCTTCTTTTTCTTCGCCCCAACCGACCGCGACTTTCCGGACGCCGCCGTGGTCGCATTTGTGGCGTTGTTGTTGTTGTTGAGGGTGGTCACGGTGGCATCCTGCGGAGACACCAGCGGCCGCTGCGGGGGAAGGGCGTCGGGCGACTCCCACGCGCACCGCGGCGCGAGCAAGTTCTCCAGAGGCACCTGCGCGATCCCCTTCGTCCCTTGTGCATTATGGTCAACATTCCTCTTGTCGGCGCCATTGTTGTTGTTGTTGTTGTCGGCGGGGGCGAGCTTGCGCGTGCCGTACAGGGTGTGCACCCCGGTGCGCATGTTCTTGGTCTTGGTGTTGGGCGGGGGATGGTGCGGACGTGTTGGGGCGGTGGCGGCCGCGCCGGCCATGTCGTCGCCTCCGTTGTTGTTGTTTCTGCCTTGGTGGCTGTTGGCGCCGCGGATCGGCGGGAGGGAGGAGGAGAGGAAAGGCGCGTCGCCTTGCTGCTGCTGGAGGCGGTGGGATGAGGCGGCAGAGGGTGGGGCGGAGGAGGACTTGTGGTCTGCGCCGGCCGGCGGCACCTGCAGCTCGCTGACGGCCCTCTCCTCATCGCGGCTGTACACCTCCCCGTACGGCAGCACGTCCCGGTCGCTCTTGCGGTAGCTGCGCGTGCCACCACTCGTGCTGTTCAGTGTGCCAGACGAGGCCGGCGGGTGCCTGCCGCTGGCCGCCGCCGCCGCCGCCGCCTTGCGCGCGCTGCGCTGCTTGACGTTCGTGTCGTGCAGATGCGCCGCGTACTCGGCCTCGATCTCGGGGCGGCGGCGGGCGCGGGCGTTGGCCTCGATGTCGTCCTCCACCTTGGTGCCGAGGTCGGTGTCGCGGCTGGCGGCGGCGGCGGGCGGCCGGTACACGCCGGAGACGCTGGCGGTCGACATGAGGTGGTGCACGCTGGCGGTCGCGCTGGTGTACGCGTCGCGCGTCGCCGCCGCCTCGCGGGCCGCGCGCGCCTTGTTGTCCATCGCGTTGGCCTCCTCCGAGACCTGCCGCAGCAGCGCGGCGGCGTCGGTGACGCTCTGGATGTAGTGCTTCTGGGCGTAGTAGTTGCCCCGGCGGTGGTCGCGGCGCGAGAGCACGCCCCGCACCCGCGCCTGGATGACCGTGGCGTAGTAGTCAAAGACGGCCCGGTCGTAGGCGTCGGCGAGCGACGTCTGCCGCAGCCGCGCCACGTCGCGGGTGGCGGTGTGGCGGCGGAAGGCGCGCTGAATGGTGGAGGCGGCGGCGGTCGTCTGCTTGAAGGTCTCGCGCGCCCGGTGCATGCGGAAGGCGCTCTGAATCTTGCGCGCGGCAAAGTCGGTCCACTCCGCGACCGAGAAGACCTCCTCGCCCTCGTCGTCACCGTCTTCTATGTTGTTGTTATAGTAGGAGTAATTATTATTGCTGATACTCGACCCCGTTCCGCAGCCGTCGTACTCGCTGTCGCCGAGACGCCTACCGCTCTGCTGCTGTTGCTGCTGTTGCTGCCCTTGTGTGGCGGCGTCCTTGCTCAGCAGCTGGTAGGCGTAGCCGCCGCCGAGAATGTCGACGCCCCCGCGCGCGGCCGAGGCGGGCGTGTTGTTCAGACGGTGACTCTCCGCCAGCACCGCCGCCGCCAGCGACAGGCCGTACTCGGGCACCAGGAGGGCCCGGACGGCGGCCAGGCTCTGCGCGGAGCCCCCGTCGCCCTCAAACGAGCCCTCGTTGTTGTTGTTGTTGTTGTTATTATTAGTGTTCATGGTGCTGGAGTAGGTGCTGTGGCCGAGGCCTCCCAGGGCGGAGGAGGCCGCCCCGGGCACGTCGTCGGGCGACTCCACCACCACGCGCGGCCCCGTGCTGCTGTCGCCGAGACTGGAGGCGTCGCCGGAGAGGCGCTTCTTGTTGCTGCTGCCGCTCATACCGTATCTATTGGAGAGAGAGAGAGGGGAAAAGAAAGGGAGGGAGCGCGACGCGGTTGGAGTGTATTTTCCGCGTATCCTATATTTCCTTCCTGTTTGTGAACGATGACACTGAAAGTATTCATGTACTTAATACACTCTGCTTTACAAGATTGATCAGATTTTCGTTTGCCTGGTTTCTGGTTCTGACTTCTGTGAGGTGGTGTCGAGTGGAAAGCGAAGGAGTTAATGAAAGCAAGTGTATGCGCGTTCCTGTGATCTTGCGCAGTGGTATGAACAAAAAAAAAAAAAGAGGAAATCAAGCCGTAAAGGGTAATCAACACGGGGGAGTTCATGGTGGTCGAGTCAGTCACATGCAGTGCAGTAATCAAAGCCCTCAATCGCAGCAGCAGCAGCAGATGTGCGTTGTTTCACTAGCAATTTCACTCATGTGCGTTTTTTTTTTTTTTTTTGCATGTGTAGTTTCTTGTTCCTCTGCAGCACTTTGCCGATGGAGAGAAGAGAGTTATTCCAGTGGGGGAAAAGGAGCGGAGGAGGCGGGAGACAAATGACGGGGGAGAATCTCAGCACTCGTAGGTCCACGGTAAGAGATTGAAATATATAGTACGCTCCTAGTGGGATTGTTCGATAAGGGCTTTGACTGGTTGATGGGCAGCGATGTCGTTTCTCCTTCGCTCTGTGAGGAGAGAGAGAGAGAGAGAGAGAGAGAGAGAAATATAGTCAGTATACTGAGACTGGGAAAAATGGGGGAGACAGAAGAGGAAAGGCGCAGGCCTACTCATTCGTGTTGTCTTGAGGTAGGCACACAGTCTGTGAGAGTTGAGAAGAAAACAGGGAAATGATGCATTATAGTAACAAATCTCAGCACTCGTAGGTCCACGGTAAGAGATTGAGGTTTATAGTACGCTCCTAGTGGGATTGTTCGATAAGGGCTTTCGTATTAAAACAATTTGGTCTCAAAAATAAGAGGCAGCGAAACGATGTATAGCGGGCAGTACCAGTGGGGAAGGAGAGGCGAAATAAGGAGGGAGGGTGGTTGGAGGACGGTGGGGGGAGGGAGCACACTTAATTTGTGAAACAGTCGAAAGGTCTAATAGGATTTGGGAATAGTAGGAGAGAGAGAGAGAGAGAAAAAGAGGTGTGTTGAGGTCAGAATAGTAAAAGTAAAAGTGGAGGAGAAAGAAAAGTCTCACTGCCCAAATTTGAGCGTGAAAACGCCAAAGAGATGGCCCATCGAGCCAACACACAAACACACACACACACACACACGCACACACACACACACAGACACACAAACACACACACACACACACAAGACTCAGTTCACTTTAAAGCAAATAGATGCACAGTGGTTGTTACTACTCTTTTATTTCTTTTAGATTGCTTGTAACTATTATGCGTCAAATAGTATGATGAATATGAAAAGAGGAAGAAAAAAACTAAAAAGAATGAATGAATGAATGACTGCGCACACGGAAGCGCAAACTTGTTGGGGCTTTTATACTCCGTTTCTCACTAGTTGACAATAGAAACAAAGCACATCTACTAGAGCCAAAGAGAGTAAGAAGAACACGTGCAAAAGAAACCCAGAAACAGAAACAAGAGGGGACAAGAGAAAACAAAACAAAAAAGAAAAAAGAAATCTCATTCCCTTACTTCTCCTCCGCAAATTTCAGATTCCGGTAGGTGACCATACTCTCCGGCATGTGGGTCGCGAGCCCCACCCCCCGCACGCGCGCGTGTCCTTTCTCGTCAATGCGGACGTTGGTGATACTTCCGTGCGCCAGCGCCACGCGCAGCCACGCCTCCGGGGGCAGCTGCAGCGCCCGCATCACGACGTAGCGGATCACATTGGCGTGACCCACAATAATGATCGTCTCGTCAAAGGGCTCGGCAGTGTCATTGCCTCCGCCGCTCTGGTGATGGCCGTTAGTGGTGTCGGGGGACACCGCAGGGGTACCGACGGCAGGCTCCTTGCAGCGTATCTCTTTCCTGCTATTGAAGGTAATCTCAGGCGCTGCAGTAGCGACAGCAGGAACCGCGGCGCTTGTGTCCGGGAGGGGCTGCGTTGGCTCCCCCTCAACACTGCCGCCGCCGAGGACGTGGTAGCGGGCGCTGTACTGCGGACGGAAGAAGTAGCGCCGAAACACGCGCTCGACGGCGGCGCGGTCGGCTGGGCTGCGCGGACTTGCGGTGCTTCGGCGACGGGTCGCACGGGAAGCGCTCCCGCAGCTCCTCGTCGATCACCCGCACCCGCGCGCGCAGAGCCGCGGCGGAGTTGTCGCTACTGGGGCGGCTCTCGTTCGTGGCGCCCATCACACTCGTATCCGACGGCTTGTAGCCTGCAGCATCATCACCACCACCAGCAGACGCGTTATTGTTTGAGTGGATGAATGCCGGGTCGTCGTCACTGATGTTATCCATCGGCACCTCGCGCGTCACCAGCCCCGTACGGACGACAGTGGCCGACGACGGGTTGTACATCTTCTCGAAAATGATGTCGGCGGTCTGCTTCGCGCGGGTGAGGTCGCTGCTGACGATCTCCACCGCCTCCTCGGGAGCGATCACGAGGCGCGTCAACTTTCCCTGCGCGTCTGTTGCTGTTGTTTCGCCGGTGGTGTCGGCGAGGCGGAACATGCTTGTCATCATCGACTCGCCCATGGAGTGCAGCTTGGCCACGGCCCTGTCGCGGGACTTGCGCGCCGCCGCCTCCAGCTCCTGCGCCGCCGCCAGCCGCGAGTTGGCGCTGCCGCCCACCACCATCGCGTCGTACTCGCTGCTGTTGCGGTTAGACTTGCGCGCAGCCGCACCAGCTTTCGTCGACGAGCTTCTCTTCCTTCTCCGACCCCTCCGAGGCGGCAGCGTCGGCAGCGGCAGCCGCCGCCTGCTCCGCCTTTTTGCGCTCATGCTTCGCGTGGCGGAGAAACCGCTCCGTCTCCGCGACGACGATCGCCTGCGCGCGCGTCAGCGGAGACAGCACGGCCGCCTGCCGCAGGTACTCGCCGGTCGCCGCCGCCTGCGCCTCCCCCAGCGTCGTCAGCCGCCGCTCCTCCTCCCCCACGGCCTCGTTGGCTTCGTACTGGTACTGGCCGTGGCGGACCAGCAGAATCTGACGGCCGCGCGCGCGGCGGCGCGGCTGCGGCTGCGGCTCAGACTGCGGCTGCGTCCCTGCCACCTGAGAGGGTACGGAAACAGCAGCGCCGTCAGCATGGCCACCAGCGGACAGCGACGTCGGCCTCTCCCCCTTTCCCGCGGGCTCGGCACCGCCGCCACCTCCCCCGGGCAGCCACAGCGCGCGGTAGCGGCGGGCGGCGGCGGCGTAGTCGGCGTTGTGCGGCCCCGGCGCCGACGGCGCGTCCCAATCGTCGTCCCACGGCTTCAGCGTCGCCGTCACCGCTATCAGGTGATCGTCGCCGGCGTCATCATCACCGTCCGCCCCTTTGGCTGCGCGCGGCCTCCGCCTCGGGTGACACCTCCTGTGGGTTGTTGACAATGGGAGAGGCGAGAGACGCCGCTGAAGGAGGGGTCGACTTGTTATCATCCGGCGCAAAGGCGGCGTCGCAGAAGGCCACCAGCTCCGCAGGGATGCCGTCGTACGTTTTCCCTCCTCCGCCGCCTCCGTGTTCGCCGCCGCTACGACGGAGGAGGCCTAGTAGAGAGAAGACGTTGGTGGGTGCGCCCTCTCCGCAGTCGTTGCCGCGGCGGAAGTCCGTGCCGCCCCACGCGCCAATGCTGCCGGAGGGCTGGTGAAAACGATAGATGGTGTGTGTGGTGACACCCAGCGTGACAGCAAAGAGAGCGCGGCCGGCCATTGTGCACTTATCCTTCGTGGAGTCCGCGCAACGCTGACAAAGGTTCAAGGTGATACGAGCTGCTGTCTTGATTTCGCTCTTCTCCTAGAATCGTTTTGACTCCTCGGGTTGTTTCAAGCGAGAAAACAAAAGCAGAGACGTTTCCGATTTTCTCTTCGGACACTATTTTCTTTTTTGCTTTGCTTCGTATATGGTGTTTCGAAGTAAGGGACATCGGTCGCAAAGGTGGGAGAAGTCAGAATAGAGAGTGCTCATCAAGCTCCGTAATGTAAGACCTGTGCAAGCCCGTGCATTCCTCCGCAGTGTCGGACGCCAAAATAATAGTCATGATAACAACGCATGAAAAAGCGGCGGTTGAACACTCAAAGAGCAGCCAATCAAAACGACTGCTCCAGCAAGGCACAGGAGACACGTATGAACAGGAAATTTGCGCACCACTTGTCATTGAAAAGCTACTTTTCTGACTTCACAACCGCCTGTCTCGTTTTTGGATGACATTTCTCTTTTCATTTTTCTTCTTTTTCTTGATCATTTGCATTCATGCAATGCGTAGTACCAATACCTTTGAATAATACGATGTATGCTATCTCGGTGAACCTGTAGATGCTATACAGTCGTACATTTTTTTTTTCCTGCACTCTTCTGCATGTTAAAGTAAAATCAGAGCAGAAGGTGCAAAGGTTTGGCACACTTGCAGAGATGAAAGACAATGAGAGAAAACGAAAGTCAGGGGAAAATGGAAAATTGATATCAAAATAAAAAAAACAGAGAGGGGGGGGGGAATAGGAAAAGAAAAGCATGTTGAAGATGAGCCATTAACAGAAAAAAAAGTGACGTGTGAAATTGCGACAAAATGCTGAAATAAAGAAGTAACAGAAGAAGGAGAGAACTAAACACCGAAAATTCAGAAGAGTAGTGCTTTCTTTGCGTTACTTCATAACTTCTGCGTTTTTCTGTTCACATTTCGTACTATGTATTGAATATCACTTTTTTTTTGTCATAGTTCACTTCATGGAAGACTTTAAAAAGGGAGAAAAACGAGAGGGAAACTTTTTAAAAATCGAGAGAACGGTTTTCTAGAATATTGTCTGAATACGCGAAAGTATTTCTTTGCGGAGAAATAAAATTCGATTCAGCAACAGGCAACTGTTTCATTTTGAGTGACTTTTTGTTTGTGAATGTGTTATTGTCAACGGGAGAGACGTACCTGTATCGAGTACCGAAGAACAATGATAAAAGGAAAAAAAAAAAAAAAGAAAAATGTTGTCTGATTTGTAATCTTGGTACAAATGCGATCGGAGCTTGTGTAACAAAGAAAAGAACCCCAGTGCAACGGATCATAAACGAATAAGTACATATATTTTATTTTATGTATTTTTCTTTATGGGATGGGTTTATTGATTTTTACCATATTGTAGGGGGATTCTGAATGTTTAAGAAAACCGTCGCAAGAGGTTTGTGTCCCGTTCTTTTATAAATTGTTTTTTAGCATCTCTATTTTCCTTCATTTCTCTCTTATGATCATCTTGCAAACGATGTATTGAAAAGAGTAAGTAAAGGAAAATGGAAATAGGAGAAAAAAAAACAACGCTGTACAGAAACGTGAACTTTTCAAGATATCAGAAAAAAAAGAAGAGAGAAAATGAAAGAGAAACAACTTATATGAATTATAATGAACAGAAAAAAAAAAGCATGCGGAGGGAGGAGAGGGGGAAAAAGAGAAGAAGAAAACAAAACGCTCACTTCAGCAAAAACTGAAGAGTCCTTTCAAATTGATTCCACCAGCGACTCACAGGCAACAAAGATGGTCAGAACGCGACAAGTGGTTGATTGAAGTAAAAGGTGAAAGTTTCGAGGGTGAAAATCGACAGAGTCTCCAGCAATACAGTGAGAAATCATAGTGGGGCACGCATAACGAGTAGAGAATGAAGACAACAGAAAGGCAAAAAAACGGGTTCAACCTCCGGACGATAAACACTAGGAAATGCAACTACATGAAGCAACCGTTGTGACAGTTCATCCTATCTTGGATCGCTACTCAGATTCACGAGCCTCGCCGGGCCCTCGCGGCAGGCGGGCGGCCGTGTGGGGTGCGCGACCCCGCGGGGCGCCCACCGCAGCGAGCGGGCGGCAGAAACAAACACAGAGAGAGAAAGAGGCGGCGGCGAGAGTGACGCGAGGTGCCGTGATGAGTGCGACAAGGGAAACAAGGAGAAGAACGGTAATGAAAAGAACAAAGTTAGAATGGAAAATTAGAAATTGGGTCGAAAATAAGAGGGGTAATTGGATATTGAATGTTTGAACCGGGCGCTTGGCAACGTTTGGTTTGGTTTGCGCTGTTGAGGGCGACGACGGGCAGTCGCGGCGGGGCGGCGGACGAGCGAAGGGAAAGGGAGCGGGCGCTGTCCGGGTGCCGGCCGGCCGCGGTGCACGGCGCAGAGTCAACAGAGACAACAAGAGAGACAAGGAGGCTTCGGTTGTTATCGGGGTGATTAAAACGTCAAATGAAATGAAAGAAAAAGAAGAATGAAAAATAAGAACACTTGAAGCATGCGGGCGGGGCCCTGGGGAAAGGAAGAACGGGAAAACAGGATCAAAAAAACACGGAGCACACTCCGATCCGGTGCGTGTGCGGCCACCACGGCGGCGCGACGACAGCTGGCGCTGCCGAGACGGGAGGGGGCGGGGCACGCGCGCGCGCGCGGCAGCGACAACCAACAGCCACATGCAAAAACAGAAAACAGAAGAATCACGGAATGGAAATCAGAAACAGAAACAGAAACAGAAACAGAAACAGAAAGAAAAGAAGCTCGCGCGCACTCGCCGCCGCCCGCAGGCGTGTTTGTCGGGGAGGGGGTCCTGGCGGGGGCCGGGAGTGCGGCGGGGAAAACAGGGCTACTCGCGGTTGGGGAGAGAGAGGCGTTTTATCGGCTGTATTAAGGTGAGAAAAAGAAACAGGTGGCGTTGGGGTCGTGGCTCGCGGCGCGCGCGCGTGCGTCAGCCGCTCGGTGGCGGCGGGCGGCGCACGCAGGATCGCTGGTCTCTCGTCGCCGATACGCTCGGGAGGAGACAGACAGAGAGTGTGGGTGGGAATAATAAAAAAAAAACAAAGAGAAAAGACAGAGAAACAAAAAGAAACGCTTATACTTTTTCACGAACTCAACGCAAACGCGCAGCATTGCGGGGGTGGAAGAGGACGTGCATGGGGCGCGAGTGCGACCGTCACGGGGGGCTCAGAAGCGGATGGGGGAGTTGACGCCCTGCGAGAAGAAGGTCGCCGACATGATGGCCGTGACCACCAGCGTGAAGACCCACCCCGCGTACATGCGCAGCACCATCAGCCACTTGACGCGGCAGAAGCCGACGTCCACGAGGCTGATCGCGATCACCGCGCCGGTGATGCAGTGCGTCGAGCTCACCGGGATGCCGTAGCCGCTCGCCACCGACACCACCAGCGCCGCCGCCAGCTCCGCCGAGAAGCCGCGCGACGGCGTGATCAGCGTGATGCGCTCGCCCAGCAGCCGCATCACGCGGATGCCGAAGGTCGAGATACCCGCGATCAGCCCGGCGCCGCCCAGCGCGAGGATCCACACGGGCGTCTCGCTCTGGCTCACCACCTTCCCCGTGCGGTAGATCTCGTAGATGGCCGCGAACGGCCCGATGGCGTTGCTCACGTCGCTGGCGCCGTGCGCGAAGGAGGCGCAGATGGCGGTGAAGATCTGCAGGTACCGGTACACGTACTCGACGCGGCTGTCGTGGATGCGCGACCCGCCAGCCGACCGCCGCACGCCGTCCGCGCCAACCTCGCCCATCGTGTCGTCCCCGGCGTACACCGCCTCCTCCGCGGCGAACTCCGCGGCCGCGCCAGCGTCGTCGCTCCCGCCGCGCCGCCGCCGGCTCTGCTCCGAGTCCGCCTCCTCCTCGCCCTCCTCGCCGCGCACCACGCGCCCCGCCGCCTCGCGCCGCTCCCCGGGCTTCGCCACGTCGTCCGCGTCCTCCAGCCCGGCGCCGAACGGCTCCGCCGTCGCCTGCCGCCGCGCCTCGCCGCTGCTGCTGCCGCCCGCCTCATCGTCCTCCGTGCTCACGCACACCGCCGCGCCCTCCGCCTCGCGCGCGCGCAGCTCACGCAGGTACGGCGCCAGCTCCTGCTCCTCCGCCAGCCGCTCGTCCATCTTGCGCAGCCGCCACCGCAGCAGCGGGATGAAGGCGCAGCTGACCACGCCCGCGCCCGCTCCGATGATCGCGCCAACCCACGCAGACTTGTTCACGCTCCAGTCCAACCGCTTCTTCGCGCCCTTGTACAGGATGAAGAAGCTCTCCAGGAAGAAGGCGATCCCCACCACGATCGGCAGCGACCACACCGCGCGCGTCACCGAGTTCTTGGGGCGCAGCACCAGCAGCAGCACAAGCCCGTAGATGATCGCAGACACCGCGCCCGTCAGCAGCGGCGAGATGAACCAGCTCGCGATGATCGGCACAACGCCGCTCACGAACGGGAAGTCGTTCTTGTGCCCGGCCCAGATCACCGAGTCGCCGCCGCCGTACACCAGCGCGAAGCCGATCACGCCGCCGCAGATGCTGTGCGTCGAGCTCACCGGCAGCGTCAGCCACGTCGCGATGGCCAGCCAGCAGAAGGCGGACCCGCACGCGCACAGCATACCGTACATGAGCACGTACGGGTGCTCCGCGAAGTCCGCCGGCCGCGCGATGCCGCTGCTGATCGTCGACGTCACCGCGCCGCCCAGGCTCACCGCGCCCGCGAACTCGCAGATGCTCGCCAGGATGATGATCTGCGTCAGCGTCAGCACCTTGGCGCCGTACGTCGTGCCGAAGGCGTTCGCCAGGTCGTTCATCCCCAGCCCGGCGCCGGAGAGGAACGACACGAAGCCGCCCACGATCGCGATCCACAGGTACTGCTGCGGCGCGTCAGCCATCCTTGCCAGGGGGTGCGGTGGGGTGCGAAGAGTGGATGGTGGGGCTGGTTGGGGAGCTTCGAACTTGGGGAAGAAGTGAGAGAGAGCTGTGGGAAGAAGGATAGCTGTTGGTTGGTTGGTTGGTTGTGTGTGTAGGTTACACTAGCTTATTTCTGGTGGGGGAGAAGGGGAGGGGGGAAGGGGGTTGTGAGAGAGGAGTCACGTGAGAGGGGGGAGCAGAGAATCCAACGATCTCGTACGCATGCGCTGGGCAGCACGGGCACGCGCGGCCAACGGCACCGGGGTGCGCCGACAGAGTGGAGCAGAGCAGGAGACGCGCAGCTACTGCATGAGCACGCTGCACAGGAGAGGGGGGAAGACAACAGATAAGCTGCTTCGAGCAGACGCGCACACAGACACACATGCACGTGCAGAGCATTACGCACGATCGGGTTATGTGGGGTACTTTCTTATATATATACGTAGAAGGATCCATATCGGTAGATCAGTACGGGGAGACGCTCCGTTAAATGTTAAAAGTGGAGGTCAGAGAGGAAAAAAAAGGAAAGAGAGGGTTCTTCTACGCAGCGAGTGCGGGGGAATCATCACGTCGGGCTTGCCTCGCGGCGCCCTCCTCCAGCGCGCCTCGCCGGGCCCTCGCGGCAGGCGGGCGGCCGTGTGGGGTGCGCGACCCCGCGGGGCGTCCACCGCAGCGAGCGGGCGGCAGAAACAAACACAGAGAGAGAAAGAGGCGGCGGCGAGAGTGACGCGAGGCGCCGTGATGAGTGCGACAAGGGAAACAAGGAGAAGAACGGAAATGAAAAGAACAAAGTTAGAATGTAAATTAGAAATTGGGTCGAAAATAAGAGGGGTAATTGGATATTGGATGTTAGAACCGGGCGCTTGGCAACGTTTGGTTTGGGTTGCGCTGTTGAGGGCGACAACGGGCAGTCGCGGCGGGGCGGCGGACGAGCGAAGGGGACAGGGAGCGGGCGCTGCCCGGGTGCCGGCCGGCCGCGGTGCACGGCGCAGAATCAACAGAGACAACAAGAGAGACAAGGGGGCCTCGGTTGTTATCGGGATGATTAAAACGTCAAATGAAATGAAAGAAAAAGAAGAATGAAAAAGAAGAATGAAAAAGAAGAGTGAAAATGAAGAAGACTTGAAGCATGCGGGCGGGGCCCTGGGGAAAGGAAGAACGGGAAAACAGGATATATAAAAACACGGAGCACACTCCGATCCGGTGCGTGTGCGGCCACCACGGCGGCGCGACGACAGCTGGCGCTGCCGAGACGGGAGGGGGCGGGGCACGCGCGCGCGCGCGGCAGCGACAACCAACAGCCACAGGCGAAAACAGAAAACAGAAGAATCACGGAATGGAAATCAGAAACAGAAACAGAAACAGAAACAGAAAGAAAAGAAGGAAAAGAAGCTCGCGCGCACTCGCCGCCGCCCGCAGGCGTGTTTGTCGGGGAGGGGGTCCTGGCAGGGGCCGGGAGTGCGGCGGGGAAAACAGGGCTACTCGCGGTTGTGGAGAGAGAGGCGTTTTATCGGCTGTATTAAAGAAGGGAAAAAGAAAAACAGGTGGCGTTGGGGTCGGGGCTCGCGGCGCGCGCGCGTGCGTCAGCCGCTCGGTGGCGGCGGGCGGCGCACGCAGGATCGCTGGTCTCTCGTCGCCGATACGCTCGGGAGGAGACAGACAGAGAGTGTGGGTGGGGAAAAAAAAACAAAGAGAAAAGACAGAGAAACAAAAAGAATCGCTTATACTTTTTCACGAACTCAACGCAAACGCGCAGCATTGCGGGGGTGGAAGAGGACGTGCATGGGGCGCGAGTGCGACCGTCACGGGGGGCTCAGAAGCGGATGGGGGAGTTGACGCCCTGCGAGAAGAAGGTCGCCGACATGATCGCGGTGACGACCAGCGTGAAGACCCACCCCGCGTACATGCGCAGCACCATCAGCCACTTGACGCGGCAGAAGCCGACGTCCACGAGGCTGATCGCGATCACCGCGCCGGTGATGCAGTGCGTCGAGCTCACCGGGATGCCGTAGCCGCTCGCCACCGACACCACCAGCGCAGCCGCCAGCTCCGCCGAGAAGCCGCGCGACGGCGTGATCAGCGTGATGCGCTCGCCCAGCAGCCGCATCACGCGGATGCCGAAGGTCGAGATACCCGCGATCAGCCCGGCGCCGCCCAGCGCGAGGATCCACACGGGCGTCTCGCTCTGGCCCACCACCTTCCCCGTGCGGTAGATCTCGTAGATGGCCGCGAACGGCCCGATGGCGTTGCTCACGTCGCTGGCGCCGTGCGCGAAGGAGGCGCAGATGGCGGTGAAGATCTGCAGGTACCGGTACACGTACTCGACGCGGCTGTCGTGGATGCGCGACCCGCCAGCCGACCGCCGCACGCCGTCCGCGCCAACCTCGCCCATCGTGTCGTCCCCGGCGTACACCGCCTCCTCCGCGGCGAACTCCGCGGCCGCGCCAGCGTCGTCGCTCCCGCCGCGCCGCCGCCGCCGGCTCTGCTCCGAGTCCGCCTCCTCCTCGCCCTCCTCGCCGCGCACCACGCGCCCCGCCGCCTCGCGCCGCTCCCCGGGCTTCGCCACGTCGTCCGCGTCCTCCAGCCCCGCGCCGAACGGCTCCGCCGTCGCCTGCCGCCGCGCCTCGCCGCGGCTGCCGCCCTCCTCCTCGTCCTCCGTGCTCACGCACACCGCGCCGCCCTCCGCCTCGCGCGCGCGCAGCTCGCGCAGGTACGGCGCCAGCTCACGGTCCTCCTCCAGCCGCGCGTTGATCTTGCGCAGCCGCCACCGCAGCAGCGGGATGAAGGCGCAGCTGATAACGCCGGCGCCAGCGCCGATGATCGCGCCAACCCACGCAGCCTTGTTCACGCTCCAGTGCAGACGCTTGCTCGCGCCCTTGTACAGGATGAAGAAGCTCTCCAGGAAGAAGGCGATCGCCACCACGACCGGCAGCGACCA
The DNA here is from genome assembly GCA_030347455.1 of Kentomonas sorsogonicus. Classification (NCBI taxonomy): domain Eukaryota; phylum Euglenozoa; class Kinetoplastea; order Trypanosomatida; family Trypanosomatidae; genus Kentomonas; species Kentomonas sorsogonicus. Next base: position 314,617 of record JAQOSZ010000279.1, on the reverse strand, counting down.
CACCGCGCGCGTCACCGAGTTCTTGGGGCGCAGCACCAGCAGCAGCACAAGCCCGTAGATGATCGCAGACACCGCGCCCGTCAGCAGCGGCGAGATGAACCAGCTCGCGATGATCGGCACAACGCCGCTCACGAACGGGAAGTCGTTCTTGTGCCCGGCCCAGATCACCGAGTCGCCGCCGCCGTACACCAGCGCGAAGCCGATCACGCCGCCGCAGATGCTGTGCGTCGAGCTCACCGGCAGCGTCAGCCACGTCGCGATGGCCAGCCAGCAGAAGGCCGACCCGCACGCGCACAGCATGCCGTACATGAGCACGTACGGGTGCTCCGCGAAGTCCGCCGGCCGCGCGATGCCGCTGCTGATGGTGGAGGTCACCGCGCCGCCCAGGCTCACCGCGCCCGCGAACTCGCAGATGCTCGCCAGGATGATGATCTGCGTCAGCGTCAGCACCTTGGCGCCGTACGTCGTGCCGAAGGCGTTCGCCAGGTCGTTCATCCCCAGCCCGGCGCCGGAGAGGAACGACACGAAGCCGCCCACGATCGCGATCCACAGGTACTGCTGCGGCGCGTCAGACATCCTTGCCAGGGGGTGCGGGGGGTGCGGGGGGTGGATGGTGGGGCAGGTTGGGGAGCTTCGAACTTGGGGAAGGAGAGAGGAGAGAGAGAGCTGTGGAAAGAAGGATAGCTGTTGGTTGGTTGGTTGGTTGTGTGTGTAGGTTACACTAGCTTATTTCTGGTGGGGAAGGGGGGGGGGGGACGGGTGACGATAATACGGTGCTGGGCATTTCGTGTGGGAAGAGGGATGCTTCCAGAGCAGAATTTAATTCGAATAATCTCTGGGACGAGAAAACATGTCATCTCTTGCAGGCATTCACAAACATGTGATGCAGCGGAGCCTAAGACTACGCTCGGTGTGGGGAAAGCAATTCCTTACACTAATGCAGTGGTGCGGGGCCCTTGCAGAATAGTCTCGCTCCCTCGCTGTATTTCAGTGCCGAAGAGATGAGACTAGCACACAGTTGCGCGAGAGAGTTTTTGGTATGTGCGATTCTGAGTGAACAGTGCGACAAGTCAACACAGAAAAAAAAGCAAAAAAATGGGGGTACGGAAAAAAACGAGAAAATAAAAGAGTACTCATTTAGAACGGGCACGCAACGGAAGATAGAGTGGAGGATAGGTAGAGGAGTAACAAAGAAGAGGCAGAGGAAACCAAACAGACGCGGAATGATATCGCAAAGAGAAAGGAAGAAATCGGCACTATTTGAAGTGAAACGAATGAAGCCGAGCGATAAAACTCGACGCACCTTCGCGCAATTCTCTTTCCTCTAACATCGTTGAGTTCGAATTGCTTTTTTTACTGAGTCTGTTCTTGCTTCAATAAGCCCTTCAAAAAAGTTTGAAAGAGGCGCTCTCTCTACCAAAGACGAAAAATCGCACGTTGCGTATGTGTTCGTCCGCTTTGCGTTGGGTGCTGGCCGTGTTGCTAGTGATGGTGGTCACGCGCAGTACGAAGAGTCTCTGCATCAGCGAGAAACAGGGAGAGAGCGAAGGGCGAGGTGGGGGCAGATGACAGGCCTTGTTGAGAAACTGAGATGCACGCACGCTCGCACGTTCTTTGCTGCACATACACTGACAGAGAAGCGACCCAGCAAAGGAAAAAAAATGAAAATAGAAAAGTAAAACATCAGTTAGATAAAAAAAATGGAAAGAAAACGGTGTAGGTGATTATCAATCAGAACAAGGGAGAAAAGGTAGGAAAACACAGAAAAAACAGAAATGAAAAAAAAAATGAGCTTTATTGATGTATTTTAAAGTGCTCACTTTTTTTTTGATGCGGAAAACGCGCAAGAAAGTGGGGTCTCATATATGTTTCTCATCGACTTCTTGACTGCTCCGGACAAGAAAGCTAGAGAAATTTGTTGTTTTTTTTTTTGTACGACAAGAGTGTGTGTCATCAAAAGCAACAGAGACTTAGAATAAGAAAACCACGGCAACAAAAGAAAAGAAAAAGAGAGTAGGGGAGTTGTGGTTGAAGGATCAGGCGAAGAGAAGAAAGGGGGAGATTTCTCAACTTGGCGAGAAGCGAAAAAGGAAAGCGCGAGAACAAGCATTTGATAATAAGAAGATAATAAAAAAAGAAGAGGCAGAGTGCAAGACGACGGCGAGAGTGCAATAGAACAAGGGAATCAACTATAGATAGTCCTTTCTCTGTCTTCTTCGACGTGAGAGAGAAAGAGAGAGAAGAACGTGGGGGGCAGAGGGCGAAAAAGCGTGCAGGGAGAGAGACAGAGAAAAACATAAAAAGAAAGCGTTTAATCACTTAGCGGCTTCTTGGAGGGCACCGTGATTGATTTACTTGTTGTTGTTGTCTTCACTTCTCTCTATCCGCCCTACCTGCTTAGTGGCACTCTTTTGGGATTCCGAGAAAACAACGTATCCGTCCTCTTTTAGCTCTTTTTTTATTTTTTATTTTTGCTAATTTGTTTCATCCGAGCTTGTTTTTCAGCTTACTCCTCCATTACATCCTCGTTCGCTGAATTAAGATGTATTTTAGAAGAAACGTGTTTGTCACTGTGTTCTCTTCATGTGAGGAGACGACGAAAGAAAAGAAGGTGAAAGAAAACAACAACGTTTGAGTGCAACACAGTTTTAAATCACTACTTTTTAATTATTCGGTTCTCACTTTTTTTTCAGTATGGAATTATTAAAAGCTGAGGAGAGTGCATTAACAACTTCGCAGCGCGACAGAACAAGAAAGCAAAACAAAAACAAAACAGAAAGAAAGGAAAATGGAAAATGGAAAAAAAAAAAGAAGTGTGTAAAGAAAAAAAAAAGAAGAAGTTTCACCAAGTTGTCTCTTAGCATACAGCGGAAATATCGCGTCTTGCCGAGCCTCTTTCTTTTGTTTGTTTGTTTGTTTGCCTCTGCTCTTTCTTTATTGCTGTTATTCATCCTCTTTCCCGTCTTCCCAGGTAGTTCACTCCACTGACTGCAATCTTGGTGCATTTAGAGCAGTGCGCATAAGAAAAATGATAAAGACGGCAGTACAGAGTCACCTCATTGATTGTGATCACTGTAGGTGACTAAAGGATGAAGAGAAACAGAAAGAAGAACCAGACGGCAAAAACAAAAATAAAGTGAAGGCATGGGAAAGAGGAGAGCTGTGTATTGGGGAGTGAAAAGAGACGAGAAACAGAGCTAGAGGTGTGCAAAGAGACAAATGAAAACAGAAACGAACGGAATACTTAATGATGATAAAACAACACAAAACAACAACTTGGAGAAAAGAAGGATGGGGACGAGGAAACAGGGTGGGGAAGCGCGGTGAGAGTTCTTTTTTTTTCCGAAGGAGGGCGACAGTGGTTGGCGTTATGAACGACGTAAGATTCTCCTCGACTGCTCACAACTTATAGGAAAGAAACATTGAAACAAGAAAGAAAGAGATAAAATAAACAAGAAAAGAAAGGAAACTCATCGAGTTCATCAACAACAACAAAACAAACTTTAAAAACTAAAAACAATAGTGGAAAAGGAAAAATGGGGAAGCATGGGAAAGAAAAAAGGGGAGGGGCGGGGGACTGAGGGTCAGAAAAAAAAAGACTAGAAAAGTTTGAAACAAGAAAAGGAGAGAGAGAGAGACACCACGTCGTTCGTCGTTCGCTGCACGCAACATATGGAAAGAGGAGATACTTACTAAAAAACAAGAGGGGAGTGGTGGGCAACGCGAATAGCAACGGGTGTTTTCACTCTTTGGGGAGAAAGAGAGAGAGAGAGAGAGAGAGAAGGGGGAAGAGAAGAAAAGCTTTAAGGCTACCTTATTGGACATGCTGTTTATATCTTGGGCAAGGACAGGCACAATGTAATAATGTCTTGCTTTTCCGATATATGCTTCTTAGCCATCCATAGGGGAGTGAACACCCTGGGCAAAGAAGGTGGCGGACATGATGGCCGTGATCACCAGCGTGAAGACCCACCCCGCGTACATGCGCAGCACCATCAGCCACTTGACGCGGCAGAAGCCGACGTCCACGAGGCTGATCGCGATCACCGCGCCGGTGATGCAGTGCGTCGAGCTCACCGGGATGCCGTAGCCGCTGGCGAAGGAGACGACGAGGGCGGCGGAGAGTTCCGCCGAGAAGCCGCGCGACGGCGTGATCAGCGTGATGCGCTCGCCCAGCAGCCGCATAATCTGGACGCCGAAGGTCGAGACGCCGAGGACGAGGCCGGAGGCGCCGAGGACGAGAATCCAGACGGGCGTCTCGCTCTTGCTGACGACTTTACCCGTGCGGTAGATCTCGTAGATGGCCGCGAACGGCCCGATGGCGTTGCTCACGTCGCTGGCGCCGTGCGCGAAGGAGGCGCAGATGGCGGTGAAGATCTGCAGGTACCGGTACGTGTGCTCGACGCGCGTGTCGTAGATGCGAGAGCCGCCGGCGGAACGCTCCACCGTCTCCTCCCCTGCTGCTGCTGCTGCTGGTCGTCAGAGTCGTCGACGACCTCGACCGGCCATCATCACGGCCTCCGAGTCGTCGGCCACACTGCTGGCGTTGTCGCGGCGGCTGCTGCTGCGCGCGCGGCCGCTCTTCTTGCTGAGGCGGCTGTTGTGGCGGCGGCGGCTGCCCTCCTCCTTGCCGACGCCGTCCGCGTCCTCCACGTTTTCGTCGTCGTCGTCGTCCTCCTCCTCGCGCACAATGGAGCCGGCGGCGGTGCCGCGCGGCGCCGGGCTTCGCCGCCAGGTCGTCACTGCTGCGCACCTTGTACGGGAGACCGTTGGCCTCGCCCGCGGCGGTGGCGCCGTCCCCGGCCGCGACGGGCTCGCGGCTCTGAGAGGCGACGGCGGCGGCGGCGGCGTTCTGCGAGGAGGAGGAGCTCTCCTGCTGGCACTGGCAGCCGCAGTGCTGGCACTGGTGGGGGGCGGCCGCGCCGTGGCGCCGGGGGTGGTGGCTGTGGGGGTGGTCGGCGCTGCTGCTGGCGTCCTCCATAAAGTCGCCCTCCGTCTCGTCGTCAAAGTCGCTGCCGGTGCTGTCGTGGTGCCGGCCGTGGTTGCGGCGCAGGCGGCGGCGGCGGCGGTCCGCGCGGCGCTCCGCCTCCGCGGCGGCGTTCTCCTCCGCGCGCAGCTTGTCCATGTACGGCGCCAAAAGGCGGTCCTCCGCCAGCCGCGGCCTCCAGCTTGCGCAGCCGCCACCGCAGCACCGGGATCAGCGCACAGCTGATGACGCCAGCGGCGGCGCCGATGATCGCGCCGACCCACGCAGCCTTCTTCACGCTCCAGTGCAGGCGGCTGCTGGCACCCTTGAAGAGAATGAAGAAGCTCTCGAGGAAGAAGGCGATCGCGACCACGATCGGCAGCGACCACACCGCGAGCGTGGCGGAGTTCTTGGGGCGCAGCACAAAGAGCTTGACCAGGCCGTAGATGATCGCAGACACCGCGCCCGTCAGCAGCGGCGAGATGAACCAGCTCGCGATGATCGGCACAACGCCGCTCACGAACGGGAAGTCGTCCTTGTGCCCGGCCCACACGACGGAGTTCTTGCCGCCGGTGACGAGAGCGAAGCCGATGATGCCGCCGCACACACTGTGGGTCGAGCTGACGGGCAGCGAGAGCCACGTCGCGATGGCCAGCCAGCAGAAGGCGGAGCCGCTGGCGCACAGCATGCCGTACATGAGCACGTACGGGCGGTCAGTGAAGTCCTCCGGCTTGGCGATACCGCTGCTGATGGTGGAGGTGACGGCGCCGCCGAGGCTGACGGACCCCGCGAACTCGCAGATACTCGCCAGGACGATAATCTGAGAGAGGGTGAGCACTTTGGCGCCGTAGGTCGTGCCAAAGGCGTTGGCGAGATCGTTCATACCGAGGCCCGCGCCCATTAGGAAGGCGACGAAGCCGCCCACGATGACCATCCACAGAAACGGGAGGGTTTCGGCCATGGTTGATGCGTGCAAGTACAGGCGTCAGAGGTGAAGCGAGTGGGGTAGTGGGGGCGGTGAGACTGTGGTGTGGAGGGTAGGCAGTGGGGTGACACGCTGAGTTACTGTAGGAAGGATTGAAATGGTGTACGGACGGCGATATCGGCACTAGTTCTTCTTCTGCGTTTGCTTATTTGCTTATTTGTTTGCTTGCAAGAGCGGTACTTGTTGAAAAAGGTTAGTGAAAGCGCGTTTATTTACGTTAAGATACTCTTTGATGTAACTTTCAGGTTAGTTTACTGTTATATATTTTCTGTTTGTTTTTCTTTTTCTTCACTGACAGTAGTCGTTCGCTTCTTTTTTGAAAGAACTCGAACGTGTACTTGCTAGTGAGAGAAAGAAAGAAAACAGAAGGAAAGGAACAAGAAAAAGAGAATGATAATCGCGCCTCAAATTTTTCAATGTAGGCTCTTGTGGAAGGTGTCGATTACTTGGCTGAAGAAGCTTAACTATAGGTGGCTGATTGTTGGTTAGGGTGAGAGTGGTTACTTTGCTTTTTTAAAGCTTAGCGTTATTCTGGAGAAAGTGTGAGAAGAGAGAAAGGAAGAAGAGAGACAGTGAAATACGAAGAAAGATTAGTCAAGTGTTACTTGAGTCACGTCACGGAACACAGAGGTTGAAAGACAGGTCACAAGTTATGATGCTGATGTTTCCTGCGCTTTCTGCAGTCATAGCAACGAGAGAAGAGAGGAGAGAGAGAGAGAGAACGTAGAATGAAAATACGGCACACAACATGTCCAAGTAATATGAGCTCGACCACGCGTTGCGTATGTCGTTTCCTGTTGTTGTTTTTCCAGCTCAAGCCGAATGTGATAACGTTTCCGCATTCTCAATCTCTCGGAGCTCAATAGAATATGGTGTGCTTTGTTGTTGTTGTATATGTTGTTGTTGATGATCTCATTTTTAAATGTGTCGGTACCGAAGCGGTGAGGATGTGTGTATAGGTGTGTTAATTCAGGCAACAAGGAAAAAAAAAAGATGTTGTGGTTGATATGAATGAACTTATTGAAAAAAAAGACAGAGAATGAAAGAAGAAGGTGAGGGGGGGGGGGGGGGGCAGAGCCTATTATTTGAATGAGCAACAATACATTTTAGAAGCGGTTTTTTTTTTTATTATTATTTATTCGCACCAGTCAGCGCGCATACCAAGATGTATAACCATAGAGACAGGGGGAGAGGAGAACAGAAGGAGCTCGGAACAGCACTGGCAAGTGCATCACCTTCTCCTTTCGTCTATTTCTTCTTCTGCGTCTTAGGACATCCTCATTTTGTGTTTGAGTGGGTATGCGCTGGAGACTGGTTGCGATGAAAACGAAGAAAAGATAAAGATAAAACAGGTGGAGACCCGCAAGAAAGAGAGAAAGAGAGAGAAAGAGAGAGAGCCCCAGTTTGCAACATTTCATTTAAATTATGAAAAACAAAAAGAGAAAAGAGAAAGAAACGTGAGAAGAGAAAAATTAAAGCCTTGATGTAAAGGGGAAAGAGAATCAAATTATAAGAATGAATATGGGGGAAAAAGAATCAATAGATGAAGATGAAGCACCATTAAGAAAAAAAAAAAAAAACTATAATTAAAAAAAAAAAAAAAAGAGCACGTGCTTCAGTAAACGAGTGACATGATGCGAAAGAGATGAAGAAACGGTTTAGACCGCAACAATGGAAGATTTAAATGTGATGATTCTTTTTTGTCTTCAGTGTCTACTATATCTTCTTTGTTTTTGTTTTTTCTCTCTCTCGCTCACTGTTTGCAGATGTTTAAGAGGACGGTCTTCTTCATCATTAGGTACGCTTTATACTGTTGACGTGTGTGTTTGTTTTTTCAGATGTGTGTGAGTGTGGATGTGCTTTTTAGCGGGATGGGAGCGTGGGGTTCCTTTTTTTTTTCTCGTCTTTTTCTTCCTTCCCAGCACTTCTTTTTTCTTTCCTTTTTTTTTTTTCAAGTAGGTCATGGTAAACCGTCTGTGTGTGGGCGCATATATCAGTGTACGTCTTCTCTTTCTTCTTTCACTTCCTCTTCAAAAAAAAAAAAAAAAAAGAAGAAGAAGAAAGGCATGTGTGCCGACAGACTTTCAGCGATCAAACACAGTCTCTACTACCACGACTCACGTACTAGCCTATTTTCTACGACCTATGTTCACTCTTTCTTTTTTTCCGCCTTTTGTGTGTCTTTTTTTTTTTTTTTTTTTGGTGTTGATGCGGTCATTGTTCTTACCGCCCCACCTTTTATACGACAAAGATCGAATAAAAGAAAAAGAAGAAGAAACAGCCAAGAAAAGCAGGAAAAAGAATTATATATATAATGTTAAAGAAAAGAAAAATGGCAGAGAAGAAGAGAGAGAAAGAGGGAGAAGAAGATACCCACTGTGCAACTAATCGCCCATTGCAATCGTCATTTAGGGAAGAGAAAGAATCACAGGTCAGATACGTCGTAATAAGTCCATCTTTCAAAAAAAAAAAAAAAGACGGTAATGCAAGATGAGCACAGGAAAGGGAGGGGAAAACAAAAAAGTTGGGGGAAAAAAGAGTAAATTTCTTGGCAGATGGTGCGTACTGGAAGGACTCTGGGGTACTTTCGCTCTTTGTTGTTGTTGTTTTGCTTTATCTAGCCTTTTTTTTTCTTCTTCTTCCTCATCCTCACTCTCACGTTTTTCTCCGATATCGGTATTGTCGTTAATCTCCTTGAAGCATGGAAGCAAAGAGAGAGAGACAGAGAGTCACAGAGAGAAAGAGAGACAGACCGGGGGAAAAAATCGCGAGAGGTATCACACATCTGTGTGAACAAAAAGGTGAGGACGGGGGAGAAGGAGGGGAAGAAGATAAGAGAAAGGAAGAAGAAGAAAAAAAAAGAGGCAGCGAAAACAAAAGGCAGAAAAGAGAGAGACAGAGAGAGAGAGGTGACAGTGCACTAGCCAACGCGGGAAAAACAGAAAAGATTAATTAGGGTCAAAAGAGAATTGAAAAATGGCTAAAGAGAGGAGATGAAAAAAACTCATATCTGGCGAGAAATCACGAAGTACGTTGTAACAGCAGTGTTGACTGTGATTATGTGTTTCACCATGTTAGAGAAAGAGAGTGGAAACAGAGAAGCATCGAAAAAAAAACGCAAAAAGTAAAACACACAAAAAAAAGAGCTGATATTTATAAGCAAAAATGATCAGAGAAAACAATATTATGAGCTAAGTACGAGAGAGGGATACGGGCCAGGAGAATTTGAGAGAGAGAGAGAAACAGAAAGCAGGTAGGCCCAACAGCAAGAACGGAGGAAACTAGAAGCGGAAAAAAAAAAATGGGAAATCATCTGAAGAAAAGGGAGGCATCGAGGTGGAAAAGAAGCGAGCAAAAACTGTGTTGTGCGCAGGGGAGAACAAAAACAATGCAGATACGGAAGGCGCACCGACACGAAAACACATTGCGTGTCAGAGTTTGTTTGCTCAGGGGATTTCCCTCCCTCTGTCTATCTCTCTCTCTCTCTCTCTCTTCTCTCATTTTCGAATGCTTTTACAGACGCGTGGGAGCATTCGTTCCCTGAGCAAAGAACGTGGCCGACATGATCGCGGTGACGACCAGCGTGAAGACCCAGCCGCCGTACATGCGCAGCACCATCAGCCACTTGACGCGGCAGAAGCCGACATCAATCATACTAATAGCGATCACCGCGCCGGTGATGCAGTGCGTCGAGCTCACCGGGATGCCGTAGCCGCTGGCGAAGGAGACGACGAGGGCCGCGGAGAGTTCCGCCGAGAAGCCGCGCGACGGCGTGATCAGCGTGATGCGCTCGCCCAGCAGCCGCATGAGACGGACACCGAAGGTGGAGAGACCGACAATCAGCCCGGCGCCGCCCAGCGCGAGAATCCAGATGGGGGTCTCGCTCTTGCTGGCCACTGCGCCGGTGCGGTAGATCTCGTAGATGGCCGCGAGGGGACCCACAGCGTTGCTCACGTCGCTGGCGCCGTGCGCGAAGGAGGCGCAGATGGCGGTGAAGATCTGCAGGTACCGGTACACGTACTCGGCCACGGCTGTCAAAGATCTGCACCTTGAACTTGGGCTCCTCCCCCGCGGGCGCGGCGCCGCCCTCCCCGTCGTCGCCGGCGCCGCCGGCACCGCCGCCGTGGCTGCTGGTAGTGCCGTCGCGCAGCGACACACCGTCGAGATCGACCACACCCTCGCGCGCGCCCGCCGACGGCTTCTCAACGCCGCCGCCGCCGCCGCCGCGCCGCCGGATGCCGGTGCTGCTGCTGCCGGTGGTGGTGCCGCGCACGTGACCGCCGCCGCGGCCGATGGCGCCGCCCTCGACGGAGCTGCTGTCGTCATCGCGGACGACGGCGCCGGGGAGGGCCTCGGGCGCCGCGAGGCTCTTACCCTCCGCCTTGGGGACCTGATCGATCTCCACCGCCGTCACGGCCGCGTCGGTATTGTTGTGTGGTGGCGGTGCGCGCCGCCGCCCATGGCACTCATCTCCACCGAGGCGCCGGCGCCAGCGTCGGCATGGTGGTGGCTGTACGGCGGGACGTGCATCGGGGTGTTGTCGGGTCCGACAAAAGCGACCTCCCCCTCCCGCGGCGCAAAGTCAAAGGGGCGGGTGCTGAGCTTGCTGGCGGTGCGCTTGAGCTGCGACGGGCGGCGGCTGGCGTAGTGCCGCGCGTACGGCTCGTCGTCCTGGCCGCGGGGGTGGTCGTGGGAGCCGCCAGCGGCGAAATCGTCGCCGGTGCTGTCGTCGGCGTTGCCGCGGATGGCCATCGTGAGGCCAACCTCCGCCGGCGTGAGGCCATCGTCCTCGGCGTACTCGAGGGCGTCGCGCTCCATCTTTCGCAGCCGCCACCGCAGCAGCGGGATGAAGGCGCAGCTGATGACGCCAGCGGCGACACCGATGATCGCGCCAACCCACGCCGCCTTGTTCACGCTCCAGTGCAGACGGCTGCTGGCACCCTTATAGAGAATGAAGAAGCTCTCCAGGAAGAAGGCAACGGTGACCACGATCGGGAGTGACCACGTTGCGCGGGCGACAGAGTTTTTGGGGCGCAGCACCAGCAGCAGCACCAGCCCGTAGATGATAGAAGCGACGAGACCGGTGAGCACGGGGGAGATGAACCAACTCGCGATGATGGGGGCGACGCCGGCGACAAAGGGGAAGTCGTCCTTGTGCCCGGCCCAGATCACCGAGTCGCCGCCGCCGTACACCAGCGCGAAGCCGATCACGCCGCCGCAGATGCTGTGCGTCGAGCTCACCGGCAGCGTCAGCCACGTCGCGATGGCCAGCCAGCAGAAGGCGGCTCCGCCGGCACAGAGCATGCCGTACATAAAGACGTACGGGTGCTCGGAAAAGTCGGAAGGGTTCGCGATACCGCCGCTGATGGTGGAGGTGACGGCGCCGCCGAGGCTGACGGCACCAACAAACTCGCAGATACTCGCCAGAATAATAATTTGTGTCAGCGTCAGCACTTTGGCACCGTAGGTGGTGCCAAAGGCGTTGGAGAGATCGTTCATACCGACGCCGGCGCCCATTAGAAAGGACACAAAGGCCCCCACAATGAGAACCCACAGAAACGGCCCGGCGGTCATGGCTGCGGCGAGATTTTCAACTGTTATCTTGTGTTAATAGTAGTAGTGGTGGTGGATATAATACAGCGCGTGATTGTGGCGTTCGATTGTTTTTGTTGCTTGGTTATCTTCTTGTTTTTTAATCGTGTGTCCTTGGGTAGCAGGGATAAGGCTTGTGAAGAGAACACTAATGATATTATTGAAGTAAGCACGTTGCGGATTGTGTGCGCTAATAATACCTGGAGTCTTTTTGAAACGTTATCTGTATTTTTTTTTCGCAGGTTTTTTTTTACTTTATTAATTGATAAAGGCAAATGTGCGTATGTATGTTGCCGGTTGCTGTTTTATAAATACAAAGAGATGTCACTAGGAGTGCAGTCTTTTATTGTTGTGGGCGAAGCGGAAGTTTACTACAGTGAAACTATAAGTGCTTCTGGGTTTTTTTTTTTAAATTAAACTGTTCGTAGTATGCTTTCTTTCTTTTAACCCTTCGCTTGAAACTTGGTCGCTTCTTTTTTCTACAATTCCTCTGGCTTTGATGTGTTTTTACTTTCACAGTAAAACCAGAATTGTGAAGAAGGAAGAAAAAGAAGGTTGTAAAGTTAGGATTGTTGCTACGGTTTTTGGAAACCTTTTCGTTGCTTTTTTTTCTCTCGTTGTGTGTCACACAAGAAAGCGGGGGATAGAAGGAAAGCGTAGGAAGAAGGAAGAGAATCACTTGATGGTTGTTGTTGTTCTTGTTGTTGTGACTCAACAGCAGAAGATTGCAGCATCGTAAGTTTTAAAAAGGGTAACATAGATCTAACACGGAAAAGGGAGAAAAAAGCGAGGAGTAGTGGGGAGGGGCCGGGTATCAAAAGGCGTGCGAGTCACGCACACACACATATACACGATTGAGTAGCATTCAAAATTCAATCTTCCATCTTGATTTTTTTTCTTTGTGTGATATGAAACAAATCAGGTGGGTTAATATTGAAATAGTAGTTAGTGTTCTGCTGAGTAAAAGTACAGAGGAGGAAAAATAGAAAAGGAGAGAGAGAGTGAGAGAGAGAATGCGATGTTGTTTCAGAGATTGATGGTTTTTACTCGCTTTCCCTATCTTTAGTCTCTTTCCCCTCACACCGCTCTCCTGCCGACACTCTGCCTAGATGTGAATAGATAGTCACTGTACTTCGCATCGCGTGAATAGAAGCATTAGAGGTTGAAAATAGATTATATTATCAACGAATGATCTATGAGAGAAAAGGGAAAGAGAGAGAAAGAGGGGAAAAACAGGAAAACAAACAGAATCAAATATGAGAGAGAGAGAGAGAGATCAGTCACCCGCACAAGCAGTACAACTGTGCCTTCGCAGCGCCTTTCACATGGTTTTTTTTTTGGGGGGGGGGAGAAGAAGACGGCGGCAGGGCGGACGTATCTTCCGTATGTTTCTGTATATGGCATTACTCAGAACAATAGCGCGATGCGCGCCGCGCTCACTACTTGGCAGAGGCACTCGTCCTGTTTCTCTCGAACACGTACTCCCCCGCAATCAGTGCCGCGTCCGAGCCGTCAGCGGCCGGGGCGGGATTGGCCCACTGCTTCTCGAACCATATCGGCTGCCAGCGGTTGTCATTGTCGCTGTCGAAGGTCTCGTCGTCGGTGTAAAGCGACACCTCCTCCTCGTTCCAATCTTCCCGCAGCCACTGAATTGTCACGCGCTGCGGGGGCTTGTTGTTGTTGTTGCTGCTGGCTGGTGGATGGCTGTCTGCTGATGCTGCTGCTGCTGAGAGGAGGAGCGCGGGCGGGGAGAGGGCGTGCGCCGCGCCGACGGGGAAGGGGAGGTGAGGGGGCGTGGCGACGGTGATGGCGGCTGCGGCTGCGGCTGCGGCTGCGAGCGGCTGTCGGCCCCGCCCTCCTGTGGCGACGCGAGGGCCTGCGAGAAGCTGCCCGCGCTCGGCACCGCCGCGGGACCGCCCTGGGCATTAGGCACGCTACTGTTCATGCTATTGCCGCTGCTGTTGTTGTGGGGTGGTTTGAGGGCAGGCCGCCCGCCGAGGGGTCCCGCGAGGGCCGCTGCTGCGGCGGCGGCGGCTGGCAGGTGCGGGTGCCGGTCCCCAGCGCGTACACGTCGTCATCCACAGACGCACCTTGTCGCCCACCCGTAGGTCCCGCACACGGCGCTTGGTGCCCGGGGTGAGTCTTGCCGCCGCCGCCGACGCAGCCGCGCACAACTCTGACTGCCCCCCTACCTCTCCCGCTCCCGCTCCCCCTGCTGCTGCTGCTGCCGCCGCTGCCACCCTCTCCTGCTGCTGCTGCTGCTGCGAGCGGAGGATGTCGAGGAGGTAGCGGTACATGTCATTGCGGTTGCGCGCGAGGGGCGCGGCGGCGATGGCGATCCCGCGCATGTACGCCTCCGACAGCGATTTGGGCGTCACGGCGCTCGGCGTGATGGCACTAGCGACCGCGCCCGGCGGGACCCCCGGCGGCGGAGGGGGCGGAAACGGGAGTGTGAGGCGCTTGGCGGTAGTAGCGGAGGTAGAATGTGCGGCGGCGCTCGTCCTGTCGCGCCACTCCTCGTCGGCGGCGCTGTAGTACTGCTGCAGCAGCGCGTACACCGCCCGCTCGTAGCTGAAGGCCTGCATGTGCTCCGCCGTCACCTCCGCCGTCCTGACGCCGCCGCCGACGTATGCCTCCGGCCCTCCGCCGCCTCTTCGTTCTCCTCATTCTCACCGGTGTTATTGCCGCCGCCGCCGACGTTGTGGGGGCTGCCGGGCCTCTTTGCAGCGGCGCCTGTATCTCCATCATCACCCTTTGTGGAGCCCGTGCGATCGTCCCCCAGCGCAAAGTCAACGGCACCATCGTGGAACACAATGGAGTCGTAGGCGGCGACGACGCTGCCGTCGGTGATGTTCACATAGAGCTGCTTTGCGGTCTTGCGCTGGGCGGCACTGAGAGCCGCGATGCGCGCGTCGTGAGAGACAATAACATCGTACGCGTGAGAGTTGGCAACAACACCAGCAGCAACGCTGTTACTAGTGCCGTTGGTGTAGTGGCGGTATTATTAGTATTATTATTATTATTGGTATGGGGAGTGTCACCAGTGATACGACCGCTCGTGGTGGTGGTGGCGGTGGCGTTGGGTATATCTGCCGGGCCCTCTGCCTCCTCATTCTCGCCGCGTGTAACCGCCTCGTTCTCCCCTTCCTCCAGTTTGACCGCTCCGCCCTCGCTCTTGGTCGCCGACGCGCCATTCCACCCGGGGGCTTCTCCCCTGTTGCTGCTGGAGTGTGGGCGGCGGCCTCTGCGGCCACCCGCGGCGCCAGGCGGTCGCTGCCCGCAACGATAAACGTCCCGCCAAAGGCAAAGCGGTTGAGGTTGGCGAAGCGGTGGTTGAGGAGCTCCAGCGGCTGCGGCGCCTCCTTCCCGCCCGCCAGCGCGTCGCCGCGCAGCGTGCCGTTGTGAAGACCCGTCACGGCACTCTTGCCCCATACGTAGAAGGCGTTGTTGGCGTCGCTGGCGGCCCGCCCTCCCCTCCTCCTCCTGTCGCGGTCGCCGACTAGCATGCACGCCTGCCGCCCGCGGCCGCCCCACACCCACCGCACCTGCCGCGTGAGGGGCAGGGCGAAAAAAGTAAGCACCGTCGGCACCGGCTGCGCGTCGTGGCTCCCGACGCGCCAAAGTAGTACACCACCGACCCCGCGCGGCGGTTCTCGCGAATCACGATGGAGTAGTCGTCCCCGGCCGCCAGCGCCGTCACGCGCTCCTCTTCAGCTGCTGCGCGCCGCCGCCGCCCTCGCTTGCGTCCTGCTCGTCGCCGGGGAAGCGCACGCGCACCGGCAGGCCCTGGTAGCGGGTGTCGCCGGCGCCGAGCTTGCCGTAGGCGCCGTCGCCGCACGCGTACACGTCGCCGCCGGGCACGAGCGAAGGGCCGCCGGCGGCGGCGTACAGGTGCTGGTGCAGACCCGCGCTAGCCGCACTCGCGCCCGTGGTGGCGGAGGAGGCGGAGGCGGAGTTGCCCCCGGCGGCGCCCGCGACGCGGCTCCCCCCCGCCTGATGCCCCACCGGGAACGTCTTGGCCAGAAAGTGCGACTTGCCGACGCTGATGAACTCAACGCGGAGACGGTGTTCGTGAAAAAAGTCGACGCGGCGCGGCACGCGCTGGCAGACGCAGCGCATCAGCCGGTCCGGGTACTCGGAGGCGTTGATGACGTCCGTCTGGTCGCGGTTGGTGCCGACGTTGTAGTCGTGCTCGCCGTGCCCCAGGTGGCCCGGCTGCGCGTCGCCCCAGCTGTACACGTCGCCTTTGAGGTTCACCGCGAAGACGCTGTTGCCGGCGCCGCCGCCGCCGGTGAAGAGCCCCGACACGTGCGGTAGACTCGCCAGCAGCGTCCAGTCGGCAACCACCAGGCCGTCCTGCCGCTCCCGGTCCGCCGTGGGGCCGCCCGCGCCGCCGCCGCCGCCGCCGCCTGCGGAGTGGTGGGAGCCCTTCACGCCGGCAGAGGACGAGGAGGCCGCGCCGCCGCCGCCGCGCCGCCGCCGCCGTCGCCGGCCCCCGTGCGGGGCGCGAGGCCGCGGAACGGGCGGCACTCGGCGGCGGTGAGGCCCAGCTGCCCGTAGGCGTTGTCGCCGCAGCCGAAGACGCTGCCGGTGTCGGTGAGCAGCAGCGAGAAGCGCGCGCCGCAGCACACGGCGCGGACGCCGCCTTGGAACACCTTGTCGTAGGAAATGCGAGTGAAGGTGTCCGCGTGCGTGCCGGGCACCTGTCGGCTCAGCTGGAAGTAGTGGTTGCTGCCCAGGGCGTACATCATGGGCGGCGGCGGCGGCGGCGAAGGGGGAGGGGGGATGCCACGGCTCGCATCAATGGTGCCGCCGCCGCCGCCGCCGGGGGAGGAGGAGGAAGCGGCAGGGGGATTCACCACGACAAGGCAGTGCTTGAGGCCAGCGCTGAGGAGGCGCACGGACGCGGGCGGGGCGCCGCACACGCTCTCGAGCATCCCGGCCGGCGAGGCGTTCAGAGGCGACGAGGCGGAGGCGCTGTTGTGTTGCTGCTGCTGTTGCTGCTGTTGGCGATGGTAGTCCTCCGTCATCGCGAGGCTGGGAGGGAGGTAGGCCGGGTACGGGAGAGTCGTCCCTTCCACCGGCGCCTGCGAATTAGAGGCGAAGTTGAAGCCTCCCCAGAAGAACATATTGTTTGGTTGTCTTTCTGTGCGTGTGTGTGTGTGTGTGTGTACTTATTTCCTTTTAAAAGGTAATATTTTATATTCAATGGTGTATGCTTAATGATTAAAAAAAAAAAGCCCGCTCCGGCTTGTTAGATTGTTCCTATTTTATTATTATTCTATGAGATGATGTTCTATAACGCAATTGTAAGAAAAATCGCTTCTTCTTTTTTTGTTCTCAATTGATTTCTGTCAGATAAAAGACACTCCCAATGAACGCGGGTGTGTCTACGTGGGTGATGTGACTTCTATGAAATGTTCGTTTCTTTCCGTTTTTATTATATCTATATATTTCTCTCAGTTAAACAGGGAAAAAGAAGAAAAAGAGGAGCAATATAGACAAATAAAAACCAGAGACTTCCTCTTTGCTGCTTTTTTTTAGGCAATGTATGTGAGACGGAGTGTGGGGGAGAGAGAGAGAAATGATAAACAGATGTGATTGGTCAAGTCGCCAAGGGGGACAAAAAAAGATAGAGAAATGTATGTCATTCGAGGCGACCGTTGTCTAGCCACAGGCTAGAGATATTCCGACAAGCATGAAGCGCAATGATTATTGTTGTTGTTGTTTCCGTCTCCTCTTGAAAAAATAGCATTAATAATAACCGAACGTTTTTGAGTCTCCTGTCGAGCATAAAAACATCACACAGTTCGGACACACACAGAGTCTTTCTCTCCTTTTTGTTTTCCCCCCGCACAAACGTGAGTGCACTTCACGAACACAAACACAAACGACGCGCTTCTGGGTGTCTCACAACGACCGCCCCGCAGCGGCCCCTCAGCCTAGTACGCCGCCGCGCGGGGGGGGGGGGGGCGGCACGGCACACACGCACTGAGAGGTGTCATTACGGTAATTAGAACCAGTGCATCATTCCGCCCAATTCCTCATTCACCCGAGTCATCTTGGTATCGACATTACCGACACCCGCGAACTCTCCCCAGTCCGTGCAGTTGTTGGTCCTCACATTCACACGGAACGTGCGGTCCCCCCGGCGGCGATGTATCTCGCGGAGGTCGGCGACGGTGTAGTCGGTGTGCTGAAAGCGCAACTCCTTCATACACTGCGGGAGATGCGACACCCACTCGAGGCTGCGGGTCGACAGCGGGGGAAGGTAGCAGAAGTCCAAGTGTTGCAGCGTCGGCAGGTGGCACAGCACGCACGCCGCCAGCTCGTAGGCGTCGGCGGCCGGGATGGCGAAGTGCGTGGTGCCCCATGTCTCCCGCCGTCCCACCGTGCTATAGTCGACGTGTATTACGTCGGTTTCGCCCTTGAGCAACTCCCGCATGGCGAATCTGTCGACGGGGCCGCCGGGGCGCAGCGCCAGAAACAACTTGTACAGACCCTGCGCAACAGCGTAGGAGTCGCTGTCGCTATCACGCCCATCGCGTAGGTGGGTGCGGCGCAGCTCACTCATGGGCAGCTCGCGGGCGGCGAAGAGAGCCTCTATGCGGGCGGTCGCGCGCGCAGAAACTTCTTCCAATGAGGCTTTCCACAGCGGGCCCTGCAGGTCGCAGCGCTGCGCCTCCTCCATGTCCTCCAGTTTCTGCCGCGCCGCCGCCTCCGCCACCAACAGCAGCTCCAGAGCCGCGGCGGCGACATCAACAATAATACCCCGCAGGCGCCGCCCCTCCGCCTCTGCTCGATCACAGTGCGCCCGCCACTCGTTTTCTGAAAAGCGCGCGGCCGCCGCCATCTCCTCCGCCGTCGCTTGCAATTCCGCCCGCGCCTCCTCCAGCAGCTGCTGCAGGCCGTCCCGCTCACTGCGCAGCGTCTCGCTCTCCTCCGCCAGCGCCGCCGCCCGGGCGTTGGCTCGCCGCAGCTCCTCCCGCAGCGCCGCGCACCCCGCGCACCCCACACTCGCCGCTGCCGTCGCCTCGAGCTCGGACATGGCCGGCGCCGGGGGTGGGCTGTACTGTTGTGTGCTGTTATTTCTCTTCTCTGCCGCGCGGCTGTGCCACTCGTCTGCTCGTCTGTTCCCCTTTCTCTATCTCTTCCTTTCTCTGCGTGCGTTGCCACTCCGGTTTTGGGCCGTGCGTGCGTGTGGTGCGCCGGGTTGTGTGGGCTGCGTGCTTTCGCCTCGTACGCTCGGAGTATGCGTCCTCCAACTGTGTCTCTGCTGTATGTGCTGCGTCCGTCGCGGCTCTGCCGTTGAATACTCCTGCTCCGGCGACCGGCGTGTGGGCACTCTATTCGTATTAGTAAATAAAGAGGTGCAAATGCGTTGTCTGGAGGGGGCTAGACAACTGTGGGGGAGTAAAACAAAAAAAAAAAGTAAAAAGAAAGAAAAAAGAAAAAAGAAAAGCAAGTGCCGTTTTAATTTTACCGTATTCTGGGTGTGTGTGGAAGGTATCACTAGCAAAAGTCGCTCTCTACTGTATTTCTGTTGTTGTGGAGTGCGGGTGTGGAAAAGTGAAAAAAAAAAGTGCGAGAGATACGGGGGGAGGGAGAAGGATGTGGAGATGTCAAAGCCGCGCGTCCGTGGCGGCACACACACATATATATATATGATAAAGGAGGCGCGGCGACGGCTGTCATTTCATTTCATTTCAGCATTTTTTTGTTTGTTTGGAATTCCGCAGAGATCCAAAGAGGAGTCACGGCGGCAGTGAAAGGCACAGGGGAGTAGTATCGGAGAGAAGTAATAAATGAATAATAATAATATATATAGGTAAATGGATTGGGGGAGTAATGAGTGTGTTGGGAGGTAGTATGAAGCGTGTACAGCAAGTCTGCCCGTGCCTGCGTGTCTGCGTCTGTGTTGGCGCTTGCGTTATTCAGTCGAGGGAGGGAAACGCGCCGGCGAGCGGTGAGCCACGCGACACAGGAGAAGAGAGAAGGGAGAAGGGCGGAGAGTCACCCCGCCAAGTAAACGGAAAAAAAAGAAAAGAGAAAAGTCAAAGAGACAAAACAGGACAGGGGAGTAAAGAGAGCCACATGCGAGAGAGGGTGTGTGCGAGTGTGGGGAAGTAAAAAAGACGATAGGGGCTCTCGTGATTAATCGCTATGTGTAAAAATATATAAATGTATATTTACTGATGGGGAGTAATTAATTCGGGGCGACGGACAAGATAAACCAAAGAGAGAGAGAGGGAGGGAGAGTGTAAAAAATAATTAAAGGAAAGTAGTGAAAAAGTAGTTAGGCGCGAGAGGGGGAGCACCACTCGGCAAAAGGGGGACGGGAAGGAAGGAGAGTAGTTTATAAATACATCGCGGAGTATGTGTGTATGTGTGGCCGGAGGTGCAGATACCAAATAATAATAATAATGGTAATTGTCAATACCACCCAACGGTAACATCAGCAAACGCCCCCATACCAACAGCCAAACAAGGAAAATAACAATACGTGTGGATGTAAATAAATAAATATATGCGCACACTCACTCCCGCAAAAAAAAAAAAAAAAACGGCTACCGTGTGTGTGTATATGCGCCGCCCCCAGCGCACCAAACACGCAGAGAAAAGTGTCATGTCGGTAATTATGATCACTAGACCACCATTCCGCCCAACTCCTCATTCACCCGAGTCTTCTTGGTATCGATATCACCGACACCCGCGAACTCTCCCCAGTCGGTGCACTTCTCGATGTGAACATCAACAAGGAACGTGCGGCCCCTCCGGCGGCGGTGCATCTCGCGGAGGTCGGCGACGGTGTAGTCAGTGTGCCAAAAGGACAACCACTCCATACACTGCGGGAGGTGCGACATCCACTCGAGGCTGCGAGTCGACAGCGGGGGGAGGGAGCGGAAGCGCAACTGTTGCAGCGCCGGCAGGTGGCACAGCACGCACGCCGCCAGCTCGTAGGCGTCGGCGGCCGGGATGGCGAAGTGCTCGCCGTCCCATGTGAGCTTCTGTCCGTGCGTGTTGTAGTATAGATCAGTCACGTTGGCCTCGCCCTTTAGCAACTCCCTCATGGCGAAGCCGTCGACGGGTCCGCCGGGGCGCAGCGCCAGAAACAGATTGTACAGACCCTCCCCGACAGCGTAGGAGTTTTTGTCATCAGCAGGCCCCTTGCCCAGGTGGGTACGGCGCAGCTCACTGATGGGCAGCCCGCGAGCGGCGAAGAGAGCCTCCGCCCGGTCACACTCGGGGAGGTGCTTCAGTGACTCGTCCCGCTGCCGCTCCAACGCACGGCGCGCCGCCTCCTCCTCGTCCTGCAGCCGACGGCGCGCGGCCTCCTCCGCCCCCGGCAGTAACTCAACCGACGCGGGCATGCAAGCATCCACAGCCCTCTGCAGCCGCGCGCACTGGGCCTCCAGCCGATCGCAGTGCGCCCGCCACTCGCTATCTGAAAAACGCGCCGCCGCCGCCATCTCCTCCGTCACCGCCTGCACTTCCGCCCGCGCCTCCTCCAGCAGCTGCTGCAGGCCGTCCCGCTCACTGCGCAGCTTCTCGCTCTCCTCCGCCAGCGCCGCCGCCCGGGCGTTGGCTCGCCGCAGCTCCTCCCGCAGCGCCGCGCACCCCGCGCACCCCGCGCGCGCCAGCGTTGGGAGCTTGGACATGGCCGGCGCCGGGGGTGGGCTGTACGGTTGTGTGCCGCTACTTTTCTTCTCTGACGCGCGGCTGTGCCACTCGTCTGCTCCTCTGTTCCCCTTTCTCTCTCTCTCTTCCTTTCTCTGCGTGCGTTGCCACTCCGGCTTTCTGCCGTGCGTACGTGTGTGTGTGTGAATGTGTGCTAAGGGTCGGTTGAACTGCGGTGGGGTCGTATTATAGCGTTTCACCGCTCAGCTTACTACCTTTTTCTTTTTTCGTTTTTCCTTTTTTATTGTTATTTTTTGTTATTTTTTTGTTTGTTTCGATGCAATATATACACTTGTGTGCGTGTGTGTGTGTGCGTGTGAGTGTGGTATTGGCGGAGGTGTGCCTTTACTGTATGTTGCTGTACGGCTGTAGTGTGGGGCGGAGTTTCGATAAGAGGTGCCCTAACTATTTCTCTTTTTTTCTTTTCCTTTTCGTGCTGTGCTTCTTATTCTTTTCTAACTCTGTTAGGTTGTGTCAGCGGCGCTTTAGATAATCCGTTTATATATATCTTGTTTTTGTTTTTGCTTGTGATCTTGGATACTTCTCGTTACTTCTTTTCTTTTTTTTTGGGGGGGGACTAGTAGTGAGGGTGTTGCCACTTGTTTGCATATAACTAATTGACTTAGTACACAAATAAACGAATATAAACAGATTCGAATGTTTGTGTGAGTTAGACAAATGTGGGGGAGTAATAAAAAAATGAATAATAATAATAATAATAAATAAGGGGAAAGTCGTGATTTACTATTACTATTTTTTGTTTTTGGTGTGTGCGTGTGGCGGTAGGTGTGTGTGGGAGGGAGCGTTGGAGGGATATTCTAATGCGTCTTTTTTCTTTTTCTTTTTCCTTTCCGATTGTTTTGTGTTGTTTAGTTGTTTAGTCGTGTGTGGGGTGAGGGGGTGGGGTGAGGGGGCAGTAGTGGTGGTGGTGATGAGCGAGAGGGGGGAGAGCAGCGACAGTCAGACCGATTCATGCCATCCACGGACGCTCACCAGACACACACACACGTATATATGTATATGATAAAGGGTGCGTGGCGGCAGCGGTCACTTCATTTCAGCGCTTTTTCTTCATTTTTGTTTAGAGTGCCGCTGAGATCCAGAGAGGAGTCACGGCGGCAGTGAAAGGCACAGGGGAGTAGTATCGGAGGGAAGTAATAAATAAATGAATAAATAAAATATAGGTAAATGGATTGGGGGAGTAATGAGTGTGTTGGGAGGTAGTATGAAGCGTGTACAGCAAGTCTGCCCGTGCCTGCGTGTCTGCGTCTGTGTTGGCGCTTGCGTTATTCAGTCGAGGGAGGGAAACGCGCCGGCGAGCGGTGAGCCACGCGACACAGGAGAAGAGAGAAGGGAGAAGGGCGGAGAGTCACCCCGCCAAGTAAACGGAAAAAAAAGAAAAGAGAAAAGTCAAAAAGAGACAAAACAGGACAGGGGAGTAAAGAGAGCCACATGCGAGAGAGGGTGTGTGCGAGTGTGGGGAAGTAAAAAAGACGATAGGGGCTCTCGTGATTAATCGCTATGTGTATAAATATATAAATGTATATTTACTGATGGGGAGTAATTAATTCGGGGCGACGGACAAGATAAACCAAAGAGAGAGAGAGGGAGGGAGAGTGTAAAAATAATTAAAGGAAAGTAGTGAAAAAGTAGTTAGGCGCGAGAGGGGGAGCACCACTCGGCAAAAGGGGGACGGGAAGGAAGGAGAGTAATTTATAAATATATCGCGGAGTATGTGTGTATGTGTGGTCGGAGGTGCAGATACCAAATAATAATAATAATGGTAATTATCAATACCACCCAACGGTAACATCAGCAAACGCCCCCGTACCAACAGCCAAACAAGGAAAATAACAATACGTGTGGATGTAAATAAATAAATATATGCGCACACTCACTCCCGCAAAAAAAAAAAAAAAAAACGGCTACCGTGTGTGTGTATATGCGCCGCCCCCAGCGCACCAAACACGCAGAGAAAAGTGTCATGTCGGTAATTATGATCACTAGACCACCATTCCGCCCAACTCCTCATTCACCCGAGTCTTCTTGGTATCGATATCACCGACACCCGCGAACTCTCCCCAGTCGGTGCACTTCTCGATGTGAACATCAACAAGGAACGTGCGGCCCTCCGGCGGCGGTGCATCTCGCGGAGGTCGGCGACGGTGTAGTCAGTGTGCCAAAACGACAACCACTCCATACACTGCGGGAGGTGCGACATCCACTCGAGGCTGCGAGTCGACAGCGGGGGGAGGGAGCGGAAGCGCAACTGTTGCAGCGCCGGCAGGTGGCACAGCACGCACGCCGCCAGCTCGTAGGCGTCGGCGGCCGGGATGGCGAAGTGCTCGCCGTCCATGTGAGCTTCTGTCCGTGCGTGTTGTAGTATAGATCAGTCACGTTGGCCTCGCCCTTTAGCAACTCCCTCATGGCGAAGCCGTCGACGGGTCCGCCGGGGCGCAGCGCCAGAAACAGATTGTACAGACCCTCCCCGACAGCGTAGGAGTTTTTGTCATCAGCAGGCCCCTTGCCCAGGTGGGTACGGCGCAGCTCACTGATGGGCAGCCCGCGAGCGGCGAAGAGAGCCTCCGCCCGGTCACACTCGGGAGGTGCTTCAGTGACTCGTCCCGCTGCCGCTCCAACGCACGGCGCGCCGCCTCCTCCTCGTCCTGCAGCGACGGCGCGCGGCCTCCTCCGCCCCCGGCAGTAACTCAACCGACGCGGGCATGCAAGCATCCACAGCCCTCTGCAGCCGCGCGCACTGGGCCTCCAGCCGATCGCAGTGCGCCCGCCACTCGCTATCTGAAAAACGCGCCGCCGCCGCCATCTCCTCCGTCACCGCCTGCACTTCCGCCCGCGCCTCCTCCAGCAGCTGCTGCAGGCCGTCCCGCTCACTGCGCAGCTTCTCGCTCTCCTCCGCCAGCGCCGCCGCCCGGGCGTTGGCTCGCCGCAGCTCCTCCCGCAGCGCCGCGCACCCCGCGCACCCCGCGCGCGCCAGCGTTGGGAGCTTGGACATGGCCGGCGCCGGGGGTGGGCTGTACGGTTGTGTGCTGTTGCTTCTCTTCTCTGACCGCGCGGCTGTGCCACTCGTCTGCTCCTCTGTTCCCCTCTCTCTCTCTCTCTTCCTTTCTCTGCGTGCGTTGCCACTCCGGTTTTGGGCCGTGTGTGCGTGTGTGTGCTAAGGGTCGGTTGAAATGCAGTGGGGTCGTATTATAGCGTTTCACCGCTCAGCTTAGTACCTTTTCCTTTTTCTTTTTTTATTGTTATTTCTTGTTATTTTTTGTTTGTTGCGATGCAATATATACACTTGTGTGCGTGCGTGTGTGTGTGTGTGGTATTGACAGAGGCGTGTCTTTACTGTATGTTGCTGTACGGTTTTATTGCGGGGTGGAGTTTCGATAAGCGGTGCCCTAACTGTTTCTTCTTTTTTTCTTTTTCTTTTCGTGCTGTCTTTCTTTCTCTTTTCGACTTCTGTTAGGTTGTGTCAGCGGTACTTTAGATAAATCGTTTATATATTTTTTGTTTTTGTTTGTGATGTTGGATACTTCACGTTACTTCTCGTTTCTTTTTTTTGGGGGGGAGTAGTAGTGGAGGTGCTGCTGCTGCTTGTTTGTATATAACTAATTGACTTAATACACAAATAAGCGAACAGAAACAGATTCGAATGTTTGTGTGAGTTAGACAAATGTGGGGGAGTAATAAAAAAATGAATAATAATAATAATAATAAATAAGGGGAAAGTCGTGATTTACTATTACTATTTTTTGTTTTTGGTGTGTGCGTGTGGCGGTAGGTGTGTGTGGGAGGGAGCGTTGGAGGGATATTCTAATGCGTCTTTTTTCTTTTTCTTTTTCCTTTCCGATTGTTTTGTGTTGTTTAGTTGTTTAGTCGTGTGTGGGGTGAGGGGGTGGGGTGAGGGGGCAGTAGTGGTGGTGGTGATGAGCGAGAGAGGGGAGAGCAGCGACAGTCAGACCGATTCATGCCATCCACGGACGCTCACCAGACACACACACACGTATATATGTATATGATAAAGGGTGCGTGGCGGCAGCGGTCACTTCATTTCAGCGCTTTTCTTCTTATTTTTGTTTAGAGTGCCGCTGAGATCCAGAGAGGAGTCACGGCGGCAGTGAAAGGCACAGGGAGTAGTATCGGAGGGAAGTAATAAATAAATGAATAAATAAAATATAGGTAAATGGATTGGGGGGAGTAATGAGTGTGTTGGGAGGTAGTATGAAGCGTGTACAGCAAGTCTGCCCGTGCCTGCGTGTCTGCGTCTGTGTTGGCGCTTGCGTTATTCAGTCGAGGGAGGGAAACGCGCCGGCGAGCGGTGAGCCACGCGACACAGGAGAAGAGAGAAGGAGAAGGGCGGAGAGTCACCCCGCCAAGTAAACGGAAAAAAAAGAAAAGAGAAAAGTCAAAAGAGACAAAACAGGACAGGGGAGTAAAGAGAGCCACATGCGAGAGAGGGTGTGTGCGAGTGTGGGGAAGTAAAAAAGACGATAGGGGCTCTCGTGATTAATCGCTATGTGTATAAATATATAAATGTATATTTACTGATGGGGAGTAATTAATTCGGGGCGACGGACAAGATAAACCAAAGAGAGAGAGAGGGAGGGAGGGTGTAAAAAAAAGTTAAAGGAAAGAAGAGAAACAGTAGTTAGGCGCGAGAGGGGGAGCACCACTCGGCAAAAGGGGGACGGGAAGGAAGGAGAGTAGTTTATAAATACATCGCGGAATATATGTATGTATGTATGGTCGGAGGTGCAGATACGAAATAATAATAATAATAATAGTAATTACCAATACCACCCAACGGTAACATCAGCAAACGCCCCCGTAGCAGCAACCATACAAGAGAATAATTATACATGTGGATGTAAATAAATGAATACATGTGCACACTCACTCCCGCAAAACAGCAGCTACCGTGTGTGTGTATATGCGCCGCCCCCAGCACACCAAACACGCAGAGAAAAGTGTCATTACGGTAATTATCAGCACCAGATCACCATCCCACCCAACTCCTCATTCACCCGAGTCTCCTTGGTATTGACATCACCGACACCCGCGAACTCTCCCCAGTCGGTGCAGTAGTTGGTGTCAACCCAAACATGGAACGTGCGGTCCCCCCGGCGGCGGTGCATCTCGCGGAGGTCGGTGACGGTGTAGTCGGTGTACAAAAAGGACAAGCTCTTCATACACTGCGGGAGGTGCGACACCCACTCGAGGCTGCGGGTCGACAGCGGGGGAAGGTAGCAGAAGTCCAAGTGTTGCAGCGCCGGCAGGTGGCACAGCACGCACGCCGCCAGCTCGTAGGCGTCGGCGGCCGGGATGGCGAAGTGCGTGATGCCCAATGTATTCCTCTGTCCGTGCGTGTTATAGAATAAGTCTGTTACGTCGGTCTCGCCCTTTAGCAACTCCCGCATGGCGAACCTGTCGACGGGGCCGCCGGGGCGCAGCGCCAGGAACAGCTTGTACAGACCCTCCCCGGCAGCGTAGGAGTCATCGTTGGTAGCAGGCCCCTTGCCCAGGTGGGTGCGGCGCAGCTCACTGATGGGCAGCCCGCGAGCGGCGAAGAGAGCCTCCGCCCGGTCACACTCGGGGAGTTGCTTCAGTGACTCGTCCCGCTGCCGCTCCAACGCACGGCGCGCCGCCCCCTCCTCGTCTTGCACTTTCTGCCGCGCCGCGTCCTCTCCCAGCAGCTCCAAAGCGGTGGCGCCGAGGGTGGCAGCGACACCCCGCAGGCGCCGCCCCTCCGCCTCTGCTCGATCGCAGTGCGCCCGCCATTCCTTTTGTGAAAAACGCGCCGCCGCCGCCATCTCCTCCGTCACCGCCTGCACTTCCGCCCGCGCCTCCTCCAGCTGCTGCTGCAGGCCGTCCCGCTCACTGCGCAGCTTCTCGCTCTCCTCCGCCAGCGCCGCCGCCCGGGCGTTGGCTCGCCGCAGCTCCTCCCGCAGCGCCGCGCACCCCGCGCACCCCGCGCGCGCCAGCGTTGGGAGCTTGGACATGGCCGGCGCCGGGGGTGGGCTGTACGGTTGTGTGCCGCTACTTTTCTTCTCTGACGCGCGGCTGTGCCACTCGTCTGCTCTTCTGTTCCCTCTTTCTCTTCCTTTCTCTGCGTGCGTTGCCACTCCGGTTTTGTGCCGTGCGTGTGTGTGTGTGTGTGAATGTGTGCTAAGGGTCGGTTGAACTGCGGTGGGGTCGTATTATAGCGTTTCACCGCTCAGCTTAGTACCTTTTCCTTTTTCTTTTTTTATTGTTATTTCTTGTTATTTTTTGTTTTGTTGGCGATGCAATATATACACTTGTGTGCGTGCGTGTGCGTGTGAGTGTGGTATTGGCGGAGGTGTGCCTTTACTGTATGTTGCTGTACGGCTGTAGTGTGGGGCGGAGTTTCGATAAGAGGTGCCCTAACTATTTCTCTTTTTTTCTTTTCCTTTTCGTGCTGTGCTTCTTATTCTTTTCTAACTCTGTTAGGTTGTGTCAGCGGCGCTTTAGATAATCCGTTTATATATATCTTGTTTTTGTTTTTGCTTGTGATCTTGGATACTTCTCGTTACTTCTTTTCTTTTTTTTTGGGGGGGGGGAGTAGTAGTGAGGGTGTTGCCACTTGTTTGCATATAACTAATTGACTTAGTACACAAATAAACGAATATAAACAGATTCGAATGTTTTGTGTGAGTTTGACAAATGTGGGGGGGGAGCGTAATGAAAAATAAAAAATGAATAATAATAATAATAAACAGAAGGGGAAACTAGAGGTTTATTATTATTATTAGTATTATTATTATTATTTTTGTTTTGTTTTTGGTGTGTGTGACGATAGGTGTGTGGGAGGGAGCGTTAAGGGATATTCTAACTCTGTTCTTGTTTTTTTTCCTTTTCCAATTGTTTTTGTGTTGTTTGGTTGTGTGTGTGGGGGGGGGGGGTGAGGGATCAGTGGTGGTGGTGGTGATGGTGATGAGAGAGGAGAGAGAGAGAGACAATGGGGGAGGGGTGTTGCACGCGCAGCGCAGGCGGCGGTGGCGGAGCCGAGGCAGCAGCGCTATAGTGTTTGGCGTGTGAGGAGGAGAGCAAGAAAGTTACCGTCCAAAACAAAACTTCATACCGTGTGTGTGGTGTCGGCTGTGTCGTGGTGTGTGCCGTGTACGGCGCTGCTACTAGATATCGTCAATGCAGGGCCGACGAAGGCGTATCTGCGCATTGCTTCGCTTGCTCTCATTTTTTTTTTACAATGAGTTCATTACTACTTATCATTTCTTTGTTGTTGTTGTTGTTGTCGTTGTGTGCTCTTACACGTGCTATTGTCACTGACCTAATTTGTTCAAAATAATATGTATGCCGTCAGGGTGATTAGCAAGAATACATGATATGTGT
This sequence comes from Kentomonas sorsogonicus, assembly GCA_030347455.1. Classification (NCBI taxonomy): domain Eukaryota; phylum Euglenozoa; class Kinetoplastea; order Trypanosomatida; family Trypanosomatidae; genus Kentomonas; species Kentomonas sorsogonicus. The sequence goes on along the minus strand of JAQOSZ010000279.1, from coordinate 286,019 downwards.
TATTTTTTTTTCAGCGTAGGAGAGCTCGCGCACCAACAAATGTCAATTTGTTTCTTTTTGCTCTTTTTGTTTGCTTTCACTTTTCATCTTTCACGTGTTTTCTTCTTTCGCATCCTTCTCTTGCTTCCCTGCTCTGCAAGCTGGCACCGATCGAGCGCGAGCGCGAGGGGAAGTTTTATAAAAGACAAGAAAAACAAGGAACGAGCAGAAGACGGAAAGAAGGGGGGAAAACAAGAGCAGCAAAGAGACAGAACTTGCATCACTATTGGTTTTCCCCGTCTCGTGCAAATACTACTATGAATAGATAAAAAAAAAGATAATCCTTATCAAAGATACAAATAAAGACAGGAATCGCGCCAACAAAACAATAATCAAACGTCTTGGAGGGCAGAAGGAAGCGGCGGGGGGGGGGAAAGACTCATTTATTTATTTTTTTTCCACACGCCGGAAGGGCACAACACATCGCTAGTTCGTCTAGTTGGTGTGATTTCGACACCATCATTTTATCCTTTCCTCTTTTTCTTCTTTTTGACACTCTCGTTTCTCGCTGTATTCGGAATGAGAGAGCGGAGAGCGTGAAGAAACGGAGACAGAGAGAAGAGAGAAAGAGAGAGAAGAAAGACAGAGGTGCAGTTCCGTTATGTAAATCTAAAGAAATCAATCAGTGAGAAATTAACAAAAAACCAAACTACAACCTGTTCTCCTTTTTTCTCTCCCATCGAGGAAGAACGAAAGAAAGCCAGCAAGATGGGACAACATATGCTGAACTACAGAAGAAAAAGGTAGGAATCATACCGACCACCGTCGCGGTTTAAATTCACGTCTCGTGAGAAAAATTTGAGAGTCAATATCAACTGTTTCTTTTTTCTTTCATTTTATATTATATTCTATGACGCCGAACTATTGAGATCTCCTAGTACTATGTTTATTATTCGATGATGACTTGTCTTTCACACCTCCTGCCAGCTCCATATCATCGTGAGAAAACCCATTACTAATTATAATAGTGAGATACATCCCGCACTACGCAGGACAACACAAAAGCGAGAAAGATGGAGCATGAAAAAAAAAAGACCTATGTAATGCTCACAGTAACAACCACAACACAGAAAAAAAAAAAAACAAAACCAAAAGCGCCCGGGGGAGATGACGGACTGTCGGCATTTCCTTCAGCCCTTTCAGAGAGAGAAGAAGAAGGAAGAGTAAAAGAGGGGACAAAAACACATAGCAGAATTCATTGTATGTTCCGGGGTTCGCTGCCGTTGTTTCGCCATGTTGCGTTAGTCTCTCTCCTCTCCTGCGGTCTCGGTAGTTTAGCTGTATTGATGCCGCATTCAGATTCTATTACCTTTTTTTTTATTCTTTTCATTCTCGCTCTTACTCTCCACCGTCTCTGTATACTCTTTTTTTTTTTTTTTTATTGTTGAGGTTGTTTTGTGTTGTTTGTTTGGGTGTTTGTTTGTTTTTTTGCTGTTTGTTTTTTCCTGTTGCTTGTTGTTTGTTGTTGTTTTTTCGTTTTCCCGAACCGGTCGCCTAGACACGGTTAACATCTCCTCTCTCTCTCTCTCCCTCTCTCTCTCCTCTCTCCCCCTCTCTCCCGGCATCACTGATCTGCAACCCGCGTTACGGTGTGATGCGTGAGCCTCGCCTGTGTTAGTAGGTGTGTGTGCAGAGAAGCAAAGCCAGCAGTCCGCAGTGACCAGGACACGTACGAAGGACACCGCCAGGATGCATCGCACTACAGGAACAATAGCGAAGAGAGAGAAGAGAGCCCCCCGGAGGAGCGGAATCGTGCCGAGAGTGTGAACGAGCACGGTCGGGCCCAGCACCGGCCGCGGATCAGAGGAAGAAAAAAAAGAACAAAACTAAACAATCGCCCCGACCTCCTATCACCTCACCGATGTATGTGGTGCCTATTTGAACACAGAACAAAAACTGCATAATTAGGAGCAACACCACAGTAAGAGAGAGCATGGAACAAGAGCAGCACAAAAGAGAGCTAAGGAAGGATCTGTGCACTTTTTTCTTTCCACTCCTTTTTTTCTTTCCTCGCTACTTTACACGATCAGATGCGAACGGGGAAATGTTCCGTACAATGTGCGTGTTTCTCCTCATCTGTTGTTCTGTGGTGAATAGAATGAAGGTGTTACAGAGCTTGGAAAGGTGGCCGGGGCCGGGGGACGGGGGGAGGGAACCAACACTTCTAGAAAGCTAACATCCAACAACAAGAGATATCCGCCTTTAAATTACGAAAAAAGATGCGCCTGTAGGCCAGAGGCGGAAAAAGGAAACAGCAGAGGAGGACGGCTCCAGCAGAGGACAGCCGAGAGAGAGAGCGAGATAAGGAGCGATAGATATGACAAGACCCGGTACGTGCCCGACCGCGCATCAGAGAGTAGCTCGCGCAGGTCCGCCCCCGCGGTTCTCTCAGACTTCTTTGTTGCCCATGACTCTTCTCCTTTATCTTTCTTTCTTCCCTTTTCTACCCCTCGTCTCTCTTTGTTCTGCCAACTTTTCTTCTTCCTCGGGCTTTTAACTCATTCGTTATTTACGCGTGTTGTTTCTTGCCTTGTTTCGTTTTGTTTTGGTGCTTCTTGCCTTTGCCACCCACCTCGCTCTCTAACAGTTTCCACAACAAGGAAAGGAGCAGTCCAGGCACAGGCGCCGGACCAGCCCGCATGGGCGCACGACCAGAAACACACACGCAGCCAAACCCACACACCACCAAACCAGTGCGATCATGCATTTCTCATTCTAGCTTCCTGTTGTTGCTACCGCTGCCTGCTTACTGGCGCTCATCATCCTTATCGTTGATCGTACTCTACCGATCTCATTCGTTCAAGCTGCAGCCACGCGCCGCGGCGAGCCCCGGCGCCCCGCGCGGCGGCTTAAAGAGACGCCACCACAGCCCCCACGCAGCCGCCACGTTAAGCGGCCGCGTCCTTCGATGACGCAGCGCGGAGGTTCGCGCAACCTCCAGCACCCAGCGCTCTACCCTGCTCCGCACACGTCCGGGCTTGGTTGCGCTCCTTGCACCTGGCGCGCAGAACTCCACGCGCTCAGTCCGCCGCGCCACACCGCCGTCGCGCCGGGGTTCGCTGGCACGCCCTCGCTCGCCATGTTGAGGCCACCCCCGCGTAAGTCGCTTGCCGGGGCTCGGCACGGTCGCGCCCGCCGCGCGGCGCCGTGCCAGGTCGGCGTGCCGGCCCCGCACGCCCACGCCTAACAGGGCGCCCGGAAAGAGGCACCGCCTGCCCCCGCCGCCCCGTCAGGCGGCGGCAAGAGAGCCCGCAAGAAGGACCGCACGGCGGCGCGCCGAGGACGGCGAGGGCAAAAGGGGCGCGGGCGCCGGCGGCGGCTTGCGCCGGCTGCTGTGGCTGCCTGCGCAGGTCTTGGAGCGGGGAGACAGCAGAGGCAACGAGTCGGACAATTCTTACTCCCTTTGTGCTGCTATGTGCTGCTGTGTGCCCTCCCGTCCGTGTGTCTATCTCGCGGGGTTTTAGGCCCCGTCACTTCTTCTCTTTCTTCCTCCCTTCTCTATTTCCGCTTTGGCTTTGCCTTTAAGGCACATGGGCGAGAGAGAGCGAGAGCCTCCCCCTGTCTGCGCTGTGTTTGTCTAGTGACAGCTGGCTGCCGGCCCGCCGGAGTGGACCGAGCTCGCAGGGCTGGTTTGTTTTAGTGACGCTTTCGGGTGCTGTGCGCAGGGCTTCTCGTTCAGAATCTGTAGTTTGGATACAGCCGAGTAATGGGACAAGGGAGAGGAGAAGGCGCAGCAGTGGGCAAGCTGCAGCCCGTCGGGCCACCATTCACGCTGCCTGTCGCGTCGAGTGAGAAATCCTTTTTTCCCCTCTCAGATAGAAAGAACAACCAACATCCATCACTCATCCACCGACCCGTCAGCAGATCGCTCCACAGGCTCACGGCAAACACCACATACACCAAACACCGCAGAGAGACGAGCGAAATTGTGCGGACCACCGGCACGTGCCTTCAGTGAAGAAATGCGTTAACCCACTGTACCATTCTTTCTTACAGTCTTGCAATGGCGCGAGAACCGTGCTATTCGGTAATTCACTCTCTTTATTTGTTCGTTTTTCTTTACTGGTTTGTTTCGCTCTTTCTCCATCTGTTCCTTCCGCTGCATATCATCTCCTGACCACAATAATAATAGACCCAAATATAGTGTTTTACTTCTTCTTTTTTTCAACTTTCGCCCTACTTGTTCGTCTCACTTATTTTGTTTTTCTTTCTTCTTCCTTCCTTCTTTACTCTTCTCTTTTCTATAAAAATTGCGGTTCAGACTCCATTCTTTCAGGTACACCGCACGCTCCGAGGCACCCCCAAACATCAGCACGAGACAAGAGGAGGCATCTCCATCCTTCGCCTCGAACATAAAGAGGACGAGACGTCAGAGGTTTAAAAAACAGGAGACAAAATGAAAGACCGCTATCGCGATGAATTCAATACATGAGGGGGGGAAAAAAAACGACATAGACATCCCATCAGAACCATAAAAAATACAAAGATAGATCGTTCCTAGACAGAGAAACCGCGGAGAAGGAAGAGACACACGACATTCATTGACGGGACTTGAAAAATAATCAATCAGCACCCATGGCCAGGACCACCTTCCTGTATTACCCTTTCTCTTACGAACACACCAAAACCTGTTTATTTTACTTGACTCTCCTCATCGTCAGACGGCTTCGGCGAGGCGGGGGAAAGAGGCACCATGCCCGCTTTATTTCTCATAAAAAAAGAGACACGAAAAAGAAGCGGGCCCGGAGAAAAAATATATGCACCGTGATGACCGGAAACCACACCCAGCCGCGGTCCTATTGACATTACCGCAAATGAAAAACACACCCAGACTCTGTATCCTTGACACCGATGATTTCGCTTCTACCTTCCACTCTTTCTCCACGCTGCATTCGACTTGCGGCGAGTCTACAGTACAATTCTTACCCCTCTTACATTCTCTTTTTTACCCGCTGCTCGACCACCCCCCTACACCAATGAAAGGCACAAACCACCACCCCACACCCCTAACCGTCAGAAATAGAAAGATCCATGCTAGCTAATCTTCATACTAGAGAAAACAAAAAAGGGAGCATGCAAAGCGGAGCGACAGCAACGAGGCAGGACACACCCCGAAACAACAGGAAACAACATAAGCTTCCCCTGTGCCGAGACGCAGCCTTTCCCTCATGTGCCTGATCCCTATAGGAAGCAGAGACCAGACGCCGCGGGAACAAGAGCAGAACTGAAATGGCAGCTTCCTCCAACGGCTTGAGTTACATATTGCCTCTATATCGCTTCTTTTTTTATTTTTCCTTCTTTTTTCTATTCTGTGTCTGCTGCCCCCTCTCCTTTGACTCCCCGTTACATTGTCTCACGCTTCCTCCTTTTTGCTGTCTCATCTTTTTTCTCCAATCGCTTCTTCTGTCACTCCTACCGCCCCTACTCGTTGTTTTCTCGACCGTACTTTTCTCAATTTCCGGTCGCACCTCCGCGACCGGATCTCACATCCCTTTCTTCCAGCTACTGATCCTTCCTTTTTTCTTTGTTTATTGCGTTGTTTGTCCTTATTCTCCCGGCCCATTACTCTTTGCACCTTGTCTGTTATACTGGTTGCTCCCTCCTTCCCTTCCTCTCTTCGCTTTCACCCCCCCTTCCTTTTGCCATCTCCCAGACCCGGTGACGATGCCCCCACTCGAGTGTGACCCACGACAACCTACCTATCACAATTACTACACACGCTGCACCTACCCTAATATTCTCTTGGCACAACTAGCCCGCTCCGCCTGTCGAATGCGTCAGACACACACCCACCCGAGAACAGAACAAAACACGACCCCTGGAACACGCACAAGAACCACGCCGCTTGCAAACACATCAGTGAGAACGCGGAGAGCAGAGGCAGAAGTAAGAAAAGGGAAAAGAAGAAAAAAGGGTGGTGTGGATTTAACAGAGAAGAGGACGAATGCGGAAGTGTAAGAGTGGGAAAGTGTAAGGGAGATAGAAAAAGGAAAAAAAAAAGTAAATATAGAAAAAAAAAGGATACAGCTTATGTTATGAGAGATTTAAATAAAAAAGTGAGAACGCGGAAAAGAAAGCGGAAGGAGAGGGAAGGGAAGAGGAAGAGAAGCAACGAAAAAAAGAGAGAGAGAGAGAGAGAGAGAGAGAGAGAGAGAGAGAGAGCAAAAGTTAGCGTATGTGCGAGGTGTCGCGCCGTACAGCCTCTTTCTCTCTCTCTGTTCTCTCTCCTGTCTTGCGAGATTCAATTCTTTACTCTCTACTCTCTCCCTCTCCCCTCATAAAAACACTCTTCAACTGCTGTGCGTTGTTGCGACTGTTTTTTTTTTGGCTTTTTTTTCCAGCGTCTGACACTAATTTCACTGCCGAGAAGAAAGAACGAAAGAAGGAAAAAGTAAAACAAACAAAAAGGTTCGAACAGGAAAACCTCTGAGTGTTTCTCTTTCCAACTTCTTTACAGCGCAGCACCAGCGGCGGCGGCGGCGGCAGCAACAACAAAAGCCCCTGTCATCATCACAGCAGCACTAGTAGTAGGGGCGGCGGCCGCGTCCTTGATAACGCAGGCCGAGTTGCGGAGCTCAAAACCGTCGATGCAGGTGTTGCACACGTACGGGTTGCCGGCCTGGCAGGCGGCGCAGTAATCCACGTCGCACGCGGCGCGGCAGCGGCCGTCGTTCATCTTGATGTACCCACCCTCGCACTGCTCGCAGGCAGTCGTGCTCGTGGCGGAGCAGAGGAGACAGTTGGGCAGCGTGCAGGCCGCCGAAACATGAAAAGAAGAGAAGGAAGAAGAGGCACCGCTGCCACTCAGGGAGAAGAGAGCCACAACAAGGACGCAGGCGGCGGCGAGGGAGGCGAGGGAAAAGGGAGCGGCGCGGCGGCTGCGGCGGCTGCTGCGGCTGTGGCTGCGGCTGCGAGTCTTGGCAGAGGAGAAGAGGGCAAAGGTGGTCATCTTTCTTTTTTCTTTTCTTTCTTTATTTGTTGGTGTGTAGCTTTTACTTGCGTGTGTATGTATGTTCTTAGACGACTGTTGCTGTTACTGCTGCTTTTGTTGTCGATTTGCTCAGTTAAGATTTGCTTTATTTCCTTTTCTCCAATAAATAGAGGCGGCTGTAGATTGTGTGAGTGTTTAGAGAGCGTAAAGTGAAGGGTGTTCTTTTAATCTTACGGGAGAGAGGGTGCGGAGCGCAGAGAAAGAGGAAAGGAAGAGAAGAAAGAGGTGGCGAAACATATGTGGGAAGGGGAAAGAGGAAACAATTCAGGGGCAAACAAGAAGAGAAACATGAGAGTAAGACATATGTTTCAAGTTCAGTGACTGCAATGCACAGATGGGGGGGGGGGGAAGAAAATTGCGGTGGGGATGCAGAATAGAGAAGAGTGTAGAAAAGAGAACACAGTGAACAAAGTGAAGACTCGTACATACACACGCGCATTGTATACAACTCAGGAGGAAAACTCAGAGGGAAGTGGATAGTTTGATTCAGGATCTTAGTTAATATGTATTTTTTTATGCATTTTTTTTTTTTGTCAGTGGTCTATCACTGTATAATTTCGCTCTTCTTTTGTTGTACTTCCTTCTTTTTTTTCCAACTTCTTTACTTTTTTCCGTCATCTGCACCCTCTCGTGATGGAGTGAGAAGAAGTCCAAAATGTAGAAGAAAAGAAAAAGAAGAAGAAGAAGAAGAAGAAGAAGAAAACAAACGACGCAGCGACAATGGAAGAGATTTATGGAAGGAAAAAAAAAGTAGTCATAGTAGGTGGGAACGATGATCGTTGTGATTTTTATGCAAAGCAAACAAAACAAAAATTATAATCGTAATCTTGAATTTAATAAGATAATCTGATTGTTGTTACTGTTATTGTAGCCGCCTTTTCATTATTTGTTTGTGTTTGGATTTTTGTTTGTTGTTGTTTTGGAGCGCACCAGAGGTGATCTTCATTTTCGTATGAAAAGTGATTTTTTCCATTTCTTTTCTATGGTGTTTTGATATTTGCATCTAGATACGGTTGGTGGAGGATTGTGTTGTCGTGTATTGTCTCTCATTCTGCACTTGTTTGATTAACTTTCTCCTCTCCAAATAATAGTAATTAAAAGAAGAAATAGAAACGGAAAAAAAAGAAACAGACGCATGGAGGTCTGGCAATAACAACCACAAAAAAACAAGGAAAGAACATAAAGAACAGAAAGAACAAAAAGAACGAAGAAAAAACAGTAGTGAGAAATCATAATGAATGGGGGAGGGGGGGAAGTCAGAGGAGGAAGAAATTCGGAAGCTCCGGTTTTTCTCAAGAGAGAGAGAGAGAAAGGGAAATGAAGGAAATAATAATATTTAAAAAAAGAAATTTGGGGAAATCGGTGAAAAGAGAGGGAGGTAGTTCTGATTATAGAAAAACAAAAAGTGATTTAAATGTGGGATAAATGGAAAAAGGGGGAAATGATTATAAGAAAAAATAATTCTTAATGAATTTGGTCAGTGTATGTGTTTGTTACTTTTTTTTCGTGTCGTTAATAAAAAGATTTGCGTGACTATTAACAAAAAAAAAAATAATAATAATAATATATTAATAAGTGTATATAGCTTTTGTCCTGTTTCTATTTCACTTTCTCTTGTGTTTCAACTGTTGATATTTGACTGCATTTGTAAATATGTATTTAATAGTTTATTTATATATATATGTATCATCTCATTAACGACTTTGGGTCCTCTGATTTTGTTACCGATGTGATTGTTACTAATGTTTTTCTTCTCTTCTTTTCTTAATTCTATTCTTTCACCTTCTCTGTTTTTTCTTTTTTTTTCCTCTCCTCATTTTGTGTTCCGTTCGAGACTCCATCCTCTCCTATTGCGATATGTATATATATATCGACACTTCTTCTAGTTGTGAGAAGCACAGAGAGTAACAGAGAGAGAGAGAGAGAGAGAGAGAGAGAGAGAGAGAGAGGAAAAAGAAGCGAAGAAATGAAATGAAATGAAATGAAAAGGAAGGAAAACAGGAGAAGAGAAATGAAAAGAAAAGAAAAGAAAAGAGAAAAAGGAAAATGAAAAAAAAAAGGAGAGAGGGAAAAGGGAAAAGGGAAAAGGGAAAAGGGAAAAGGGGAAAGAGAAAAAGGTGAAAAGGGAAAAACAGGGAAAAAGTAAAGGGGAAAGGAAGGGGGGATGTAGCCATCACAGTAGGAAGGGAAAGAGAGAGAGAGAGAGAGAGAGAGAGAGAGAGAGAGAGAGAGAGAGAGAGAGAGAGAGAGAGGGAGTGAGGGATAGGCAGGAGGTGGGAGGGGGGGGGAATAGTCAACAGAGTGAGGGAGACGGGACATCAAAATAACGATACTAATGAAGAAAAACGAGGAAATTGGAATGACAATACTGAGAGTCGAGGGAGAACAGTAATAATATTTTTGTGGTTTTTTCATGGAGGAAAAAAAAAGAGGGGAGAGGAAAAGAAAATGAATCGACCGTTAATGAAGAATTAAAAAGGAAAAAAGGAGGAAGCAACGGAAAGAGAAAGAGAGAGAGGCAAAAATACGGGAAACAATAAAAGAGCACATTTAAAAAAGAGAAGAAACATTATAAGAAAAAAAGAAAAAAGGACGAAACGTGTGTTGTAAGAAAAGAGAGGGGGGAAAAGAGACAAAAGAAAAAGTGCGGGTAAACCGGGAGGAAAGAGAAAGAAAGAAAGAGAACGAATCTGAGTAGAAAAGAAAAGTAAAAAGAGAAGAAAAAAAGACGTTATGTATATGTGTGTATCATTACAAAGAAAAAGAAAAGAGAGAGAAAGAGAGAACAAAATGTGTGTACTACTCAAAAAGTATACAGGTGATAAAAAGAAATAGGAGAAAAAATATATTTCAAAAAAAAAAAAAATGAAGAGACAACAGTGAAGGACCCGATGACGACGTCTGTGTGTAACATCGGCATAGGAAATAGAAAAGAAAAAGACTGAGGGGGGGAGAGAGAAATAGAGAGAGACAAACAGAAGAAGAGAAAACGTGGAGAAACGGCATCATGATTCATACCTTTGAGAACGTTAGTGATCCGAAGACAAAACGGCACAAGGAGGGAGAGAGAAAAAAAAAAGGGGAAAGAAGCAGACATACAAAGAAGAGAAAAATAATGATGATGGCAGTGTTGCTGTTGTTGCTTGTTTTTCCTTTTGGTCTTGTCCTCTTGCTTGCTGGCAGAGTCAACAACAGAGGGGGGGGAAGCAAAGCGACAAAAACAACAAGATAATTATAAAAAAAAAGTCGGGTGAAATGGAGACATTTACAGACACGAAAATACTCTTTATAATAATAAGTAATGTGTACTGAAAGAAAAAAAAGAGAGATAAAAAGAGATGTATGTATGTGGGAGTGTGTGGGTGCAGGAAAACGAAACGAAACAAAAAAAAAGAAGAAGAAAGAAGAAGAAGAAAGAAGAAATAACGGCAACTAATTCAAAGTGCATTTGGGTCATAATAGTACTGTCCGGCCACTTTACTTCTTTCGAAATGTACGTGTGATTTTTCCTCGTGTTCGTCGTACTCTTCTTCATTCTCAGGAAAGCAGAGAAAAAGGCCGCCGCCGCCCACCGCGCACAGGGCGGGCTCTGTCGCATTCGTGTGGTACACAACCCGCACAGAATCTTCCCTCTCATTATTATTATTATTATTATTATTATTATTACTGTTAAAGACACTGACATTATCGTCATCACTTTCGTCATCATATGCATTATTATTATTATTACTATTATTACTTTTATCATCTCCCTGTCCGTTCGTGCCACGGCAGCGGCGGTGGTGGTGGCGGCGGTGATACTGTTGTTGTTGTCGTTGTTGTCCGCGCGGGCACACCGCCACATCACTATTACTATTATTATTATTATCATTACTATTTCTATTATTATTATTATCTCTCGCACGCGGGACAGAGGCGCTAGCGCCGCAGACACCACCCAAACCCAACGGCGAGGAGCCGCAACCGCAACCGCTGCTGCTGCAGCTGCCGTCGCCGCCACACACACCGCCGGGGGAAAAGAAAAAAATACCGTCGCCGCCGCTGCCGCCGTCACTGGCCGTGTCGCCGTTAGAAGTATTAGTAACAATGTGAGAGGCAAAGGCAGTGGTGTCGGCGGGTGGTGGTAGTTTCCTCGCACCTGTGGATACATCTGGTACGTTGGGTGCGGCGGGCGGGAGTAAGAAAGAGGGCCTAGCAGCGGAAACAGCAGCAGCAGCAGCAGCTATCACCATCGCATGAGGTGGTGGAGGAGGAGGGGTGTGTAGCAGCCCACACACAGCCGTCGCCGGCGCCGGCAGCGCGTCTTTATGCACTAACGGCACTGATGTTATTGTTGTTCTTGTTGATGTTGTTGTTATTGTTGCCGGCAGTGTTAATGTGTCTGGGGCAGCGTGGAGCGGCGGGGGCGGTGACAGAGGCGGCGGATCATCGCAGCAGCAGCAGCAGCAGCGGTGGTGGTGGTGGCGGTGGCGGCTGCTAGCAGTGGTGGGAGTGCCAGTTGTGGCGGCGGCGGTAAGGCGGGGAGTGAGAAGAAGAGGAGGAGGAAGAAGAGAAGAAGAAGGAAACTCAGAGAGGGGAGGGGGCGCCGGCAGACAATGCGAAAAAGGCGTCGCTGGACACCCCTCTGTCGCTGTTGATACATATAATGGGGGTGATATGGCTTCTGTTGTTGTTGTTGTTGTTTGCAGTGGGGGTGGAGTTGCCGCCGCTGCTGTTCCTGTGGCCGCTGGTGGCGGCGCTGTTTCCTCCTCCTCTTCTCTTGACAATAAAGCGTTGTTATTACGTTCGGTAGTGGCGCTCTTGTTGTTATTGTTAGTTCCATGTCTGCTGTTGCCACCGTCCTCAGTGTCATCACATGGAGTCGACAAATGGGGAGACGTAAAAAGAGGAAAAGAAGACGCAGAAGAAACAAAACAACAACAAGAGGAAGCAGAGGCAGGAGGGAGTGCGGCGAGGCGGCGCTCACTGTATGTGTAATTATAGCCGCTGTGTGGGGCGTGGTTGATAAGAGGGGACACGTTACCGCTGCAGCCGCCGATACGGATACTATTGATACTAGTACTATTATTATTATTATTGTTATTACTGTTACTGTTGTTATTATTGTTATTGTTACTGTTATTATTGATGGGATTGAGATGGATAGTGTCATTAGCGTTATTGCTATTGTAGCTGGTGGTGTTGTTGGTGTTATTACGTAGAATACTCGTCCCATCGTTTAAACTGTCGTCGGTACTACTCTTGACGGCTCTGCGGCTCGTATTCACACTATTGGTATGCGAGTTATCCACTTGATGAATAATGTGGCTGTGGCTGTGTTGTTCGCTGGGAGTGGGACGACTGCCAACGACACAACCGTTGTCTCTGATATTATTATTATTAGTAGTAGTAGTAGTAGCACTAGTAGCAATACTGTTATGATTAGGGAAGTAGTTGCATTCCTCCGGTACATTTGTGTAGGAGAGAATCGGAGTGTTGGGTCTGTCGACGGTGCCTCCTGGAGAGATCGTAAAGATATTATTATTATTATCATTATTATTGTTTTTAGTTTTAGTACTAGTTTTAGTAGTATTGCTGAAAAATAGCGAGTAAAAGGTATCACCTGTCGCTCTGTGTGTGGTCTTTTGTTTCTCTGTCGTTGGCGTCGGCATTTGCATCATTTCCGTTACCATTCCCACTTGCTGGTATTCCTCCTCTTCTGTCTCTACTGCTTCTATTTGGTCATATGCCTCCTCTTGCTGCATTCGTCGCCATTGGTGCTGTCTTTCTCTTTGTCTTTGTATTTCTTCTTCCTCTTCTACCTGGCGTTGTTGTTGTTGCTGTTGAGTGGAGACGCGGTCATAGAGTCTGCTCACAAGCAGAGGCATTTCCAGGTGTGGTTGTGTGTGCGTATATGATAGAGGGTTTTTCTTACCGCCGTTTTTTTTTTATTCTTGTTGATTGCTTGTTTACTATTATTATTTGTTATTGGGATTGATTTGCTTTGGTGATGATGTTTGCTTGTTTGTAGTTTCGGTTTGGGTTTTGGTACTGCTATTATTGCTATTATTATAGTAAAAGTTTGCTTTCCTGCCTAATACTCTTTTGCTTTTGCTTTTTTTTTCCTTTCGATACACTCGTTTCAATTGTTTGTTTGTAGAATCGCAGTCGCCGTCTTTTGTCCCACACTTCTTCTTCTGATTCGTCTGTGTGTTTTTTCTCTACTTTTTTTTAACTTTCCTCTCCAAATGGCAAATATGAGATTGCAATGCCAAAAAAAAAAAAAAAAATGAAGAAGACTGCTGAAGCGAAAAATAAAAAACGTTTCGGATCTGTGAATCAAATAAAAATAAAAGTCGGATGAAAATGAAGAAGAAAAAAACGAAGAAAAAAGAAACGGAATAATAAATAATAATAATAATAATAATAAGGAGAAACAGTGATTGTAAAAATGTCTACAGAACTCTCTTGTTAATTATTTCCGTGCAACTAGGAAAAAAAAATGCAGACAAAATATATTTAATGAAAAAAAAAATCTGATTATAAAGAAATGAAATGAAAATAATGCCCTTCACATAAACATAGAGACACGCAAAGACAAAAAAAGAAAATAGAAACAGAGGGAGATAGAGAATGTAATTCGGATTGAATTGTGGTTTGTTTCCTTTTTTTTTAAGTTTCTCTTTTTTCTTTCTATCTCTGCTTGGTTGTTTGTTTTTACTCTGGTTTTTTTCTGTTCTCAAAATAACAGCAGGCACCGAGAGAGAGAAGAGGGATGGAGGGAATGAAAAACGCGAAACAAGCAGAGAAGAAGAAAGAGATTTGAAAAATAAAAATAAAAACAAAAAAGAGATAAACAGATTAGGATGGGGAAAACAAAACGGGGGGTAGAAACGGAATTGGAAACAAACACTCAAATTCAAAAAAAAAATGGGAAAGTAGTAGAGAAGTGTGTGTGTGTGTGTGTGTGTGTGTGTGTGTGTAGAGAGAGAGGGGGAGAAAAGTTCGGAGGTATGGGGGTTGCGGGAGTGACTCCACCTCTTTGTCCTTTTCCTTTACTTGTGTTACTATGTCTGAGCACAGTAAAGCGGAAGGAATCAGGAAAGAAGGCGGTAGGGAATGAGAGAGAGAAATCGGAATAGAAAGTTTTTAAAAGAAAAAACGAAATAGGAAATGTGTGTGTGTGAGAGAGAGAGAGAGAGAGAGACGGAGATAGAAACAGAGGAGGGGATGAAGAAGGAGGAAAAACACACAAAAAAAAAAATCGATAAGTAATGTTTGAATGAAGGCGAAAGTGGAACTAAGAGATTAAAACTCGAAAATTGAGAAATAAAAAAAGAAAAGGAAGAAAAGGAAGAAAAGGGGGGAATACGAAAAAAGACTAATCAGCAATAATTTGGCAGTTGGCGTGAGAGAGGGCTAACCGTTGATACTGAGACAAGTAATAATAAAAATAATAGTAATAATAATACAAGAATAATAACGTGAGAAAACAGAGGAAATATGTTCGGAGAAGACGGAAAAAGAGACGATATATATTTGTATTTGTTTACGTGTGAAAAAAATAAGACAAGTTGGAATTAGTAAATACGAAAAACAAAATGTGTGATTTGTGAAGAAGAAGATGATGAAAAACAGTTCGGAAGTGAAAAAAAAAATGTTTTAAGCTATATGTATACCAAAAAAGAAAAAAAAGAGAAAATATCTGAAGAAAAAATATTATTAATTATAGAAGGAAAAAAAAAGTAATAAATACAAAGCAAAACGCGTTTACTCAAAAAAGTTCGAGAAACGAGACAGCTGAAAGTATGATTTTCTTTATTTTTTCTTCAATGGTAGAAAAAAAAAAGAGAAACAGATGGAAGCCTTTCACTTTTCTGTTTCTGTTGTTGTAGTCTGAGGTTTTTTTTTCTTTTCGCTTTAATACTAGTCTTGTTGAAGTGTGTGTGTGTTTGTAATTGATTTGTGTGTCGGGTAAGAGAGACGGAGAGAGAGAGGGTACAGAGTCTGAGGTTTTAAAAAGAAAAAAGAAAAAGAAAAAAAAGAAACAAATCAACAAAAACGCACACAACACGAAACGTGTAGACCAAAGAAAGAAAAGCGGAACAGAGAAGAATTTAAAAAAAAGGCTTATCTTTACTTTCACTGTTTCTTTCGCCCCTTTATTGACGGGAAAAGGAAATACGTTCTTAAATTATCTTTGTACGTCTACAGTAATACCTGGCCAGAGTAGGGAAGAGCTGCGAATGGTTTATTGTTATTACTTAAACAAAAGAAAAAAAATAACAACCCTCTCTTTTTACGTTGCGTAGTAACTCTTACTGCTTTATTATTATTATTAATATTGTTATTATTATTGGTAGAGAAGTTGGTAGAAAGGGAAAAAAGGGAAAAAAGGGGGGAAGAAGAAGAAATGAAATGAATGAAGTGATAGGGAGAAGAAGGGAAGAAAAGAGGGGGGGGACATTTTCTTCTCTTTTGTGTAGTATGCCGACGTATTTTGTTGTTATTATTATTATTATTATTTAATGTGTGCATTTGTTTGCTGGCAGTGTGGAAAAGAGTAGACACCATCATCATCATCATAAATATGGTGAGCATTGAATGAATTGTACAATAGCAATAACAACAAGAGAAAAAAAAAAGAAGGAAAAACGCAACAACATAGTTTTTCTTTTTACTTTTGAGTCTTTTTGCTTTTTTTTTTCTTTTGATAAGGAAAGAGCAGAGCGCACACACACACACACACAAAAAAAAAAAAAAAAATAGCCGTGACAGAAAGCAGCACTGTATTCATACAGATAATAAAACAAATACATATATAAACGTCCATCAATCAAAAGGAGGAAAAAACAGAGCGAAAAGTCTCTTCACAGATCTCCTCTATTGTCTCCGCCGTCCAAGCTGCCCGAGACACCTCCTCTTTCTGCCCGACAACACTACCACCACTGGTAGCACTAACAACAGTTCCTCCTCCTCCCTCTTTCTTCTTCTTCTTTTCCTCCGCTATGCTTGGCTCTCCCTGCGCCGCCGCCGCCTCCCGCGAGAGTACAGAGGCAATCTGCATCGGCAGAGCCGCCAACGCAGGGGACACAGAGCAGCAACAACAGAAACAACAACGCGAGTCGCATATTGAAGAGTGGGAGGGGGAGAAAAAAGGGAGAGAGGGGGAGGCGGGAGAAGAACAGCTGCAGGCGGCGGCGGCGGCTGCTTCCCCTCGGTCTATACTATTAATATTATTATTATTATTATTATTATTATTATTATCATTATTGTTGTTGTTACTGACGGGGTTCCTACTTTTATCGCTACCACCGCGAGCCATTTGTGTAGGCCCTCTCCCCAGCGTCGCCGCAGCAGCAGCAGCAAGCACTGAATCATCAGCAGCGCTGTCGTTACTGTCATTGCCATCGCGTGTATACGTGTGAGCGGTGACAACAGCACCCATCGTATCGATCGCCGAAATGCTGGCGTTGGTGTTGTTATTGTTATTGATATTATTTTTGTCTGGAGAGTTTATTATTATTGTTTCGCCCGCGTGTGGTGGTGGTTGTTGTTTCTGACAGCCGTCGTTGCTGTTGTTGTTGTTCTCTTTTTTGCCAGGCGACTTGTATACGTCATCAGTGGCGTAATAGGCGCACACACAGTGGCAGAGAGTCGGAGGCGGCGGCGGTGAGCTTAAACTATACGAGTCGCAACAGCAAGAAGAGGAAGAGTTATTTTCACGTACGGTGGCGTTGTAAAACGTGTCCGATTCTAGCAGCATCCGCCTCTTTTCTAGCAAAAGCGTCAGTAAACCCTCCAGGGAGTTGGCGCTGTTATTGTTATTTTTATTCTTTTTATTATTTCTGTTTTGATTTGTCCTATTATCACCGTCGCTGCACTTGGTGTTGTTTTTATTCGTCTTCGCAATCGCCGCTACCCCTGATGGCGATTGTTGTTGTTCTTGTTGTTGTTGTTGTTTCATCACGGGGACATCGCTCGTCTCCTTAGCAGTACTGTCATTACTATCATGTAGACAGTTGTCGTGGCCTCTGTCGCCTCCTCTTTTTTCTGCTAGTTTCCCGCCGGCGCCTCCAAGCCTCAGCGTGGTGCGGGCGCCGACTCCAAAGTAGATGCGATCCTTCACTCTCCACACGCGCTCTCCCTGCCGCGGCAACCACGGGGACGCACGAGAACAGGAAAAGTGGGAGGAGGAGGAAGCGGAGGCGGAGGCGGCGGCAGGAAAGAATACAAAGGGTTGCCGCTCTGTTACTGGCAACGGCGGCGGTGGTGGCGCGTGTGGCATAGCGGTGGCCGGTTTCATTTCCGTTTTTGTTGTTGCTGTTGTTGTTGCTGTCGGGAATGTTGCTGCGTTGCGTAAGGAGAGGAGAGTGCGCGCGACGCCGGTGCCGCCGGTGAAGGCGTGAATTATAATCGCGGGAGGGCAAAAGCCTTTGAGACAAACGGGCGCCAGCGGTGACGACGGTAAGCATGGCCGTGGTGTGTTGTTGTTGTTGTTGATGTTATTGTGACTGATGTGGCTCGTCGTTGTCGTGTTGTGATTAGTACCGACGCTGTTATGTGTATTCGCAGCGACAGCGGAGGAAGATAACAACGGCGACGGGGGAGAGAAGAACGAAGTAGTGGCCGGGGCACTTTTGACGTCCTCGTTTGCTTCCGCGGCAGCACCACCACCACCACCACCTCCTTCACATCCTTCTTCTTTTTCTCCTCCTCCTGCACCGCCAGCAATACTAATCGCATTAGTATCAGCAGTGCTAATAGAGCCGCGCGGCACCGCCACAACGGCCGTCCCCTCTATGATGTCCACCAGCCGCCCGTAGCAACGCACACAGTGAATAGAGACGGGGCGGCACCACCGCGCCGCCGCCCGCAGCTGACCGGCGAATACATACTCCTGCAGTGCCGTGTCGGCCGCGGCGAGAGCGGAGGGGGAGGAAGTAGAAGGAGAAGGAGAAGGAGAAGGAGAAGAAGGGACGGTGACGCTGGTGTTCGTGTTTGTCTTTGTGTTGATGCACTGATGCTTGTTGTCGTCGTTACTGTTGTTATTATTTTCAACATTTTTATTATTGTTACGCTTATTGCCTGTCGCCTTGACCTTTTCTAGTCCGATTTCCCCCACAATGGCATGTGGGTGTCGCTCTAAAAAGTCATCCAACAGAATCAGCAGCGCCGCCGCCAGCGTACGGTCGTCAACAAGTGCATCGTCGTCGCTGCTGCTGCTGCTGCCCCGCGCGTTGCTGTCCTTGTGGCTGTCAGCACTATTAGTAGTAGTAGTAGTATTAATAGTGTCGTCCCGCATGCTTCTGGTTACCGCAGCCTCTCGCGAGGAAACATCACTATTGTTGTTGTTATTATTATTATTGTTAGTGTTGACCACATAAGTACTACTACTACTAGAGCTAGTCGTCGTATCGCCCAACCTTGCGCGCACCACCACCTCCTCTTCTTTTTCTTCTCCTTTTTCCTCCGGTGGGTGAGCGCCCCGCCCCCGCCCCCGCCGCTGCTGCCGCGCCCGCAGCACCCCCCGCGCCGCCGCCACCACCGCCGCCGGGCGATGCCGTATAAACCACGGGTGCACGCCGAAGCCCACGCGCACGCGGCCCCGGCACGGCAACAATAACGATGATGATGGTGGTGTTGGTGATGGTGTTAATGTGGGTGCTGCTGGGGGTACTGACGTCGCCCTAGGCGTCTCTTGTTGAGTGTATTGTGGTTGTTGTTGTTGTTGTTGTTGCTGATTTTGCTGGTGGTGCTGGTGTTCCCTCTCCTGTGTCCAGTACACCTGCGAGAGTGACGGCCAATCAATAAGGGGATGCACCCCGCACAGCACCACCGAGGAGGGAGCAGCGCCGCCACCTCCACTGTTGTTGGTACTGTTGATATGACTATCCATATTCTCTTTGTTATTAGTGGTAATAGTGGTGGTGGTGGCGCGTGTGCCGTCGCTGGGGTGTAGAACAGCAACATCCGTACCGCCGGCGCGCGGCCGTACCAGCAGATCCTTCAAATGGCAGTGAGAGTCCGACACACGGACGTGCGCGCCGCGACACGAGGGCGTATTGGAGCTTTTGCATAAATGCCTCTGACATGGTTGAGATGGCGGCACAGGCTCACTCTGAGAATCTGCCAGCGTGTGTGTTTGTACTTGTTGTTGTACTTGCTGCTGTTGTTGTTGTGGGTCGGCGTAAACGCAGCCGCAGCCGAGGCGGTGGCGGTGGCCACCAGTGGGGTTAAGGGACGCCGCCGCTCCTACTCGATGTGTCATGGTTTTTCGCATAAAGAGAAAGAGTTGATGGGAAACTGCCACATCCAGAAGAAGAAAGGAGGAGAAAGAGTGAGGAAGGAAGAGATGAAAATAACTTTCAAATGTATGCAGTGGTTAGTGGCATGACAAGGGTCAGGGGGAGGGGAGAGAAGGGTATGTTGTGCTATTGCTTGGGTAGTATCTGAACTGTAGGTGAGAGAAAAAAAAAAGAGCCGGAGGGAAGGGGAAAGAAAGGGACAATGTTGGAGAAGAAGAAAGCAAAATACCTAATTAATGGTACAAAATTGTCATCACACAAGAATCACATGTTGGTTTCCCAACAACAAACTTCATTCATACATTACTCAAATCAGAAACCTTTTTCTGTGGATCAGCACACACACAGTTACGTTACAAAATAGAGTAAACAAGAAAAGGGGGCAAAAGGGCAAGTGCTAATCTTGACAAGGAAATTCAAACACACTCCATCTGGTAGTCTTCCTTCCTTTGTTTTCCTTTTCATCGTTTTATGCACGTTTTTTTTTTTTTTTTTGTAGTTGGTATGAATTAGATGCTTCAAAAAATGAAATAGGAAAAAATAAAAGCAAAGTTTTTAAAGCCAATAATAATAAGAAGAAAAAAGACATCTATGGGGTGCGTCTCATCTCCGTGTGTTCTGAAAGCTCGTTTGACAAGTTTATCTGTTCACTCCTTCGTTATCTTCTTTCATCGCCAACCATGTCTCCTACATGAATAGAAGAGATTAAGTGAATTGTCTTGATAGGGAAAAAATGAATCGCTGGTCAACAATACGAGTTGAGCAAAACGACACGAGGCATTGCGATCAAAACGAAAAAAAAAGGAATATATGAGATAATCAGCATGAATTTATATGTGTGGGGAAACAACTTGTGCGTAGCACAAAGCGAACTTCTCTTAGAGAGAAAGAATGTAAATACGGCAACAGAATGTGATATCCATTGAATTGTTGACTCCTTTTACACCACTTTTTTATGTAAAAGTCGAGACACTTTACTAATCGGCGATTGAATAGATTTGTTTCAAAGAAAAAAAAACGTATTTTTGTTTTCTTTCTCTTTCAGTTGAATACATTTCAGAGCACTTTATTCTTTTTGTTGCTTCTGGGTGGCAAATTATTGATCGAATCAAAAGAGGGAGGAGATGACAAGACAGTAAGAGAGAGAGAGAGAGGGAGGGGGGGGGGAGAGAAAGCGACAGAAAAGAAAAAAAAAAACATTTACTCCGTCTTGGTCCTCTTAAGCGCCGGAGCCTCGCCACTCGCCTCACCGTTACCACCAGCACTAGCAGCACCAGCAGCATTATTGGCGGCCGCCAGTGTCGTTGCCTCCGTCCTGGGCTGTTTGGCCTTCTTGCGGGCCGTCACCTTATGAACCACTACTGTCGTTGATGTTGCTGTGTTTGCATCAGAAGCGCTACCCGCGTTTGCGCCTCCGTCTGTATTGGAGCGCTGCTGTTGCTGCTGGTGGTTGCTGTTGTTGTTACTGTTCAAGTTACCAGAGGACGCGATGCCCTGCGGAGGGAAAAAAGAGCGGGAAGAGGAGTTCTCCTTCATCATGGAGAGCGCCCCAAAGTTACTATTATTATTATTATTACTAGTGGCGGCGTTACCACTGCCAATCGGCTTCACATAACTGTTATACTGCGGTGCAGCAGAGGCGGCGGAGGCAATAAACGGAGCTCCGCCTCCGCCCATGCGGGAGTTACCGGGACTCCCCAGCACCACGCCGGAGGACGATACAGGCATAGACAGCGAGGGAGCCCCACTACCACCCAACCGAGGACGACCCTTTCCGCTGTTGCTATGCTGGCTCTTGTTATTACTGTTATTATTATGATTGTTGTTGTTGTTATTTCCGTCGTCCATGTCGGTGACGTACGGGTGCCGCTGCCGCTGCTCGCGCTCCTCCTCCTCCTGGCGCTCAAAGAACTCGGCACTCAGCGGAATGCTCTCGCTCTCGTTGGTTGAGAACTGCCGCTGAATCTCCTGCTGGATCTTCTTGTACGTGTCGCCCTGTGCCATGCTCCGCGCGTCCTCGTACATGTCCTCGAGCTCCTGCAGCAGCGCCGCCGTGTGCGCGTCGTGAGTGCCACTACCACTAGTATTATTGTTTCTATTATTATTATTATTATCGTTGTTGTTATTGTTATTGTTGTTGTTATTGTTATTATCAGAAGAGGTAGCGCCCGTATCAGCCGTGGAATGGCTCTTCCCTGCCTTGTAGTCGTAGTAGCCCCGCACCTCGCCCAGCACCGACTCGAGAAACGACGCGGCGCCGGCGAAATCTGCCTCCCGCGTGTAGGTGTCGGCGATACCAATGAGAGCGGAAATAAAGCGGCCCAACGGTACCTTTTCAGTTTTAACACTGCTGCTGTTGCTGCTGCTGCCGGGAGTCTGTGTGTCACTTGTTTTCGTATTCTTCTTCTTGTTGTTGTTGTTGTTGTTGTTATTTTCCTTCTTTTCCTTCGCCTCCTCCTCCTCGGCGGCGGCGTTGAGGCTGCGGTAGATGGCCAGCTCCGCCTCGTACTCCCGCACGGCCGCGTCGCTGTTCTCTTGCTCGCCGTACACCTGACCAATGGCGTTGTGGGTGTCGGCCAGCATCAGCAACACCTCGCGGTGGGCGGCGGCCGCGACGGCGGCGGCGGAGAGGTTGTTGTCATTATTGTTGTTGTTGGTATTACTGCCGTTGGAGGAAGAGGAAGAAGAAGCCGTACCGTTCTGGCCTTGGGCAGCACCACTGTTATTATGGTTATTATTGTTGTTATTGTTGGTATCGTCGTTATCGTCATGGAGAAACTGATAGAGGTAGTTTTCCTGATTCTGCAGATTCACGCGGGCGGTCTCGAGGCTGACGTAGCACGTGCGAAGGTCCTCCTCCCGCTCCTCCTCCCCCGGCGCCGCCGCAGCCGCACCCGCAGCAGCGCCGTCGCTACCGGCCTTGTTATTACTACTACTCTTGTTGTTATTGTTAGTAGTGCTAGCCGCATTGGTTTCCTTCCTGTCGGCGGCCGCAGAGGGGGACAGCATGCTATTGTGGTAGTCGGTGGTTTGGATGAGGCGCAGCTGGCAGAGGCCGTAGTCCAGAAAGTACTTTCCCATGTTGAGTAGCTTTACACCCGCCACCACAGGGCCCTGCGGGTGCTCTCCCTCCGCCTTTGACTTTGCCTCCTTTTCCGCCTCTTCATTATCGCCGTCGTCGTTGTCACTACTGTCAGTCCCCGCCGCCGCCGACGCCGCCGCCTCATCCTTCATTTGCCTCCTCTTCCTCTTCTCCTCCCGTCTGCTCCTCCGCGAGGATCGCTTCTTTCCGTCGCCGACCGCATTACTAGTATTACTATGGTCGACGATGGAGCCGTACTTGGCGTCGAAGTAGCGCACCACACGCTCGCTCACCGCCACCGCCTCCTCGTACTTGCACGCGTTGTACAGCGCGAGGCCCTCGGCGCGGGCCGCGTCGGCGGCGGCGTCGCTGGGGAACAGCTGCGAGGCGTCTTCTTCTTCCTCTTCATTTTCTTCCTCCATTTCCTCCTCCTCTTCGAACTCCTCCTCCATTTCTTCTTCGCTGTCAGAGGCGGAGGAGGCCCCATCGCGCTGCTCTTCTTCCTTCTTCTCCTCCGTCTCCCTCTTCTTTTGCTCCGCAGCGGAAGCGGAGATGTCCTGATTGACTTGGCTCATGAAGATGATATGGCGGGGTTTTCACTTTTTTTTCTTATATACTACTGAGTGTCTTTTATTATTATTATTTGTTTGCTTGCTTGTTTCTTTAGTCGATCAAGTTATGATGCTAAAAAAAAAAGTTTCTATGAATTATTTCGTTTGAGCTTTTGAAAAAAAAAAGGAGCTGAAAAGTAGCTGGCGAGCAATTGAATATGGACAAAAAAAATCTATGAAAAACTCCCGTTTCGGTCAGCTGATAAAAAGCGGAAGATGGGGGGGGGGTGGTCGTAAAAGAAAGTAAACAACTGGCTTGATATTAGTTTTTGATGTTGTTGCTGTTGTTGCTTTTTGGGGGCTATGTGGTGCTTCTTGTTGGCATGAACTGTAGAACGAGAGGAAAGGAAAGGAAGAAGGACGAATAAGATTTAGAGGAAAGAGATATGGAGAGAGAGAAAGTAGCGCCAGAGAACATTGCACGCACAGCAAGCAAAATATAACTATAGAAAGAATATGCTTTCTTTTTAAGTAAACATCAAATTTTGGAACATTCAAGTACTCGCACGTACATGCTGACGTTGATCGAATGGGTAGGTATTGTAAATAAGTATGGCTCTTATTGCCTCCTCTTTCCTCAATGATTTTTCTTTGGGGGGAGATTTGAAGCAAATGTGAAATGTGAAAGCGGAAGACCAGGAGGAAAAAAGAGAGTCTATCTAAGAAAGAAGAATAATAAGAGAAAGGACATCGTAGAAAAGGGGGCAAAAACTATGAGAAGTGTATGGTGTTCACAAGAAGAGAATCGCTGTATGTGTGCACAGATAGCAGGCTGATCGCAAATACAAAGTTTGTGGGGACGGAGTGCTGGGAAAGAGAGAAAAGAGAGAAAGAGAAAAACGAGAGTGACGGAAAGCAAATGCACGTGAGTTTAGCGAACACGTACAAGCAACACGGCGGGGAGGCGGCACTCTCATTCTTACTCTCTTTCCACATTTCTTTTTCTCTTTTGCCCTGCCTCTCACCCACATCAGTACTGCTTGTAGAGCATGACGTGGTCCATCTGTTGCTGCTGCAGCGCCGCCTCCCGCGCGAGAGCCTTGCGGGTGCACTGCCGCGTGCTGCTCTGCTTGCGGCTCAGCTCGCGGCGCGTGACGCGCAGCACCTTCTCCATGCCGCCCGCCGCCGCCAGCACCGGTGACACCGCCGCCGTTGCCGCCGCCCCCGCGCTCTCGCCGCTGTACCGATAGCTGCCCGGGGGAGAGGAGGGGGAGGGGGAAGAGCAGCCGGTGTGCGGAGAGGCACGGCTGGGGTGCGCAGGAGGGTTGTTATTATTATTACTATTACTATTATTACTGTTATTATGGGGGAAATAGGCCGGTAGAGAGTTGCGGGGGAAAATGTCGCAATAGTCCAACAGCGACAGCAGCACCGCCTCGCCCACGGCGGCGCTCTCAAGTAAGATGGAGCGTTTGGTGATGTAACTGCCGGCCCCGGCGCCACCGTTGGCAAGTCGGTTATGACTAGGAGGGCAACCACTAGTCTCGTCACACTGATGGTGAGGATGATGATTCCTTTGGTTTCCGCCACTGATGCTATTGCTATTGTTGTTGTTGATATTCGTCTTTAGCCCGCCATAATGATGCTTACTATTGGAAATGTTACCAGTCTCAGCACTTGTGGTATTAGTGGCAGAGGTGGTGGCGGTGGCGGCGGAGGGATTGGTACCTGTGAGACTATCTCGCTCCGGTGTCAGAAGCGGCAGCGTGCGGGGAGTGCCGCCCCGCGTGAGCTCGGCATTACTATTATTAGTATTATTAGTAATAATATTATTATTATTGTCATTATCCGTGCGCTGAGGGCGAGGGGTGGACTTGGCACGCCGCGACACACTCCGCCCTCTCACACGCCCACCGTCACCGTTATTATTGTTATTACTATTGTTATTGTTGTTACCACTATTATTATTAATGGTGTTGCTGGTGTCGTTCTTGGCACCTCCTACTCCTCCACTACCCCCAGCAGCGGCAGCGCGGGAGACACTTCCACTGCGATTATTAAGAGAAGGAGGGCAGCTGTTAGCAACGGCAGCACCACCGCCTGTTGTTGTTGCTGTTGCCCCTCCGTATTGGTTACCACTACCGCTACTGTTAGTATTAGTAGTAGCAGCAGGATTGGCGGCGTTGGTAGCTGTGTTGTTGTTGTTGCTCGCGCCAGTAGCATTACTGTTGTTATTAGTATTATTATTAGTAGTGTTGTTAGTATAACGCACGTAGAGCTGATGATAGACGTTGTTAAGCGTGTCAAAGTCCATATTCAGCAGCGCCTCCCCGCCCGGCAGCAAGCGCCAGCTGTGGCTGTTACTATTACTATTATTACCATTATTCACCGCCGCCTTGTTACCATAGTTGCCTCCCCGCCCGGTGACGAGTGGTATGCGGTTCTTCCTGAGGTAAATGAGGCGTTGCAGCCAGTCGAACAGAGAGCCCAGCAGCGCGTAGCTGGCGGGGCTGCCGTTTCCGCTGCCGGCGGCGGCGGCGGCAGCGGCACCACCGGAAGAAGAGGAGGTGTGGAGGCGCGAGCGGGCGACGCACGACGCGCAGCCGCAGCAGGAAACACCACAGTGGCAACAGCAATTAAAAGAGGAAGAAGAAGAGGGGTTGTGACACCCAGGAACAGCACCGCCGCCGTTCCCTTCACAGAAGCAGCGGCACACACAGCAGCAGCAGCGCCCCGCGTGGGTGCGGGCGGCGGCGTCGCTGAACGCATAATAAGCCGCGTCCGACACAAGAATCTTCTCCCGCGTAAAGTGCGGCAGCTCCAGCGTGTAGGAGTGCACGAGGCCGCTGCCGAACAGCACGCGGCTGGCGCCGTCCTTGCTCAGCATGTGCCGGGGTGAGAACTTGCAGATGCCAAAGTTAAAGTAGGCCTCCGTCAGGTGAATGAAGAGCAGACGTGCGTAGAGGACATTCCAGTGCTGCACCGACGCCGGGAGAGAGTTGCCAAAGACAAAGGAAAAGCTCTGCGAGGCGTGGCTGTGGAAGTCGAGGTAGAAGAAGAAGCGCTCTCGATAGCGACGCTGCAAGTAGTGGAAGAGTTGCTTGATGGCAAGAACGGTGGGCTGCTCGTACCGGGGCTGCGTCGCCGCCGCGGTGGCACGCCCTTGTCCGCTTTCTTTACTGAAATTCTCCTGATGTTTGGGAGAGTGTCCATCGTGTGGTGCGGCGCTCTGAGCGAAATCGCTGCGGTTGTCGGTACTATCAACGGCAAAAGTACCACCAGCAGCAGTAGCAGCAACGTTCACACCACCACCACCACCTCCTCCTCCTCCCTCTTTCCTACCCGTACTGGCAGTCGTACTGTTGTTGCCGCTGCCGCCCTGGAGACTGTACCGCTCGTCTGTGTCTTCGGGGGGAAGGAGAAAATCCTCCGGGTGCTTGTAGCAGCGGTTGAGGTTGTTTTGAAATTGGTCGTGGCGGCTGTGGCCGCGGCTGACACCGTCGGGGTTGATCATTGGCACAATATAGAAGATGAAGTGTTCGCGCAGTGCACGCGCCAGGGCGACGCTGCCGAGCCCACTGATACTCGTGTTGGCGGAGGTGGCAGTATTGGAAGGGCAAGTGGAAGAAGACATCGCATGCGCGCTGCGGTTTTTATTATTACTACTACCAGCACCGCCACCACCGCCGCCAGTGTTACTGCTATCATTAGGAGCGCCAGTAGCAACACCACCACCTCCAGCGGTGGCGGCGGCGGCGAGACAGCGACCGTGCGGCAGCGGCGCCGGGCTCGGGTTGAGAAGAAACGAAATGAGTCCGTGCAGGCCGTGCGAGGCGGTGACCTCCCCCGGGTGAACGCGGCCGGTGATGAGGACAACCTTTTTCTTGATGCGGCCCTTTCCAGAGGACGGCGCAGCGGCGTTACCGGCGCCGTTGTTGGCATTGTTGTCCTGTTTGTTATTCTTACCGTTACTACTCTTCTGTTGTTGCTGCTTTTGGTGTTTGCCTCCTCCCCCTCCCCCTCCTCCCCCTCCGGACTTTTCCTTGTCAGGGGCCGAGGATGCTGCAGCAGCTGAGGATGGCATAAAGTTGGAGTACGGGCCCCGCACCACCGCCGCCGCCGCCGCTGCTCCTGGGGCAGAAGAGCCGTCTCCTCCCTTCTTCCGTTTCCCTCTCGCTCCTTCTCGTCCTCCATCAATCCCAGCACCACTGCTGTTATTGTTATTAGTGATATTGCCGCCCCCATCAGCGGGGCTGCCACTATTATTACCACTGCTGTTGTTGTTATAAATAGTGTTGAAGATGCTATTCATATTGGTATTCGTGCTGGGATGAGAAGATCGGGTGTAGCGTCCAGGCGTGTGGCTGCGGGCGCGCCGGCGTGACTTGCCGCGTCCGGAAGGGGTAGAGGAGCGGCGAGGCGTTTTGCCGCGCTTGGCGGGCGCGTTAGTGGCGTCATCTTGATTCATGATATCATCTTCATTATTGTCATTGCCGTCGTCAACTTCCTCCTCCTGCTCATGCTCGTGGTCGTTGTCGTCGTCATCGGTGGCGCTTTCATTGCCGCCGCTGTCGTCTTCACCGCCTTTGCCCCCGGGCTGCTGCTGCTCATTACGGTTGTTGACTTTACCACCACCGATAGATCTCATCGCGTCAGTAGCATTCTTACCATTACTAGTGTTATTACTAATATCGTCATGAGCAGTAGTAGCATCATTATCATTAGCCCCCGCGCCTCCTTTACCAGTTTTGTCCTTTGCGCCTCCTTGTGTCTTGGATTTCTTTGCTTTCCCTGTAACCGTCCCTGCCGTAGTACCCGCAGCAGCAACAGCGCCAGACGGTGAAGAAGAAGAAGAGGGAGAAGGGCTGCCTTCGCTCTCTGGCAAGTCGTCACCCGTAATGATCAACAGATGCAGTTTGCGACCGTCGGGGGTGCGCGTCAGCACACGCTCATCCAGTCGAATAAGACTATTATTAGTATTATTAAGGTTGTTGTGGATAAAGCATGGAGTCGCGTTGTGACGGTTATTGTTGTTATTGGTGTTGGTCGTCTTGGCGTTGGCGCCACTCTGCGATGCGGCCTGCTCGTGGGTATCCTGCGACCTTTGCAATTGTTGCTGTTTGCTGAATGCACCTCTCTCTTGCCGCGCGAACGGTCATGTTGTGCTGCTTCACCATCACCTGCCAGTTGAATATATAACACAGCAAGTCGGCGTAGGTGTACGGGGGGCAAAAGGCGACCTGAATCGTTTTGCCCGTCACTTTGGGGATAATCGTAAAACGCAGCTCGCCATTGCTGTCGGGGGCACCATCGTACACGCCGCCGGCACCAAGCGTCGCGTTCGCGTGCAGGGGATACTCACGATAGCCTTTACTAGTACTACCATTCGCAGCAGAGGTGTCGTAGACGTACTGCTTGTTGTTGAGAATAAAACTGCAGTAGTTAACCGGCATCCACTCGCCGTTACCGTCGTCATCAACATTGCTATGAAGAAGATCATTGCCGTCGTCAACGTTGCAGCAGCCGCCGCCGCTGCCAGCGAGGACGGGAGACGGAGGCACGTTGTCCGCCCGGCAACCGCCCGCGTTGGCCGCGTCCACCGACACCCCGTCGCTCCACACGGGGTGCATCTTGTTTTCCTTGTAAAGGCGCGCGTGCGGGGCGGCGTTCATGATGCACAGGTGTATCGGCACCCCGCGCTGAATGGAGGCATTCACGTGTTGCTGTTGTTGAGAAGAGCACAAAGTGGTCCCAATCTTTCCATTCGCACCTCCTGTACCGGTACCACCATTGCTATTCTTTCCCACAGTATTATTATTACTACTACTCTTACTATTATTATTGTTACTGTTATTACTGTTGACACCCGTCGGGGAGCTGTCAGCGATGGCAAAGCGGAACCAGATGCGTTTATCGCAGTTGTAGTCCGGCTCCAGCCACAGCAGGAAGGACATGGGGCTGGGAGCCGCCGCGCAAGTCGATGTCGAGGAGGCGGCGTTTGCAGGGACACTGTTGACGATCGTGTGTGGGCTAGCGCTGGTGCCGCTACTCCCAATCACGTTGTTGTTGTTGTTGTTGCTAGTAGTAATCGTAGTAGTAATGCCTCCCGAAACACCCCCACCATCACCGCCGACTCCGCCAGTGGGTGGCATCCGTGTTACTACTGCTCGTGCCATTACCGTGGACGGCGGTGCTACTGGCCGCGAGGTCCAGCACCACTCCCCTCTGCAGTTGTTGTTGCTGTTGCTGTTGTTGTTGTTGTTGGGCCCGCCACTCCTGCTGCTGCTGCTGCTGCTGGCGGCCGCAGTAGTGCTGGTGCTGCCGCCCCAGCGTCGGGTCACGCTCCACGCGGTGCAAATTGCCCCCTTCGCAGTCGGAAATAAAGTGCACGCGGTCCGCGTCCGAGAAGAAGATGCGCTGGTGGGACGGCGCGCTCGTGCCGAGCACCAGCCGCACCTGCGTCTCCCACAGCCGCCGAAACGCCCCAAGACGCGCGTTGTGCAGTCGGCGGGCAGCGTACGAGGAGGAAGAAGGAGAAGAAGAGGAGGGAGACACAGCAGTAGCAGTAGTAGTGGTGGTTGTGGTGCTGATGGCGGCGGCGGTGGTGGGTTTACCACTACTGCGTCCAGTGTTTGTGCCGCTGTCCCCTGCGCCAGCACCCCGCGTGTCACCGCCGCCGTTGCTGTCTTTCCCGTTGTTTCCGCTCTGGGCGTGTCCTCCCTCCCGCTCCGTAGGGGGAGGCGACAGCGCGTCCTCTGTGAGAGTCACCTGCAGGTACTGCGGGTACTCCCGCAGGATGCACTCGAAGAGAAAGTCAATGGGGTGAATGGTGGGGGGAATGTACGGTGTCTTGCGGGTAGTCGTACTAGTGCTATTATTCTTGTTGTTGTATTATTATTAGTTGTAGTAGTAGTAGTACCACTAGGAATGGCGGTGTTGTGGGGGTTGCTAGCCCGTGTGCCAGAATGGCTGTTGGCGTTGCCGAGCGGCCCTGCTGCCGCCGCTGCTGATCTGCCGTTACCGCTACTCGCCATTTGTACTAGGACTAGGATTAGTAGCGTTGGGTGATGAGGAGGAGGAGGAAGAAGAGGAAGGGGCGGCGCTGCACACGAACAGCAGCAGCGCAATCACCAGCTCCTGCTCCGCAAGCCACCGACGCCCGTCCTCGTAGGGAATGAATAGCAGCAGATTTTCCAGAAACAGGCGTGGGTCGTCGCAGTTACTGTTGTTGTTGTTGTTGTTCCCACCTCTTGCCCCTGTCGTCGCTGGCGCTTTGGAGGGCTGTCTGACGGTGTTTATAGTGGGGGCCGTTGCTGAAGAGTGTCGACTCATAAAACCGTCGCGCCAGAACACACCGCGGCGTTGTGTGCAGTTTGTACACTACGTGACGGCATGACGGGATACGTTGGGGCCCGCCACTGTTACTGTTGTTGTGAGTGCTCGCGTTGGGGAAAACCACGGGCAGGCGACGCAGGGGGGAAGGGACGGCGGCGCTGCTGCCCCATATAGACTTGGCTACCACCAGCTGCAACTGTTGTTGTTGCTGCTGTTGTTGCTGTTTTGATGGCTGTGGTGCGGAGGAGGAGGAGGAGCCACTCCCACTTGTTGCGGTGCTACCGCCGTTAGGGTTGCTTCCTCCACGGTGGTTGTTTCCGCCCTGTTTCACACCTCCTGCGGGGGAGACCTGTGCATTTCCATTACCACCACTAGCAACAGCCGCAGTCGCAGCAGCAGCGAATCTTGCGTTCTCTGCCTCAATATCCAGGAGCGGGTGCCGGTAGCCCGCGAGTCGGATGAACTCAAAGCACTTGGCGAGCACGTGGTCATCAACGAGCCACATGGTACCCTCCTGATTGAGGAAAAAGCACTCGTAGAGACTAAAGTGCTCCGGCCCGAGGCTCCACCACGGCTCGCCGGCGTCTATCACCGTCGTGGTGGCGGGGCGGCGGTGGCCGCGGCCGCAACTGCAGAGGAGGAAGAGGAGGAATGATGGGCAGGGGTAAAGGAAGCTGGAGGAGCCACCACGGACACCAGCACCTCCTGCTGCTGGTGATCGGGGTGTTGCTGCCGTGGCATTGTTGTCAGCGCCAGGAGCAGAGCTCCCCGCAAGAGGAAAGGAAGAGGGAGACGAGAGGGAGGCGCCGGGTGCCATCGCCAGCGCCGCTTTTCCGATCATAGCATTGTTGTTGCTGCTGCTGTTTGGTTTCCCCGCGGTGTTCGGGCTCCTCTTCCCCCGCCGCCGCCGCTTTTTGAGCGAGGCCTGCCGCTACGGCCCCCCGCATTCGTGGCACTCGCGGCCGGCAGCGCGGCAGTGGCGGCGGCGATCGGGAGTGGCGGAGGTGATTGTGCAGCTGCGGCAGCAGCGGTAGCAGCAGCAGCACTGAGGGTGGCGGCAGCCGCACCGCCGGGGTGAACGTAATGCGAAGAAGAGGCAGCGCTCGCACCCGTGTTGTTGCTGTTGTTGTTGTTGTTGTTGTTGTTGTTGGTAGCGCGGGGGGTGGAGGGTTGGCCGTAGGAGCGCCGTCTCGCACCGCAGCACTCGCTGTGTTAGTGCAGTGGTAGTGGTGAAAGAGGGAGAGGAATTAGCAGTAAGGTTAGGCAGCGGTGCCGTCAGCGCTAATGGGGACACAGGAGACGTCACCCGCGGAGATTTTGGCATCTGCTGCTGCTTACCGAGGGGACTGTTGGTGTCGTCTTCGCTGAGGCTGTTGCCGGGGCGGCGAAGGTCTCCAGGGGCTCCGTCGCTCCCTCGGGAGAAAAAGCGGGGCTCTTCAGACTCGATTGGCTGAGCGAGTGGCGCGCGCGGGCCGCGTTTCCACCACTCCCAGCGGCAGTAGTAGTAGTCGTAGTAGTAGTAGAGGGGGGAGAACACATCTGCTGACGGTTTCCGCGCAGAGCGCCAGACTCCCTCGACACATTTCCTTTCCCGTCATTACCGCCCCTCTCTGCAGCCGAAACAGAGCATGAGGCGCTGCTGCCCACGTCCTCCTCCTCGTCACTACTGTTGCTGTTGCTGCCACTGTCACCGTTGTCCATGCCGCCGCCGCGGGCGCGCTCGCCGCGGCCAGCCGTGTGGGCGTTTTCCTCTTCATCGCTGCTGTCAATGCCCACTTCATCGTAATCGTCGTCGTCCTCGTCGTCTTCGTATGCGCTGCCGTCCGGAGCATCGGTAGGCGCTTCGCCATTCCTCAAGCCACCACCATCAACCTCATCAACATACTGATCTTCAACGTCGTTTGTGGCGGCGGCTCTCGCATTCCCAGCTGTGTTTTCCTTATTGTTATTCTTGTTTTTCGGCTCCCCCGCTCCCTGGCTAACTCTGGTTTTTCTTTCGCCTTCTTCTCTGCCAGTATGACGGTCAGCACGGCTCCTGTTGCGGGTGTGTGGGTAGCGCAGCCTCGCTGCTATAGACAAGGCACGAGTTGTTGCGCATGTACTGCTGCGTGGCGTGCTCCTCCCGTTCTTCGTCAAAGCTGCTCGCATCATCGTCCTCTTCTTCTTCTTCTTCTTCATCTTCATCGCCGCTGTTATTGGTATGGATGTGGTCACTTTGCTTACCGCGGTACGGATTTCTTTGATTGGCGTTTGCCTTGTTAGCAGCGCCGTTGCCGCCGCCACTACCACCACTCCCAGGTGTGTGCGCACCCAAGGAGGTGAGGAAATGACCGCCACCGCTGGCGCGTCTGGCGTGACTCATATAGGCGTCGCCCAGCGTATCCCCGTTTGCATTCGGGGAGGCCACAGCAGTAATAATACTGAGATTCCCTTCATTGTTCCCACTCGCCGTACTTGTATTATTAGTATTAGTAGTATAGTTGTTGTCGATACTATTACTATAGTTATTGATAGTGTAACGGCTCTCATTCCCGTCCGCGTCGCCATCTGCAATGTTTCGGGTATTAGCACTACTGTTGCTCTTGTTGTTGTTGTTGTTGTTGACACTAGTAGCGCCGCTATCATTACGCCAAGAGATGGCCTTGCCGTGTAACTGTTATTATTACTATTACTATTATTGTTGTTGTTGTTATTGTACTGTCTACTTCTCACCGTGTCGGAGAGCAGCGGACTGCTTGGGGGCGGAGGGGGAGAAAAGGATCGCTGTCGTTGCGAGGCGCGCTCGGGCGCTCCAGTTGACCGTACAGCCTCTTTTTTACCACCTGCCGCGTTTTTTCTCGTGTTTGTTGTTGTTGCTGCTTCGTTTTCTCCTCTTTATCGCTTGTTTGAACGGGGAGGACAACACCACTACCGCCGCCACTGCCAGAAACGTTTGACTTGTCTTCATGCACATTTGTCCTGTTGTTGATGTTGTTGTTGGTTCCACCTTCCCCGCTGGGCCTGTTGCTGCTACTGTTGGTGCTGTTGCCGGGAGCAATTCCCCTTTCCCGTGACGTCTCTCCTCTGCTTCCCCTGTTAATCGTGCTGCCGCCCTGTGTACTCTCCTCCGTGTCGTCGGGGCCGGCGATGATGTCGCCTCTTCTATTGCTGCCACTGATGTTGTTGCTACTGCTGCTGCTGCTGAGGTTATCTTGAATGGGAAGATAAAACTCGCCAGGGTCGATGCCAGCATCCGGACCGAGAGCATCGGCATCGGCAGCGGCAGCGGCGGTAATAGCAGTGGTGTTGGTTGCAGTGGTGGCAGTACCCTTTGGAGTGCGCTTGGCACTACTGCTAGTGTTGTTGTTGTTGTTGCTTCGTTTTCCTCCATGACGGCTAGATTTACGAGGCGAAGATGCTCCTCCTCTCCCGGTCGCAGCAGAGACAGCTGTGTTGGCGGCAGCGGTGGGGATCGGCCCTGGCACGTCTCCAACCACCTCTCTCCTACTACTATTATTGTTATTGTTTGTTGTTGTTATGGTTGCTTTTCCTCGTCTGAGTCGCCGTCTTCCGATGACCACCTCCACCACCCCCGCCAGACTTGCGTCCAGACGCTCGAGGGGGTGCATTATTATTATTATTATTACTATTAGAAGTAGCAGTAGTAGTAGTAGCAGTATTTACTGTTGCTGCTGCTGCTGCTGTCGTGCTGGTACTAGTGGTGGTGGTGGCGGCGCCGCCTCCGCGCTGGGGAGTGCGGCATGCGCCTCCGTCGCCGGCACCTCCAGCAGCAGCGGCGGCGGCGTTATTCATTTCGTGCGGCCGGGGCAACGAATCAGAGGGGGAGAGAGAGAGAGTGGGAGGGAAAAATAGAAGAGGGAAAAGAAGAGAGAAAACGAATAGAAGGGATATAGGAAGAAGTACGGATGAAAGCAAGGGAAAGTTTTTTTAAATCTTCGTGTCGGTCGAATCTATATATATAAAGAGAAAAATGAAAGAAGAAGGAGAAAAGATATGCAATATATTTTTTTAAAATTTATTATTATTCCGTCGATTGATAGTTGACGTTCCTTTCCGTACTTGTTGTTGCAAGAAGAATATATATATAGTGTTTGGATTGCGTATAATCAAAAAAGGGAGAAGATAGAATAAAGAAGAGAAAGTAGTTGTTGTTGTTGTTACCTCTGTAACGGGCGCAACGATGAAGACAAATGGCGTGGAGATAGTAATACTAATAATAACTCTAATCTATCAGCTTCCTGTTTCAAAGTCTTCAAATGATTTTGAGTTGTACTACAGTGCATTTAGAATAACGACCAAAAGAGGAAAAGGGAAGAGTGGGTAAAGACGTTTTGTGTTTAATGGTTCAGAAATATGTCAGTGTTTTCTTTCTCTCATTTCATTAGCATTATTTACCTCCCGCGTACGGAAATAGACCATGCTGTGAAGAGTCGAAAGTGAATCTACACTGGAACTTGCTTTTCGGACAGTGCTTTTTTTTTCCGATGGTTCCTATTTTTTTTTTCCTCGAGCAATAGTTTACGATTCACGTGTAGATAAAAAGCGAAGCAAAAAAAGGCATGTGGAGAAGCAAAGCACAGTTGCAACAAAAAAATGAAACAGAAAACAAAAGGACAGCAATATATATATATATATATGTATGTATGTATCTCAATCACCAAAAAATCACCACAAAAAACAAGCAGATGGCAAACACGAGGCCGAGCACAACCACGTCGCGGCGGCGGCGGCTGTCGATGCGGCGCAGCACCTCGCCAATCACCGGTATGCGCTCCGCGAGGCCCACCAGTCGGTCCTGCATGCTGGTGAATCGCTCCCGCTGCTGCCGCAGGCGCGCGTGCGTCGCGGCGGCGTTGTCGAGAATGCGCGACACGTTGCGGTGCGTGTGGGTGATGGAGTTGCGCTTCCTCCATCAGCATCCGGATACCCTCCCCGCCGTCACCCTCCGAGCGGTTTCCAAAGGCGTCTGGGCCATTGCCTCCTCCCGTCGCCTCGCCGTCGCCGTCGTGCTCCGCGAAGCCCCCGCCGCCCGTGTGGTTCCTATTGTTGTAGCTGGAGGAACCCTTTCCCGCCCCAGCCCCAGCAGCCACCAACAGCGGGTACGTGAGTTCCATTTTCTCCCGCCGGGCGCGGAACTGCTGCTGCAGGCGAGAGAGCGCCCGCTGCTTCTCTAGCAGCACCGCCTGATACCGCTCTGTCCACATGCGATACGTTTGGAGGGAGGACGAGGAGGAAGAAGCACTGCTGTTGTTGTTGTTGTAAGTATTGCTCGCTGCCGCCAGCGCGGCGTTCATGTCCGCTGTTACGGAGGTGAGACGACCCAGCTCGCGCTCCAGCGCACTCTGCGCGGTGCGAAACATCGTCGAGACATCCTCCCACGCGGCAGCGATACTTTTACTACTGTTATTACTATTATTAGCATGATTGGTGTGGTTGATACCACCACACTACTGCTGCTGCTGGTGGTGGTGGCGGACACGACACGATTTTCCGCGGTCGCCACGATGGACTCCATTTGGCTAATCAGGCGGTCCGCCGTTTGCTCGAGTGTGCGTGCCTCGCTCCGCAGCTGCTCCCACCGCTGCTGCTGCTGCTGCTGCTGCTGCTGCGATGACGACGACGACGGCATCATCATTGTTCCGTTCGACCCGGGAAATGCTGCGTTTGTAGAGGTTGGTGCGGCTGATGCTACTGCCGCCGCCCCCAAGCCCAGGCGCGGCGGGGGAAGGGGAGGAGGCGACACCGGCACCGGCGGCGGTGGCGGTGGTGTATGTTTGATAGTTGAAGGTGGTTGGTGATGTGCTCATTTGGTACTGAGAAGGGAGGGGAAAAGAAGTGGAGGTATTTTTTTTTTTACTATTACAAAAAAAAAAAAAAAAATCTATTTTTGATGTTGTTAATGATGTGTTTTTTTTTTTTTTTTTCGTTTGTGAATAGTATGATATATATACCCTCTTGGCTGTGTGATGCTTCCAGAAATTTCGGAAACTTCTTCACCAATTTGGTTGTGAGCCTACGCAAGGATATGTCCTGAATCAGATGTTTACCTGCTGCTAGATCGATCGAGGATACGAACAAAGAGAAGAGAGAGAGGAGGAGAGGGGAGGGGGGGGGGGATGAGGGGCATTGCATTCGGCATTGACCCTTGGAAGTGAGAGAAAGAGAGAGAAGAAAAAACGATAATGATCCTTCTCGATTTTTTTTTTTTTTTACTGAGTACAGTAGTGCTTCGTTTTTACGCAGGAGCGAAGGACAAACACCAGCATCCTCGTAAGTTCATGCGCAGAGAGATTTCGGGAAGTATTACTTCAAGTTTTTTGATTATATCTTTTGAATGATTAATTTCACATAAATTTTGTATTACTTTTGAGTGACGTTAAGTTAATGTAAGTTTTTAATGGGGGAAATTGGACGGGGGGCGTCGTCCTTTTTTGTTGATGTTGTTATTGCAAGTGGTGTTGTAAAACAGCCCCACACGCACGGAAGTCGAAAGAAATAAAGAAACAAAGTGAAAGGGATCTAGAGGGAGAGAAACTTGGGGGAAAGAAGAAAGCGTGTGTAATAAATCTACCTCTCTCTCTCCCCCTCTCTCACCACCCATCACGCACTATCACCCCCTACCCCCCTCTCTCTCCCCTTACTGCGTGCACGTCCCGCGGACAGTCTCCTCAAAGAAAAGCCGCGCCTTGCCGGAGAGCTCGCAGGGAGTGTCCTCGACGTCGGTGCGCAGTCGCTCCACAGGGGCTGCCAGCGCCGCGCACCGCACCGTGTCGCTGGCCGCGTCGTACGTCTTGACTGGGGCAGATGCCGCTCCACTGATATGACCATTAGCACCGCGCCGCCGCCGCACACGCGCTCACTCCAGAAGCCGTGGCGCCGCCACCGCCGGCTGTGGCGCAGCCCACTCCTCATCGACGTTGCCTGAGCGTCTTGCTGCCCTTCTTGGGTGTGAGAGCTGCTGTTATTATTACTGTTGTTCAAGCTAGCGTCGAGGGGGTGGTGGCGGCGGAGGGGGCGGAGGTACCCCCCGGGGCCGCCGCCGCCGCCGCCGGCAGCGCAGCTAAACGTGTGTCGGGCGGCGTAACGCGCCATATCGGCAAAGTGGGGACTGCTGATGAGCTCGCGGAAGCACACGGCGGAGTCCTCGAGGGCCAACTGCGCCTCCCGCGCCTCCGCGTCCTCTGCCGCCGTCGAGTAGTAGGCCCCATTGTTGTTGTTGTTTGCTGTTGGCGGACGCAAACGAGTCGCCCCACGGCGCCGCGGCGGCGGCAGAGACGCCGTCGTTCGCATTTGCGTCCCCCGTCGCGTTTGTGCCCGCTACACCGCCCGGAGAAGGGCGAAGGAATACCCTGCTGGTTGGGCGCGCGCGCGTGCACGGGCTTTCCGTCTGGGCCGAGAATCGTCGTGTTGCCTTCCGGAAAAATAACAATGTCATCGTCGTCGTCCTCGTCCTCGTCCTCCGTGCCGGTGCTGCCCTCCTTGTGCTTCGCGTCCCCACGGCTGGAGGCGCGGCGGCGGCGGAGGCGCCGAACTCCCCGCGCACGCGCTGGAAAAAGTCCGCCGGGAGGTCGCGCACCCAGCACCCCGTCTCCCGCGCGGCGCGGTCCACGCGGCGCACCACGTCGTCGATAAAGTCCTCCATCTCGACCGCCGGAAATGGTGCCGCCGACGTGAAAAAAGTGCGGGCCGTGCGCGGGGCTGCTGCCGCTGCTGCTGTTGCCGCTGCTGCCATTGCTGCGACGCTCGGCGAGGGCCTCGGCGACCGCGGCGGTGGCGGCGGCGCAGACGCGGGGCAGCAGCAGCAGCCGCCAGTGCGCGCGGACGGAGAAGAGCGCCTCGCACCGCCAGCGCGCCTCGTCGCCGGCCATCTCGTACATGTCCATGTCGTCGTCTGACTCGTGCATGGCAATAATATCATCGTCGGCGTGATCGAGGGCACTGTAGGAGCCGTAGCGATCGTCTTCACCGTCACCGCCGCCGCCGCCTCCGCCGCCGCGGTGGACGTCAGACAGCGGATAAGAGCGCGGGCCGGCACCGTTGATGTTATTATTATTATTATTATTATTATTATTAATGCCTCCGCTAGTGTCACTACCCGCCCCCCGCTGCCGCTGTTGTTGATTCTGCTGCTTCTGACGGCGCTGACGACGCTGCATGTTATTATTATTATTACTATTCATGTTATTAATGTTCGTGCTACTACTACCACTCCTCGTCAAGTGTTCCGGGTACATTGGGTCTTCCTCGGTCAGCCCCACGCCCGCGAAGGGCGAGGCGGGCGCGACGGCGCTCTCCCGCGCAAAGCGCTGCATCAGCCGGTCCAGCAGCACCGCCTTGGAGCCCTCCCGCCACCACAACCGCAGCGTTCCAAACACCCCGCGCGACGAGGACGAAGAGGAGGATAGCGGTGGCGGCGCGCCGGGGCCGCCGCTACCACTCATCACATAGGAGGGGTTGTTACTGTTGTTGCCGTCGGCGAGAGTAAGAGGAGGGGGCATCGCCAGCCGCGCCTGGCGGCGGCGCACGAAAACGATGACCCGCACGATGTTTTTCGCAGCGAGGAGGTGGAGAAGCACCGCGTGCGTGTAGGCGGCGGCGACGGCACCGGCCAGCGAACGCTCCAGTAGCGCCGCAATTGCCCGCAGTTTCGCCTCACGCGCACTCAGCACAGGGGCGGCGGCGGAAGGGCCCCTGCCGCCAGGACTAGTAGTAGTAGTAGTAGTAGTAGTCGTGCGTTCCTCCGCAGTCGCCTTGTTGGTATGCTCCGTCTGTGACGAGTGCGAGGAGGGAAGTTTCTGTTGTTGTTGTTGTTGTTGGAGGGCCGCCTTGAGCTGCGGGAGCGCCAGCAGCTGCGGGGAGGTCTTGAGGGTCCGCAGCGCGGCGGCGCACTCGACGCGGGCCGCCACCAGCGCGCGCTCCAGCGCCTGCGGCACGAGGGAGTCCAGCGCGCGCCGCACCTCCCGCTCCGCCGCCGCCGCCGCCTCGCCGCTCAGCCTGACGGAGGCCGCGGCGGCAGCAGCATCATCACCGCCGCCCCTATTCTTTTTATTATTACGATTATTATTGTTGTTGCTGCTGCCGAGGCTGATGATACTGCTATTGGTACTGCGTGAGCGCTTGCCGCTATAGCTACCGCTACCGCTACCGCAGCAGCCGCGGTGGAGGAGGAGGCCCCTCCCCCCGACGGCGGTGCTGCGCGACTCCGGGGCGGGGGCCGTGAGGAGGTCGGTGCTGAGGTACAGCGCGGCGGCGGCGGCGAGGGCGGCGAGCACCGCCTGCCGCGTCTCCCGCTCGTCCAGCGGCCGCGGCGCCGGCAGCGACGCCTGCAGCGCGCGCAGCGCCGACAGCACCGCCTCCCCCCTCGCGCCGTCCGTGCCGGTGCCGGTGACGGTCGCCGCCGCCCCGCCAACGCTGGCGCCCACCCACGCCGCGGCGCCGGCCGCCTGTGAGTAGAGCCACCGCAGCGCGTCGCCCACGGTGGTGTCCGCTGACACAGGGACGAGCGTCATATTGTGTGTGTGTGTGTGTGTTGTTGTTGTTGTTCTTTTGTTAACGGTTGATTAGTTGGATAATAAGATGTTTAGATATATATATAAAGTTTGATAGTTTTTCCTTTTGATGGTGTTCGAAGCGTTATATATAATATGTTGAGCACCGTAGGTTTCTTGAAACTTACTAAGAAACTTCCGTTTAAGTTATTGTTTTTGTTAGATGATTGAGAATTGTTCGTCTGTATTTTTGAAGCGTGTTTCTCTTTCTCGCTTGCCCCGTCTGGCCAAGAAGCGACGAAGCTTAAATGTACTACTGAAAGTCGATTTTGATGAGTGTAGGATGAATAATGAATTGAATTGTCTTCTTTACTTTGTTTTTAACCCTTTCTGTGTTGTTGTTGTGTTCCTTGACAAAGTCGGTAAAAGAAAGGTACGGAGGAAAAGAAGTGTAGATGAAAAAAAAAAACACAGAAATTTTAAGACGCAGAAGAGGGGAAGAAGCACAACGGAGCACCACTGCAAAACTACAGCCGTAAGAAAAAAAAACGCATGCCCCAAAAAGATGTGGAGAAGTTTAGAAAAAAAATACGAAAAAAAAAAACAAGAAAAAAAGAAAAAAAACAATTTAAGAAAAGGCATCATGACAAGATCCAACTGCCAATGCTCAAACATTATCCAGTCCCTGTTCCCGGATGTGGGCAACCTGCATGCACATGCCGCCCGTCTGCAGCGACAGCGCGGGGCCCTCGGACCTCAGCGGCCGCGCCGCCGCCGGGCCCCCGCGCCGCCGCCGCGCCTCCACCTTCTCGATACCGATGGAGAGAATGCCCGTTGCCTCGTCCAGGTGCACCGCGTGAAACTTCTTGCACCGGCGCGCCGCGGCGTATCGTACACCCGCTGCCACTGTTACTACCACTACTACCACTTCTGCTGTGAGAGACGGTGCCGCGCAGTTTAAAGATGGGTGTAGGGACGAACGGTTCATCATCATCGCCATGGTCATTATCGTTGGTGTTGTTGTTGTTACTTTCCCCCGCCGTGTGCGTCTGCGGAGCCTCAGAGAAGAAATCCGACCGCATATCGTCGATGAAGATCTCCTCCCCGAGACCGAGCGAGACTAAATAGCGATGGGTGGGGCAGCGGATGCACAGCAGAGGGGTCCGCCTCGCCGCGTGCGATTCCACTGCCGCCGCCGCCGAGGCCACCATCATCATTACCATCACCATTACATTGATGTGATGTGCTATTATTATTATTACTATTATTTCTGATTCTTGTCGCTGAACAGCGTATAGTCCTCGATTTCAACTATGTCGCCCTCCCCCATGGCGCCGTTCGCATGATAGCACGGCGAGTCGAGACAGTACAGCTCTTGCGTGTAGGACGCGGGAGGGGGCGGCGGCGGCGCGCCGCGGCCTGCGTCGGTGCCACCGGTCACCATCTTATTATTATTACTATTATTATTTGTTTCTCCTCTTCTTTGGTGATGGTCATGGAGGGTTCTGCGACGCCAGGCGGCGCCTCTCCCCCATCTGCTGCTGTTGCTTGTTCTTGTTGTTGTTGTTTTTGTAGGGTCGGTTGGCCTCTCCACCAGCAGCACCGTCACAAAGCGGTAGGGGTCCTCTAGCAGAAAGTGCGCGCGGTGCCGCTGCCGCCGCAGCCGCCCCAGCGTCCACCCGTCGTATTGATAGATCTCGTGCGTCTCCGGGCTCATGTTAGGCGGCACAGCAGCCTCGGGCGGCGGCGGCGGAGGGGCGGCGTGGCGGCGGAAGAAGACATTAAGCTGTTGTTGTTGATATTCTTCTTGTGTTGTTTTTGTTTTGTTTTTTAGACGGAAGCCAAAAAGAAAAAAAAGAAAAAGACTTTCCTCCTTTGTTCGGAATGGCTGCTATTTCTATAGTGGCGATGGGATCTAATGTTAACCTTTTTTTATATATATTGTAACTGACGTGGGGAGTGATGCTGATGAATGTGATTGTAGCGCTTCATATCACATTTGCAAAAATTACAAAAGATGGCAGGAGAGAGAAAGAAGAAGGGAGGGGAAGGCGCTCTGAATAAAAAAAAAGCGGTAATAATCTACTCCTTTCCTCTCTTTGTTAATGACTTTTTCAATCTTTTATACGAAAGGCAGCCTTGTATACACTATCAGCTAATTGTCTCTCATGTTCTGCTTTACCAAAAAAAATTCTGCGATTTTTAAAAAAGGATTTCATTTTTTAATATTTTTCCCAAAAAAAAAAAATATCCAGTGTACAATACAGTGTAGGTACAAATATTTGTGTGTCCGTTTGTGTGTGTGCTTGAATAGATGTCAAACAACCACGAGCAGAAGAACAAAAAGTACAAAAAGTACAAAACAATAGGAGAGATGAAAAGATGAAAGCAGATTATATATATATATGGAATAATAAAAAAAAGATTTTTTTTTAATAGTTAAGCGTTTAGTAAGAGTTAAAGAATGTTAATCGAAGGATGAAAAGGTAAAATGAAAAAAAAAATATATTAAGTGTTAATCGAAGAATTAGAGGGAAACTAATGAATCTAAAATGAAATGAAAAAAAGAATTAATTAGTTGATAAAAAGGGAAGAAGAGAGTGTTCTTTTTTATTGTCTAAAACAAAAATATGGCAAAATCTTCTCCTCTAGTCACAAAAAGATTAGGGAATGTTTTTTTTTAAGCGCGAGAACGAGTAAGAAGAAAGTGGAGAAGTAAACGAAAAACAAATGTGGCAATGTGTACGTGCAGAAAAATGGAAATATCAGAAATAAATGGAAATGATTAAAAAAACAACTTTGAAGAAAAAAAGCTAAGAAAAGAAGGAGAAAAGAGGGAGAAAAAAAGGAGCAAATCAATAGGATTACGAAAACAGAAGACAAAAAAGAGCAACGGCAGCACAGAGAGAGGGAGGGAGGGAGGGAGAACGGTGAAGAAGAGAAAGAAAGAATCAGTTTTGTGCGTGCACTTTCTCTCTCTCTCTCTCTCTCTTAGCAGTACCGCGGGAGGGCAGGGCGGCGGGGGTCTGTCAGCACCAGCGACAGGAAAGAGGGCGGCACGAGGCGGCAGACACAGTCCCCCATTGCATCTCCTGTAGTGATGGTATGGCTATTCATACGACTGTTGCCGCCGTCACTACTGTCACTACAGTTATGCTTATCAACGCCACTAAGAGCGGCGGCGTCAGTCTTCGGCTCCGCTCGGTGGCGCACTTGTAAGCATTGTTGTTGTTGTTGCTGCTGCTGTAATTGTAATTGATTGTTGATTGTCATTATGTTGCTGCTGTTGCCGATGCCGCCGCCGACGCGCAGCAAGGCAGTGGTGCGCGCGGCATAGCGCCTCCAGCAGCGCGCCCCGCGCCTGGCGGAAGCGCAGGACAATCTCCGGGGTGCGGCCGACGGCGGCGGCGGCGGCGGTGAGGTCGCGGTACAGACCGCCGCTACCGTCGCTGACGCCCGTGGAGACAGGGTCCGGCGGCGGCGGCGGCGGCGTGTGAGAGGGGTAATCCCCGCGGAGGAGAAGAAGAAGAGTGGGAGGAGGCGTGTGAGTGGCGCTGCGCCTCTGCGTTGTTGGCGCCACTCTTCTCCATCTCACTATCATCATTATTATTATTGTTATTATTATTATTACGATTAATGTTGTTGTTCTGAGGCAAAAACATGTTGCAAATGAGATAGCCGCCGAGGAACGCGTCATGCGAGAGATACTCCCAAAAGTCTAGCAGCAAATCCCCCACGCAAGCGGCGGTGGTAGTCTTAGCGGTAACTCGCTTGCACGTGCGCGCATCGGCAGCATCGGCATCGGCGGCATTGGCGGCGCTACTGCTATCAGTGTCAGTTGCAGGGTTTCTCTCGCCCGCCGGCTGCCCACACTCCGGCGCCTGGCCCATTGTCCACTCGCCCCGCCCCTCCCTCTCCTCCTTTTCCTGTGTATGTTCTGCCTCTTCGCTCTCGCCCGCGTCGTCACAGTCGGTGTCGTCGGTGTCATTGCACGAGGGCCCGGACGACAGCCCTCCCTCCCGCGCTGAGGCCGAGGAGGCTACAGACAAGGCGTGCGTGTGCTGCTGCCGCAGCTGCTGCTGCTGCTTACCGTTGCGGTCCTCTGCTGCGTAATGGATGCCGCCTCCCTGCGCACGCTGTCCCGACTCCTGCTTTTGCTCTTCTTCTTCTCCTCTTGCTGCTGCTGTTTGTGCTGTGTGTGCTCTTGTTGTTGTTGTTGTTGTTGCCGGCGGGAGAGGAGGAAGCGTCGCACGAGGCTGTAGACGGCGGTGCTGCTGACGCCGCCGCGATACGATTCGTGCAGACCCCACTGCCGCAGCGCACTCTTCGTCAGCAGAATGAGCACCCGTCGCACCTCCTCCTCGTCATCATCATTCTCTTCTTCCTTCTTCATAGCAGTGTGGCTCACTGTGCCACGTTCGCTACGAATACTGTTACTCGTATCGCTGTTAGTAGTATTATGGATATCGTTTGTGCTGTGATGGTCGTCGTCGTGATAATGCTGGCGGCGGTAGTTGTTGTTACTGTTGTTGTTGTTGCACTTGACATGATCAGCACTAACAGTCGGAGTAATAGTAGTAGTAGTAGTAGTAGTATCGCGATGACACTCCCCATTCACTGCCTCTCCATTCTTGTATTTGCCGTCGCCCCCGCGCAGCCACGCGAGTTGATTGTCGAACCGTCTCCGCAATGTACTCTCGGGGAAACACCGACACGTCGCACTTGATCATCACCACCGCCACTGGGCATCTCGGTGGTTGTGACTGTTGTTCTGTTACTGATGTTTCTGTTGCCGCGCCTGCGGGACCCAAGGCAGAAGGCACAGACTCTCGCGGACGGCGCATTCGTATCGTTGTCTGTGCTGTGATTAGTCGTCAAGTCGCCCGAGGAGTCCTTCAATAACTCTTTCGCCGCTTACCATTCCGAGTGTGTCACGATTATCGACGTCCGCAGGAGTAGGAGCAGCATCAGTGGTAGTAGTCGCATTATCATTGTGAAGATGGCTAGTGGTTTTATTACAATGACTACTACTATGGTAGTCCTTGT
Source organism: Kentomonas sorsogonicus (assembly GCA_030347455.1). Lineage (NCBI taxonomy): Eukaryota > Euglenozoa > Kinetoplastea > Trypanosomatida > Trypanosomatidae > Kentomonas > Kentomonas sorsogonicus. The sequence continues at coordinate 241,200 of JAQOSZ010000279.1, read as the reverse complement.
CGTCCCCGGCGTAGCACGGCACGGCGAACTCTAGCTGCAGCACCGGATTCTGGCAACTGTCGCGCACGTGCGCGTAGGTGACAGCGACACGGCGTCCAGTAGCGGCGGCGGCGGCGGTGGTAGTGGTGCTGGTGTGATGCGCGGAGGACGGCGGAGGCACTTGAAAAGCGCGCGTGAATGCGAGAAGTCAGAAGGAGCCGAAAAGTTCTTGTATGGGGCGCGCAGCAGCGCGGCCGCCAGCTCGTACAGACGCTCAACGCAGAAACCAATGTTGTTATTGATGTCCTCCTCTTCCTCCTCCTCCTCCGCCCCGCCTCCTCTTCCATCGCCAGCGCCTTGCGCGCGTTACGGGCGTTGTTGTCGCGCAGAGACGTGTTGTCGCGTGTGGTGTTGTTGACACTTTCATCATAATCGTCGTCTGTGTCGTCGCGCGCGCGCCGGCGGGCGAAGCTGAGGGCCAGATCGACGTCGCTCTGTGGCAGCGCGAGACCCAGCGCGTAGCTGCCGATACACCTGCACGCTCTCCAGCGCAAACGGCCGGCTGGCTAGTCGGTAGTGGCGCTTGTACGGAGAGGTGTTAGTGTTGGTCGCTGGCCGCGCCGCCCCTTGTGTATGTTGATATTGTTGACGATGACTCGTCTTTACCGCTTTCCTCCTCTTCCTCCTCCTTCTTTTTCGTTTTCGCCATCTCCGTCTCCCCCCGCTGCGCGTCCGCTCGCTCCATCGACGGGGAGGCGGAAGAAAGCGGAGAAGACATGGCCGACGGCGACGTAGACGTTGGTACAGAAGGAAGAGACAGAGACACAGGACGAGACTGGTGTGCAAGGCTGGGTGCACGGGCCCCAGAGTCTGCTGGCGACGGCGCGCACGTGCGCCACACAGCGGTCGCGCGCGCGCCTCTCCAACGGAGTGAGGGAGACGTACGAGACGAAATCCCGCACCTCCGCTGTCAGCGCGTCCACACAAGTGGTACCACTGCCATTATCATTACCGGTAGTAGTAACAGTAGTACGTGCAGATGTAGTATTGCTGTCTGTCGGTGGTGGTGACGGTTGTGGCCGTGCTGTCGCACGGGAGGCTCATCGCATGCCGCGCGAGGTGGCTGTTGGGGGTAACGAGAGGATAGGAGGCGTAGGGACGGTAGCTGCCGCACACACCGCAGCTCGCACGGGGCGCACAGTCATTCGTATTATGATCCCTATTCTTACTATTGCTCTTGGTATTCTCCGCACCCTGCTCACATTCGCTCGTGCGGGTGTCACTTGTCTGTTGAGGCGGTAAGTGGTGATACGCCGGCGGCGGCACCCACGGCGCCAGTCGGGGAAAGGCAGAGACAGAGGCAACAGAGGCAACGTAGGGAACAGTTACAGCGGCGGCAGCAGCAGCGGGAGCGGTAGCGGGAGCAGCAGCTGGAATAACAGGTAGGAATAGTTGCAACGGCGGTCGTACTATTCGTAGCAATAGGAGGATTACTGGTAAAGGGGGTGAAAGGAGCGGAGGGCATTCCGGACGGGGGAAAGAAACAGTTAGTACGCTTGGTGTTGTTGTTACGGCGGTGGTCGTGTTGATTAGTGGTAGTGTTGGGGTTAGATAAAGTACCAGCACGGACCTTGCGTGGCCGGTTGGCCCTGGAGGCCCCCCACCGAGGTTGCGAGGGACAGTGTCCGACAGCAGCGGCGTTATTATTACTATTATTGCTGTTGTTGTTTTTCCTACCGGCATTGCTCTTCTTCCTTGTTGGCACGTTATTAGAATTATTATTATTATTATTATTATTATTATTATTACCGTTGTTGTTATTGTAACTTGTCATTTTACAACTACGGCTGCCCCCGCCGCCACCCTCACTCCCGCTCCCACACACATTGCCGGCAGCGGACGACAATGACGACGAGGTGTTTGCCGCCGCCGTTGCAGCAGCGGCAGCGGCAGCAGCCTTCACCCTAAAGGAAGGCACGTAGCTCTCTGACGACTGCAGCAGTGCGGCCCAGTCGTGCGACACCTTGGCAGGTAGCGGCTCACGGGCATTGTGCCCATTACTACTATTATTTTTATTATTCTTATTATTATTATTAATGTCAGAGCCGGATGCCGTCGTGGGAGAAGCGTTTACAGTGTTAGATGGCGCTGCCGAGAGTTGGCTCATTTTGTTCGATAACGCTAGAGGAGGTTCTTCCCTTTTTTGTGTGTTATTGTTGTTGTTGATGCTACTTCTTTTGAAGGGTGTAATTGAGGTAATAGTTGTTATTGTTGTTGTTCTTTGAGCGTTGGTGATTTTTCAGGAAATAAAAATAAAAATAAAAATAAAAGTAGAAAGAGATGGTAGGACAGGAGTTTAAAGAGCAAAAAAAAAAAAATGTGATAACAATAAGAAAAACAAAAATAGGGCAAATTATAGGAGCGTCTACTTCGCTTTTCTTACTGTTACGTTCTCTTCCTACAACCTTTACACTGATTTGACTTTTATTTTTTTTTTCTTAAATTTCCTTCTCCTTCAATCCTTCCTCCTCTTTTTTTTTCCTTCTTATTCGTTTCGCTTTGTTTCGTTTCCTCAAGCCTAACAAAGAGAGAGAGAGAGAGATACGAAACAAAACGGAAGAAAAGTGAAAAGAGGAATGAAGAAAAGAGAATGTAGAAGTAAGACAGAAATGGAACGGTCACCTTTATTGGAAAAAAAAAACAAGATGAAGGATGAAAGAATAGATATAGAAATTAATATGGGAAAAAGAAAGTGTAGTAAAGACGGGAAGAGAGGGAAAGAAAGAATGAGAAAGTGTTATGGGGATAGCGATAGTGAAAGAAGGGAAGGGAGAGAGAGAGAGAGAGAGAGGGAGGTGGGATGGAAAGAGGGCTAATAATCCCGATAAGTGCATAGACAGATCGCATGTGCAGATCCGCGCACTGAGCAACAGCACACGCGGCGAAATAACAACAACAGCAGGAATTAATAATCATCACCCCTTTTCCAATTATTTCACAAAACAAGGGGGGGGGGTAGATGATAAAAGGAGGGATGGGAAGGAGGCTTAAAGAGATTGGAAGGCAAATACTCATTTAGAGAGATATAATATATGAAAACAAAATATCAAAAGGGCAGATATACAGATTCCGATATCATAATAATGTGAATATTAGTGAGTCTCTCAGTAAGTGTGTGTGTGTGTGTGTGTGTGAAATGCAGTTATTATTATTATTATTATTATTAGCACTCGCGGTGACAGACATCATAATAATACTGTGTTTTGTTTTGTTTTTTACTTCTTCGTCTTCTTACGTGCCTCTTCCTTCTTATTGGTATGCTGGAAATCCTTTCAAGTAGCACTATGCAGAAAGAAAGAGGGCGACAAAGCAGCGGTAAAGACAAGAGACGGATCACGAAATAAAAATGTGTGTGTGTATGTGTGTGTGTGTGTGTGTGTTTATTTAGTGAGAGTAAAGGAAAGCGCAGCAAAAAAGAGACAGGGAAAAAAAAAAAGTGTGTCTAGAAGAGAAAGGAGAAGAAAAACAGAAGAGAGGGAGATAGAACTCAATCAGATAGAAAAAGCATCTCCAGGAAGAATCAAAAAAGAAAAACCTCTCTCACCTCTCTCTCTCTCTCTCTCTCTCTACTCTCTTTCACTCTCTATTTCTGTATCCGTGTGAGTATGTGTGCGCAGCCTCTACTCCGCCTTCTTTTGCTCTCCCTCCGCAGAGGCAGCAGCAGCAGTACTAGACGGAGCCGCTCTCCTCCTCCTTCTTCGCCTCCTCCGTGCGCTCCAGGATCTCGACATCCCAATTGCTGTTGGAGAAGACGTCAATGTCGGTGGCGATCTTCATCGCCTTGCGCGCGATCGCCTCGGCGTCCATGCCTTCAATGTCGATGAGCGCGCGCGCCGCCGCCTTGGCGTACGTGCCGCCGCTGCCGATGGCGATAATCCCGTCCGCCTCGGGCGTAATGACGTTCCCCTGGCCATCGATCTCGAGCGTTTCGTCGGGTCCGACGACGACCAAGGACGCCTCCAGCCGCCGCAGTGCCTTGTCGGTGCGCCAGTCTTTGGCCAGCTCCACCGCCGCGCGCGTGAGCTGCCCGGGGTGGTCCGCCAGCCGCCCCTCCAGCTTCTCCATCAGCGCAAACGCGTCGGCGGTGCTGCCGGCGAAGCCGACCGCGACGGTGTCGTTTAAGCGTCCGCAGCTTGCAGGCGGAGGACTTGGCGACGATGCGCTCCCCCAGCGTCACCTGGCGGTCGCCGATCAGCACCACCTTGTTGCCTTTGCGCACAGACAGAATGGTCGTGTGGCGGCGGGTGGTGAGGAGGGTGGCCGAGGCGACCGAGGCGGACGGCGCCGGTCCAGGCGGCGTCAGCGTTGGCGCTGCGGGGGGTGTGGTCGGCGATGAGGGAGGCGGGGGCCGCACCGACGGCGGCGGCCGCGAGGGGGGCGCTAAACGAACGTCCGGAGAGGCGGCGGAGCATACTGTAGTGTTGCAGTTGTTGTTGTTGTTGTTTAGAGTGTATAATCGGGATGGAAAAAGAAGAGTATAGCTTACTTGATCTATAATTCTTACGATTTCTCTTTGTATTGGTTTGGCGCTTTGTTTTTTATACTTGTGGGAAAAAAAACAGATAGAATGCAGGAATCGAAACCGTATGTGTTCCTTTTTTTTGTTGTTGTTGTGTTATGCTACTGTTGTGGTTTGATTGTTTGTTTGTTTTGGAGGTTTTTTTTAACAGAGTAAAAAAATAAGAGGTGGGGTGAAGAATATTTAATAGGGAGAAAGAATACGACAGCAGGAAAGGAAAGAGCACGCACAATGAGAGGCAAAAGCAAACTCACATTTTTTTATTCCCACAAAGGAAATATCATTCCAATGTCAAGTAGAATGAATAGGCAGTAAAGACAGCATTTCCCAGTACTATAATATGGAGGTCCTCAACTTTTTCGCGAATATTTTTTTTTAGCTCGTTTGTGTCGGGTCAATCTTTGGATGAGTAAAATTTGTGCTGCTGTTGTTGTTTTTACTGTTTGAGTATTATTCCAGTATCATTTGTTAATCATGAATATCGGTTTTACAGAGGGAGAGAGAGCCGTTCGAATGACGACACGACGGTAAGAAGAAAAACAGAAAAAAAAAATAGAAAAGTACAAGAATTATTAACAGAAGAGAGCTGTGTATATACTTATGAATGTGTATGGGCAGTTCCTTTTTCTTTTTGCGTATATGGGGATTGAAGTTATCAATCCGTGCATCACCTAGGTTTTGGGTGGTAACGCGAGAGAAGGCCTGTATGTGTGTGTACGTGCGTGTCCACTCAGGCAGAAAAGGCAGCGATAAGAAGAAGATCACTCTCTCTAGATAGGCTGTGTCTTTTCTTTCTTTCTTTCATCAACCAATCGTACAAGAAGAGAGGGGAGAAGAGAAAAATGAGAAGAATGAGCGAGAGCACACCAGATAGAAGTTTGGTACCTTTTTGGGGGGAGAGGTTATCATTTCTTTTTCCTCTCACTCTCTCTCGTTTGCCTACTTCCTAATCCAAGCAAATGATAATGGCGGAGAAAAAAAAACACGGAGAACTGAAAAGAAAAGGAACCAGACAGCCCTTCTTTTCTCGCCTTTTTCTTTCTCCCTTCCCTTTCCTCTGTATTCTCCTCCTTCTTCTGTTTCCCCTCATTCTTCTGTTTTACGCAAATTCACTGTTCTCCTCCGGAGCCTCCGTGTAGTCCTTAAAAAACGGGTGGTTGTCCAAGAACTGCATCAGCGTCTGCCAGAAGCCGGCGGCGGCGTTGCTGTGCTGGTGCTCGCGCAGCGCGCGGCGCGTCAGCACGAGGGGCGCGACGTGCCAGTTGGCCACACTCGGCGGCACTGGGTCCTCCTCAAAGTACGCCACAAAGCCGCGCGTGCGGGAAAAGAGCGACGTGGGCGTGCGGGCCGTCCGACGCGCCTCCAGCAGCGCCGCCGCCGCCGCAGAGAGACGAAGAAGATAGCGCGGCGGCGGAGGAGGACGTGAGTCGGCGGTGGCGTTGATGACTGCCGCTAGTAGTATTCATTAGTGTTGTTGTTGTTGGGGGTGGCGACGAGGCCGAGGGCGGCGAGCTGGCTGTCGGGCGGGTAGAAGGCCTCCAGCTCCCACTCGCGGCCGCTGCTGACGCACGCGCACACGTGCCTCCAGTCGCCCACCTTGCGAGGGTCGTCGAGGAGGAGAAACTTGCGGAAACGAACGCCGTAGGCGACGCCGCCGCCGCCGTTGGTGAGGACCGTCTCCGGCTTTTTGGTGCCTTTTCCGCTCCCCACCGCCGCCGCTGCCGCCGCCGCTGCGGCCGACGAAGAGGAAGAGGAGGTGTTCGCCCCGTTGTTATTACTCTTCCCGTCCAGATCGAAGCCCACACCGTCGCTGCCTCCGCCGCCGCCAATGTAGTTGCGGCACGACACAATCTCGCTCTCCGGCTTCACGAGGGTGTACCGCGGCCGCCCGCCGTGGGCGTCGTCGATGGCGTACGTCGCGGGGTCCACATATCGCCCGCTCTCGAGGAAATCGCGCATGTTGAGCAGCTGCAGCGGCGCGGTGGCGGCGCTGGTGACGAGAATGATTCGGGTAGAAGTCAGGACGCAGCCGCGGGCGGAGCCCAACCGCGCGGCGCTTGCCGCCACTGATGCTGCTACTGTTGTCGACGCTGGCCGCGGAGGCACCGGCAGACCCGCTGGAGGGGGACAGCAGCAGCTGGCGCACGAGGGTTGCGTGAAAGCCACTCGTAAGGCGTACAGGGGCGCCGTCCGCCTCCTTGTCATTATCACTAGTAGTAGTAGTATTATTGTTATGGTTCTTTTGACGGCGGCGCTGCTGCTGCTTGCTCGCCTGCGCCTGCGCCGCCAGGTCCTCCTTCGCCGCCGCCGTCGCGGCCGTTTCGTAAAAGTCGAAGCCCTCCGCGCCGACCGCCGCCGCCGTGTGGCCCTGCAGGGCGCCCCAGAAATCTTCCTCCTCCTCTTCATCTTCCTGTCGGCGAAGATCCGCGTCGTCGTCGCCGTCGTCGGATGCGTCCTCGCGGGGGTGCTTCCCGAGTGCCGCGGCGGCGGCGGCAGTGCCAGATCTGCGCTGCTGCAGCAGCCGCCGCCGCCGCCGTTGCTGCTCCTGCTGCTGCTTTTGGTATTCCTCTTCTTGCTGCTCGTTGAGAAAGGCAAAGCGGAACTCCACGTTGTCGTTTGGGCGGGAGGAGAAGCTTGCGACGTGCGGGGCCGTGTGCAGGCGCTCCGCGTACGGCAGCCGCTCCTGAAACAGCAAAGCCGTCGCGCGCTCAAAGTCAACGACGCGATCGCTAGCGGCACTCTTCTTCTTCTTGTCGTTGTTGTTATTGTTGTTGTTATCCTCACTGCCGCCCTCGTCGGCTACTACCATCCTCATCATCACGGTGGTTGTTATTATTACTACTACTCGTACCGTTGCGCTTGCCAGCGGACAGGTACGGGTGAAGGGCCGCTACGGCCTCCAGCAGCGCCGGCTCCGGCAGCTTGCCCCCGGGTAGGTAGTCGGCGGGCACGTAGGCGCTGGGCAGACGGGGGACGAAGCCGTCCTTGTGGGAACCGACGGCGGATGAAGATGGGGACGAGGAGGAGACGGCACCGGCGGCGCTGAGACTGCTGAGGGGCCGCTCTTCCATTGACGCGACGCCCTGCACAAGCGCACGCCACTGCGCGCGGGCCTCCGTCTCTGTCAGCGCTGGCATTATCACGAGGTACCTTTTTTTTTCTTGTTGCTGTTGTTGTTGTTGTTTTTAGTACGTATGGGTATTTTTCTGTGGTTGTTGTTTATATCGCCGCTGCTATTCTTTTTTTATTAGTATTTTTTTTATTATTATTTTGTATGTGTGTGATGATACCGATGATGGTACGTGCATCTGATGTAGTTCATTTGTATTTGGTGTCAAGTTCCCCGATTGTTGTGACCTAGTCTCGTAGCTCGCTCGCTCTCTCTTTCGTTTGCCACAATAATTATGTAGTTTCTACGTGATGGTACTGTGTTCGAGGCGTAGCTTCACACGTAAAAGAGTTTACAAAAAAAAAAAAAGCTCAACACAATCAAACAGCTCTAACTGTGTACTTCTTTTTGTTTTTTTTACTAATAGTAATAGTAGTAGTACTCTCTCTCTCGTCCTGTACCTCTGTCCCCGTCGCGCGTAACCTCACCCTCGCCCCCCCCCCCTCCCGTCTCTGCCGATGTTGTGCCGTCCACGACGGGGCAAACAGAAGGGGGAAAAAATTGAGGGCGGGCGGACGGACGGACAAGACGGTATACATATGTCAAGTAGACATATGTTTTTTTCAAGTGGAATATGAAAAAAAAGGGAGTCACACAGCTAAACCGCGCCTAAGGCAACTCTATACGACGGGTGAGTATAGCGTACCATAACAGCGGCGGAGAGATAGACAGACAGACAGAGAGAGAAAGAGAGAGAGGGGCCTCTCTCTGTGTCTGCGCAGTCCACACACACACACACACACACACACACACGTCTCACTAGCGATTCCAAAGGACAGAGAGAAGAGGACGTGCACCGCATAGCACTATTCTTCTCTGCCTCTTTGCACAAGACGTGTGGGAGTGCGATGTAAATAGTCGAAAAAAGAAAAACAAAAAAAAAGCAAAGAGAAAGAGAAAGAGAAAGAGGGAGTTACATCTCCGTCCAGTGAATATTTCCCCCGCACGCCTCACTCACCTGTCTCCTCCTCTCCCTCATGTTTGCAATGGTCGCAAATTCCCCCCAGTCGGTGCAGTGGGAGGTGTGCACCCTCAGATACCCCAGCCCCGGACAGCGCTCGTGAAGGGCACGGAGGTCGGCGACGGTGTAGTCGGTGTGTAAGAGGAACAAACACCCCAATGTCTTCGGACTGCCCGCCAGAGCCTCCAGCGCCTCCGGCGACGACAGCGGGGGCAGGTGGGAGAAGCACAGCTGCTGAATCTCCGGCAAGTGGCGGAGGACGCGGCGGAAAAAGTCGTAGGCGGCGGCGGGCGGAATGGCGTAGTTGTACTCTTCGTAGTCTGCCTTGTGCCCGACGGCGCTGAAGTTCAGCACGTCCACATGTTCCTCCGTCTCCAGCAATTTAGCGATAGCGGCGTCGGTTGGAAAGCCGACGTCACAGAGGGTGAAGTACAGCTCCCACAGGCCGCGCGATGGGGCAGACGTGTCGTACCAGTCGTCTGACCTTTTCTTCTTCGCCTTCCCGAGATACTTGCCGTGCAGCTTCTCGCGTGTGCAGCCGAGCGTACGGCTCAGTAAACTTATCTGAACAAGAGCATTCTGCACGACAGTCCTCTTCTTCGCAGAAGAATCATCGCTCTGCTCCCTGTCAGCAGGCGCATGGGGAGCGCCGGCACCCACACTCGTCGACGCCTCAAAGGCTCTTGCGGAGGCGACAGCACTGCGATACGCAGGAAGTGCATAAGTCCTGCGCTCCGCCGCCTCCTCCTTCTCTAGCTCATGGCGTGTCGCCGCCTCCGCATCTACCAGCAGCTCCAGAGCCGTGGAAGTAACGGCGACGATGACACCCCGCAGGCGTTGGCCCTCCGCCTCCACCCGATCACAGTGCTCCCGCCACTCGTAATCTGAGAAGCGCGCCGCCGCAGTCATCTCCTCCGTCACCTCGCGGAGCTCTGCTTCGTGTTTTTCTTTGGCGTCCTGCAGCTGCTGTTTATAGTCGTCCCGCTCTTTACGGAGTTCCTCGTTCTCCTCCGTCAGTTGGGCGATGCGTGCGACGTGATGGTGCGTGTGGCGCTGCAGCTCCACAATGGTATTATTCTTTGTCTGCATCTCGGCCTCGGCGTCGGCGAGGGCCCTGCGGGACCACTCCACACCGCGTCCGCTGGTGTCTGAGTCTTGCTTGTTGGAAGTCTTGGGCATATGGCGCTACAAAAGAAAAGGAAATCAACAAGAGGCTGGCCACATGAAGGGAGGGAGAGAGAGAGAGAGAGAGAGAGAGAGATAAAGACACCATTAGTAGATCGGTGTGAGCGACAGTTACGAAAGAGAGCATATAGTTAACAAGAAGAAGAGGGAAGACAAAACCTACCAAATGTAGTGAGGTTGTGGATTAGCGAAGCACACAGTATATACAGATACGGATAACGTACAAAAAGAAGACGTCTAATCAGCGTCGATACAACGCTTGGCGCATCATTTAGCCCAGCAGCTCTCTTTGTTGTTGTTTCTTCTTGTTTTTCCTCAAGCATTGTTGTTCAGACTTTTTGCGTGTTTTTTTTCTTTATTCTAACGGCTCTCCTCAAATTAGCGGTTAAGCAGGGTCAATGGTGTTGTAAATGCGATTCGTCGTGCGCTGCTGTTGGTTGTCCACAATCATTATTTTATTTTTCTTATATTCTGTTTTGCAGTGTCGCGTTCCTTTTCCGCGATAATTTTTCGTGCGAATCATTTTCCCTTTGTTTCCAACAGTTTTTTTCAGTTTTTCAAGTGGATTATCCCGCCAGCGACAAAGATTTTTTTTTCCTGTCGACAGTTAACAAAAAAGCATTCAATTTTTTGAAGAATAGCAATAATAGTTATAAAAAGTTGAAAAGTACGGGGGAAGAAGGAACAACCAACGGAAGAGGGAGAGATAGAGAGAGAGAGAGAGAGAGAGTCGAATCTGCTGCACAGCTCGAACTCCGGTTAGGGGCATCTTTTTTTTCGGAGGGGGGGGGAGAGGAGAAGTCAACAGGGAGGAGGAGAGAGAGCGAACAGGGGTCTGGGAGGGGGTAGACAATGAAACGCATAACGTGAGGTGGCGCGTCGTATCAATAGTTGGTATTTTTCATGGCCAAATAGCCTACGAGTGGGCCACGGAGCTGGCGGCGGTATCATTCAAGACAAGAGAGGAGATGTCGGAGGGCATCCTTCAAGCTTGGGGAGGGTAAAAAGAGACTGATGCACCAGTTACTCTGGGCCAAAAACTGACGATATAAAACAACTCCCTCGCTTGCCAAGTCAGGGGCCCCGTCCAAGCATCGCCGAGGCTCCGTTTCTTCCGACAGCTCTGTGAAGAAGTCGACCCAGGCCCGCCGGAAGTGCTCGCGCATGTCGCTGAGCAGTTTCACTGTCTTTTTCGAGTTCATCTCCTGCGGCGCGGCCTCCCGCATGGCGGCGACCGTGCTCGGGTTGTCCGGCGTCAGCACTTTCTCCGAGAGCCACCTCAGGTCCTCGGCGAAGCAGCACAGGCACGCGTAGTGGCCCCGCTCCATTGCACAGTGCTCGCGACGGGAGCGCGACACACGCAGCACATGGCGTGTGCGACTCTCGTACAGCGCCTTGATCGCCGCCTCCGTCTGGCCTGCGCGGATGTTGGCGTGCAGCTCGGCCGTTTCCGCTTCGCTCATTTCGTCCAAGAGCTCCTTGACCGTAGGGTCGTCAAGGGACATGATGATTCGGCTGCTGCCGGGCTGGCCCTGTCGCCCGGCGCGCCCGATACCCTGGCACTCGACGCGGAGATTCGGGGGGAAGCCTGCGTAAATAACGTGCAGGCCCCCGCCCTGCAGCACCGCCGGAGAGGGGCGGATGTCGGTTCCCCTGCCGGCATTGTTCGTCGCGACAACAATCGTTCCCAATTGCGAGGCTTTGAGCAAGATGTAGTCCTCCGCCTCCAGTTGAGTTTCGTTGAAGAGCAAGCAGCTCGCCTCCGCGCCGCGCAGCCGCAGTGCCGCCCTCATCTGTTTCGCCACCACTTCCGACTGACGCACGGAGGGCACAAGGATGAGCACCGAGGTGGTCTCTCGCTTGGCGACAGCCTCCTCCACCACCGCGCCGATCTGCTCTTGGCGAGTGCGGAACAGCTTTGTGGCGAGACGCACGCGCTTGCACGGACGGTGTGGCGGTACGTCGAAGGTGTCAATCTGATACACCTCGGTCACCTCTTCGCGCTCTTGCGGCTCCCCCGCCGTTCCAGTGATGCCGAATAGCGTCTCATAATCGGAAAAGAATGAGGGATGAGAAATTGATCCAATGGTGCCGCTTGCCTTGTGCACCACCACACCCTCCTTGACCTCCACCATTTCATGAAGTGTTCGAGACCACCTCGAGCCGGGCTGCAGTTTTCCCGTATCCTGGTCCACAATGATGACAGCACCGTTTTTGACAACGTAGTCGACATCACGCTCCTGCTCCTGCGTCGCGAGGCGAACCGCGCGAATCCACTCTGCGAGCTTCTTGTCCGGTATCGCCCTCGCCTCCTCGCGCCGGAGGCCATCGTTGTAGCCCATCAAGAAGTTGCGTATCTGCGCCGGCGACGGTGTATTTGGCGCCGCCGTGCTGATGAAGTGAAAAACAGGCGCGTAGGCCCACACGTAGGAGACGCTCACCTCCTCCGCGATTCTCGCACTGTTTTCCGCCGCGTCGAGAAACAGATTGTCCGCCTCGTCCACGATGGCGATCTGCTTTTTGCGCGGAACCCACACCCCACACCGCGCCTCATCCCACCGCCGGATATCCCGCGCGTAGCACTTCTCTCGCAGCTGAACGAACTCAAAATCGGTGTTGGTCCCGTAGACGATGTGCACGTTGAAGTCCGCGGAGGAGGGCTGCTCGACCGAGATGTGCGACACCTCGAGGTCCCAGCATGCGGAAGAACGGTCGACTCTCCTCTGCATCTCGCTTCGCCAGGCTCGGCGTGGAGGTGATGATGTCGACCGTACGCCCCGTGAGTGCACCAAGCGCGGCGAGCATGTACACAACGATGCTTTTACCCTCCCCCGTCGCAACCTGCGCCAGACGGCCTTTGATCGCGCGCACCCTGCTCTCTGTGGTTGCCCTTGGAACGAGGTAGAAGGCAGCAACCGTCATACACTGCACGCGGAACGGACGTTTCTTGGTTGACCTGAAAACCGCTTCTCGCACAAGGCCGATCAGGTTTCCCAGGAGTACCGGGTCGAGCGTACTGCCATGGGTATCCTCCCTTGGTGTCAGTTGGGCACCAAGCTGGGTCGCCTGCTCCTTGAGCGCCGAATCGCTGAAAGCGCCGGTCGACATACTTTCCACGGCATCAATCGAGCGCCGTAGCAGCAGCAGTTGATCTTGAGGCAGGCACACCACCGGCGTACCATCGAACGTGAACGTATCCGGCTGGAAACTTGACGTCGCGCCTTGACGACCGAAGGCCGCGAGGAGATCCTCGACACTTCTGTCGCCTCCCAGTCGCTCCGTGCGCACAACGGCAAGCTGCCTTTCCACGTACGTTGTCGCCATCTTCAGACCCGACGCGCCAGTCGCAGTCGCGGATGAAAACGCCTTGTCCACCAGGCCAAGTGCGTCGACGGTGTCCGTCACCTCCAAAAGCATCCGCAGAATTCCAGCGAATGACGAGGCGAACGACGCGTCCTTGTCACAGCCCAGTTTCTTGGCGTTGGACACTATTTTGTCGCACACCCCGCGAGTCTTCTCGACACCGGCCGATCTAGTGTAAATGGAAACGGCGAGCGCCACAGCCGCCAACGCCGACGCTGCCGTACTCGGGCTCAGGTGTTGCAAAACACACAGCGCGGTGCGGCGTGTGGCGATGCACAGCGACTCGGTAGCCTCTTCGTCCAGCACCCGCAGGGCGTCGTACACCAGAAAGCCGAAGCGCTCACGGACAGCACCTTCCAAGACGCGCAACGACGCCTTGTCGAGTGGAAAGCTCGGACAGCAAGAAACACAGTTTTTTCGGGGCTCTGAAAGGAAGGTGTTGAGGTGCCGAATGAGAACTTCCTTGTTCACTTGAGACGCTCCATTCAGCAGCGTTGTGAATTTCTCAAGTCTATCCTTAAATGTGCATACACCAAGTGAATCAAACGTCTCAGCCACTAGTGCGGCGCCTGGATAGGGGATTTCATTGACGCTTGCCCGCTGAGATTGTGAAGAAGGAGCCGAAGGGTGTCGTGCGACCGCAGAATGCCAGCTTCGTCCTGCAGAAAACGTGGGCTGAGGAGCAGGCGCATCCAAGACCAGACGGCGTGACTGGCATCGGGGTACTCATCCTGCTGGAGAGACCAGCACTCACCCGTGTACACAAAAAGGTTGGCGACGGCCTCCCACTGGTCTACAGGTATCCACGTCAAAATTTCGTCGACACAGAATCGCCATGCGTGGGCCGGCACCGCCGCTGATGACGCCACGAGGCTCAGCAGCCGCTTCACTGCAGCGGCGGAGGCGGTGTCACTCTCCGCCGAAAAAGCCTGCAGCATGGCAACTCGGCAGCTGTCGAGTGAGAAGGCCGAGTGCGAAAACACCGTTGAAGCCTCCGTTGCGCTTAGATGGGCTTTGAGAGAGCCGCTTATCCCGTCGGTCTCGGCCGCCCCGCTCCCATGGTTTTCTGCTGGCGCAGCACCTTGCGAAAGAACATCCTCTCTCTTGAAAGTAATGGAAGTGGTCTCTTTGGTGTATTCTAATTTGGCTTTACGGATCTCACTGGATGGGATGGAATCCCAAAACGAGCGCAGCGCGTCTTTCTTTTCCGGATCGACTGCCCCAGAGTGTTCTGCATTGAAGCTGTCACTCCCGTTTTCGCACAAGACGAGAAGTTTGATCGCCAACTGCTGATGACCCGCAAGCGCCGCAGCTTCGGAGGGGGTTAGGCCTTCCTTGTTCAATTTGTTGAGGCACCCGTCCCGTACGCAGCGGAAGCACAAGAGCACATTCACACACTCCGCTTCGCCACCCAACGCTGCGAGGTGAAGAGGAGTGTCACCGAGGTTGGAGGGAGAGGTCAGCAGCCGCTCTACTGTCTCTGGGGCGTGAAGAGACATTGCACTCTGTATCGCTTGTATCAGCAACAAAGCATGACCTTGGAAGGCAGCGAAATGCACGATATTCCACTCTTCGTCGTCGCAGGTGAGCAGATCGTCGCCCGCTGCCACATGGGCGCGCACCACCTTGCTGTTTCCCCACTTGGCTGCCAGCAACACAGCCGGCTTTCCGTGGTCGTTGGTGCGCGTCGTATGCGACGGTTCAACGGCAAGTCGACTGTACTGAAGGGCCTCGGATAGTGTCTTGTTTCGAGCAAAAGACGCGGACAGCTCCCCACGAAGCAGAAGCACCCAGTACGCTGGCAGGCTGCGAACTAAGCAAAACATCGCGTCGTCGCAGCGAGCGACAGCCAGATGCACGGCAGTATCGCCGTCCTCGTCCGGGATAAAGGGGTCTGCGCCACATTGGACAAGGAGACGGAACACCTCGATGTGGTTTTCGGCACTCGCAAAATGCAGTGCGGTCCGCCCGCAGCAGTCGTCTTCCTCCTCGTCCGACGACCTCCTCGCGGCGGCATTGACGTCGGCGCCGCACTCCAAGAGAAGGTACTGCACTGCCTCGAAGGCTGCGGCCTTGGCGGCCATGTGCAGTGCGCAAAGACCGGAACGCGCGCTTGCGCGAGTAAGGACGTTGACGGGGAAGTAACAACACAGGAGGGAAAGTACGGCCACATTATTATGTTGTGCTGCAAGATGAAACGGCGTCACACCTTCTCGGTCTGCGCAGAAAACCAGCGAAGGATTCAAATCGATCACACGCTTCAGTCTCTCTGTCCTTTGCAGGCGGATAGCTTCCATCATCCCAAAGAATTCGCCATGATTCGCTTCCGCAAGAAGAAGATGGTGGGCAACAGTCCGGCCAAAACGATCTCGACGCTGGACTGCCTCTGCGGCGTGGCTGCAGCTCAACGCAACGTCTAGGAGACAAGACGCCTCTGCAAGTCGGATAAGGCGCATCAACAGTGTGACGCGATCCGCACTTGTCGACTCGTTGAGAATTTCGGGAAGCAGTGTTTTTGCTCGTTCGGACTCCTGGAGCAGCTGCTGCCATTCTGCCGCTGAAACACCATCCAAGTGAGTAAGGGAGCAAAGGCACGCGGCAACTATCTTTGCAGAAGCCTCTTCGAAAGATCCCATAATTTCGAGAGCAACCGAGACAGGTGATGTGTGCCTGAGCAAGCAGCTCGTAAACTCTTCGTGGCGCAGCAGTTCCTCAGCGGAAATACCGGCCTCCTTGGTGATTTTGATGATGTCCGAAGGATTCTGAGAAACAGCAACAGCGATACACGTAAGAAACGAGCTGCCACGTGCGTCTTTGACACTGTTATCCCATGGACAAGGAAATTTGGTTGTGGTACCGTCCTGCAGCCATTTGTAGGCAGCAAACCCGCCATCCGTCATGGAGTAAAACTGACGCTCCAATAAGCTCTTAAAAAAAGATGCTCCCTTGTCAGGTCCCGCGCTCACGTCTGCCAGGGCGTACGATGAGCCCAACACATCCTCTTGCTTCACTAAGCTCTTGTGAAAAGCCACCAGTTCTGATGTCCTGAGAAGCGCGCCCACCGTCTTTGCGAGCGCCCTGTTCTCCGGATTCGAAGCAGACACGGTGAAACTAGGCCAAACATGAAGAACAATCGTCAGGGCGTTGTCTTTTCGGTTGTTTTGTAACGCTTCCTTCAACATGTGCAGCCGCACGTCCTCAAGCAGGCCGTAGTTTTCCGTTAGAAGAGAATCGACGATGGAGCAGCAGCAGATGGCAGCCGCCTTGATGACGCCCACGCGCGACGGCTGCAGCCCCATTAGGCGTGCAAGCGACCATTTACGCTCTGTTGTATTGGCGGTTTGCAAGAGCGGATCTGCGAGTCCACTGAAAAAATGTTTATGGGCAAGTTTCATCAGCATTGGCGAAAGCAGTTTAATGGAATCGCCATCAGTACAATGAGTGAGGGCAGCAACGCAGCGCTGCGCGCACTCCCTCTTGGTGAGAGCTGTACTATACGCTTCCCACACGCACTTGGTCAGCGGCTCATCCTTGTAGACGACAGAAAGAGCGAGCACGTCGCGTCCTTCTCCGTCAATATCGGTCATTGACACATCCGTCCCGCATTGCTCAAGTACGGGTACCCAATCCACCAAGCCGTGCTCGGCAATGGTACGGAGGAGGAACTTCTTCTCCTCCACGCTAAGGGCGCCGCCATACCGGACGAGTTGGGCAAAACACTTGGCTGAGCGCCGCTCCACACACGTCGTGAGGAGAGCCTTCTTCGCCTCCCTGGATTTGCCGGCTTTTTCTATGCTATCCTGGGTGAAGGGCTCGCTCAGGTTTCGTGTCTCCTTGCTACCTCCACCTGGTGTCGCCGTCTCCGGCTCCCTCCAGGCAGCCGGCATGGCGCTCCCTTTTGTGTCGTCGAGGGGGCACAGCACTGGCACGGCTTGCAATTCGCTGCACGCGCCTAGGTGCTTGCTTCCTCCACAAGAGTCGAGACATCGCTGAACATCAGCACGATTAAGATTTGCAGCGTCGCAAAGCAGACGCGCGGTTTCGTGGTGCCCGTGAAGGAGAGAGAGAAGAAGCGGAGGGAGTGAACGTGCTGGCCCCCTCTCTCCATCCGGCGTGTGGAGTACCAGATTCTTTCTGTCTTCTGTGCTCAAGGCGGCACCAAGCAGAATTGAAGCACAGCGAGTGTGGCCCGCTTTGCAGGCGTAGTGAAGAGGCGTCCTACCGTCTGATGCGGCGATAGAACACCCTTCTCTATTTACACGCACCATCAGTTCTAGGCATTGCCAGTGGCCGCTGCACGCCGCGATGTGTGCCGCCGTGAAGCTGTCACTGCGCCGCTGGAGGAGAGCCGCGCCGCGGGCGAGTAGTTCGCCCACCAGCACGGGACTATCGTGGATGGCTGCCCAGTGCAGGGGCGTGGCCAGGGTGTCGGTGCACCGATCCACGTTGCAGTCGCCGCGCTGCAGCAATGCCAGCGCCGCCCCCACATGGTTCGCCTGGCACGCTATCAAAAGTGGGGACAAGCCGTTGGGCAGCACGGCATCTGGCTCGGCTCCCTTGTCCAGCAGCGCGCGCACAGCCTCTGCGTTGCCGCTAGCGCACGCGACATGAATAGGGCGAGACCCGTCGAAGGAAGCTGTATTCGCCGTGGAAGCATCGGCCAAGTCCATATCGCCCTCATCCAGAGAAACAGGTCCGCGGCCGATCAAATGCGCAGCAATAAAGCCGAACGAGTCCTTTGACAGGGCGGGCGGGTGCCCCACGCTGGCATCGTGCATTGGTAAACACCGATTCAATAGCTCCCTATCGCGGCTGGGTCCGCGCTGGCGAAGCAGTTCGTGCAGGTACGGAAGACCGCCGGGATATACCGTTACAGGGACGTCGAGTTGGTAAAACGGATGGGTCGTGTCGTCTAGCCGTGTGCCTCCATTCGCACTGGCAGGAGCCGAGGCGAAGGCCGCATGCCGGTGAGCAGCCGATGCCGAGAGTGACATGGTAACAGCAGAAGATGCAAGACCACACCCGCCTACCACTCCCATCACCACATCTGTGCCAGAGGCCTTGCCTGGTGCGCTGGGCAACTTAATCTTCTTGTTGAAAATAGAGATTGGCTTTAAAGCATCTGCCTCCAGCATGCCGCGAATAGGATTGTCCTTCACAGAACTGTCGGCCTTTTCGATTTCGTTTCTAAAAACTCTCATAAAATCACGCAGATGATTCGTTGCCTCCGTCGCGCGGCGCGTGACCTTTGGTAAATTTTCCGTTCGTGTCTCAGCAAACGCCCGAGAGACCTCCAGAGTCACCGATGTCGACAAGAAGCCATGTTCTCTACGCAACCGATCCAGAGTTTTTTGCTTTTCAGCGTCGATTTGCTCGTCAAGGTTCCGTGTTAGCTGTGCCGTGAAGCGATGCTCGAAAGCGCTGATTGCCCGCTCCATCGCAGGAAGTATGGTCCCCCTTGCGGCCGCCAGAAGGCTTCCGAAGGTGGTGATGTCAGTCACCTCAAAATCGTGCATACCGCATGTGGGGACGTCGGCGAAAGCGTCCACCTCTCGCATTGCGCGGATGCTTTGAATCATTTCAGCTGAAAGAGCTACAAAAACGACGCGCACGAGCAGGGAGCGAAACGTGGTAGCTATCGGCTCAACATGCAGCGTGTGGTCATCCAAATCGTCGACGGGAAAGGCGCACAACCCCCGTAGCTTGGCCTGCACAGCGTAGCGGGAGGCACTGAAAACGCTGTGAGTCCGCTCTTCGACGGAGCAGCGGCCGACCTCTTCCCGGATCATGTGGTTGACGACCGTTCCCAGCTCGGGGTGGTCGACGCACTGTTGGGCGACGTCCTGAAACGTGACGCACACCTTCACGTTGGGGCACCGGCGGATGGGAAGCGAGGGCAGCACTGCTGGAAACGGCGGAATGGCGAGTCCCTCTGCGCCGTCATCTGCCCCTGCAAGCATACCGGAGGGGAAAACGCCAGCCTCCGCCATGCTGTCAGCCAGGGAGGCACAGAAAGAGATGATTTTCAGTAGTTCAAAGTAGGGTGCAAACCGTGGGTGTCGATGCATATTTTCCGCTATTTCACAGCGCATCTTATGATGTGTTGTGGCGTAGGCGTGATGCAGCGTGCCCTCGCTTGTCGCACTCCCCTCCGCCTTTCCCAAGTTGCCCGACAATTGAGAGCCGAGCCGAGGCTTAACATTGAGGTCAGACTCCACCCGAAACCCACAGTCGGGCTCCAAGAGGCCCCCGGGGCCAATCGCGACGCCATTTACCGTGCCGAGAATGCGGAATGCAGAGGTGTAGTTTGCGGTAAAAAAGGCGTCGTCGGCACTTACCTCCTCACTTTCGTCCTCCAGAATATCACGCATGCTCCGGTACCGAGCGGGGACGCGCCGTTCCCTCTCCGCATCGCCCGCAGCGGCACGGTGGTACGCGATCAGCTCCTTTTGAAGGTCGACGAGATGCGACAGTGGGTCGGAGGCCTCGCCCGTATGGTAGTCCCGGATGTAGTCCTCGGTGTACACTCCTCCGTTGAGGAACCCCTTGAGGAAAACGTCAATGAAGCCGAGCACGTGGCCAACGACCGTGGTGCGCAGGAACGGATGCATGACGCTGTACATATCGGAATCGCCGCCAGTGCCCTTGAAGTGAAGCGAAAACACAAGGGGGACGCTCAGCACGCGGCACCGCAACAGTTCGCTCAAGATGATCATCGGAAGAGTCTTGGGATTCACCGTCAGCCCAGGGAAAAGTCGCGTCTGTACCAGCTGCTCGATTGCTTTCCAACTGCCGGGCTCAAGCGGAAAGAAAACCCGGAATGTATTATCAGTGTTAAGCGCAAACAGTACTTGCTCAAAGTTGGTCAGGCGCGCCACCTTGCGCATATCCACTCCGCCAGGCCCGCTCCCGCCGTCCCCACCGTCCTTGCCGTCCCCGCCGTCCCCGCCGCTGCCACCCGAGCCGTCAATCCCTGACCCACGCGAGGAGCTGTTCCATAGCCAGGAACTAAACCTATCGGAAACAAACGTGCCGTACACGTATGAGGCACCTTGCGCCACACCGACACCAACCGCGACTGCCACTACGCCTGTTCCGCCAGTGAGCACTGTGCCTACTGCGACTCCAACAGTATAACCGCCCAAGCCCACTAGCATAGCCGCCTCCCGTTGACACACCAACATCCGCCACCGTTTTGACAACATTTTTCACGCTACATCCGTGTTCGCTTAGTCTGTCAGCGGCTGTCGTCACACCGCTGACAACAGTCAACCCAATGCCCAATTTTTCTAACGGCTGCAGTGTCTTGAAATTCTGTGGCGCCCACGTTCCACCCTTAGGAGCATGCGTTTTAGTCCTCCCCAAGCCGTCTTTGGGTAGAAACTGACCGCCTATAAAAAATTTGAATCTATTGTATTCATGCAGTTGTGCTGCACCCAAACTGGGCCACAGAGTTTACGTGATCAATTAGCTTCCACGCGTTTGTATTAGGCGGTTTCTGTTCTCCCGTCCCAAAGGGAGAGTCCGTGCCGAGGGGAAAAAACGCGAGCGCAGAGCACAGAGGTCGGCGCTGCAGTGTCAGCACGTCGAAGCACCACCATGAACCACAAGCAGCCGGCAGCGGGCACGCTGTCTGACAGCGCCTTGCAGGCGTCGCCGCCCCTAAAATAAACAAAATGGCCGCCACCACGCGGGCCAGTGCGTGTAGGGTCGGTGGGATGTGGACGAGGACACCACACGGAACGAATGCATCGTCATCAGGCAGCGCCGGCGTATGCGCAAACGTTTGGCTATTCTTCATCACCAATTCATGCCAAAGCTGAGACACCTTGACGCCGTGGCCCTCCGCCGAGTGCATGTCGAAAAACGAAATCATCTGTTGCCGTACATCGCCGGGAACAGTGTCACAAAACACGTCGCATAGAGCTTCCCAGAGGGCGGCGCCTGCGCAGCAGCCGTCACGGTGCAAAAATGCCTGTGCAGCCGGCCTGCCGGCCTCATGTGTGACGACTGATTTCCGCTGCTCTTCCACGCAGCTGAGCGAACCCTGTGCTCTGCCCGGCGCTGCGGTAGCGCTGCCCCGTTTGCGCAAGGGGATCGCACTCATTGAGACAAATACGTCTGTGCAAGATTGCAATCAGCACAAACAAGGGGAAAAAAAGAGGGAGAAAAGCACCAACAAAGGATGTAACAACGAAAAAAAAAAGACACAAAAAAAGTGTCCCGTTATGAAACCAAAGCAGTGGAGCGGCGCCGCGGCACGAAGAGACAGAAAAACGAGAGGTGTAGTAGTGTGTAAAACAAAAGAATAGAGAGAAGGAGAAGAAATGAGGAGTAGTAGTGGGTCGGCGGCAGAGAGCAATTACAAAGAAGAGGAGCGGCGCCGCGGCACGAAGAGACACAGAAACGAGAGGTGTAGTAGTGTGTAAAACAAAAAGAATAAAGAGAAGAAGAAGAAGAAATGAGGGGTAGTAGTGGGTCGGCGGCAGAGAGCAATTACAAAGCAGTGGAGCGGCGCCGCGGCACGAAGAGACAGAAAAACGAGAGGTGTAGTAGTGTGTAAAACAAAAAGAATAAAGAGAAGGAGAAGAAATGAGGGGTAGTAGTGGGTCGGCGGCAGAGAGCAATTACAAAGAAGAGGAGCGGCGCCGCGGCACGAAGAGACAGAGAAACGAGAGGTGTAGTAGTGTGTAAAACAAAAAGAATAAAGAGAAGAAGAAGAAGAAATGAGGGGTAGTAGTGGGTCGGCGGCAGAGAGCAATTACAAAAGCAGTGGAGCGGCGCCGCGGCACGAAGAGACAGAAAAACGAGAGGTGTAGTAGTGTGTAAAACAAAAAGAATAAAGAGAAGAAGAAGAAATGAGGAGTAGTAGCGGGTGGGCGGCAGAAAGCAATTACAAAGAAGTGGAGCGGTGCCGCGGCACGAAGAGACAGAGAAACGAGAGGTGTAGTAGTGTGCAAAACAAAAAGAATAAAGAGAAGAAGAAGAAATGAGGAGTAGTAGCGGGTGGGCGGCAGAAAGCAATTACAAAGAAGTGGAGCGGTGCCGCGGCACGAAGAGACAGACAAACGAGAGGGGTAGTAGTGTGCAAAACAAAAAGAATAGAGAGAAGAAGAGGAAAAGAGGAGTAGTAGTGGGTCGGCGGCAGAGAGCAATTACAAAGAAGTGGAGCGGTGCCGCGGCACGAAGAGACAGAGAAACGAGAGGTGTAGTAGTAGTGTGCAAAACAAAAAGAATAAAGAGAAGAAGAAGAAATGAGGAGTAGTAGCGGGTGGGCGGCAGAGAGCAATTACAAAGAAGTGGAGCGGTGCCGCGGCACGAAGAGACAGAGAAACGAGAGGTGTAGTAGTGTGCAAAACAAAAAGAATAAAGAGAAGAAGAAGAAATGAGGAGTAGTAGCGGGTGGGCGGCAGAAAGCAATTACAAAGAAGTGGAGCGGTGCCGCGGCACGAAGAGACAGAGAAACGAGAGGTGTAGTAGTGTGCAAAACAAAAAGAATAGAGAGAAGAAGAGGAAAAGAGGAGTAGTAGTGGGTCGGCGGCAGAGAGCAATTACAAAGAAGTGGAGCGGTGCCGCGGCACGAAGAGACAGAGAAACGAGAGGTGTAGTAGTGTGCAAAACAAAAGAATAAGAGAAGAAGAGGAAAAATGAGGAGTAGTAGTGGTCGGCGCAGAGAGCAATTACAAAGCAAGTGGAGCGGTGCCGCGGCACGAAGAGACAGAGAAAACGAGAGGGGTAGTAGTGTGCAAACAAACAGAAATAGAGAAAGAAGAGGAAAAGAGAGTAGTAGTGCGGGTCGCGGCAGAAGAGCAATTACAGAAGAGTGGAGCGGTGCCGCGGCACGAAGAGACAGAGAAACGAGAGGGGTAGTAGTAGTGTGCAAAACAAAAAGAATAAAGAGAAGAAGAAGAAGAAATGAGGAGTAGTAGTGGGTCGGCGGCGGAGAGCAAGGACAAAGAAGAGGAGCGGTGCCGCGGCACGAAGAGACAGAGAAACGAGAGGGGTAGTAGTAGTGTGCAAAACAAAAAGAATAAAGAGAAGAGGAAGAAATGAGGAGTAGTAGTGGATCGGCGGGGGTGAGCGAGATCACCGCTTCCCTGATTATGTATTTCCTTACGTGTCGAAAGTTGGTGCCCCACAGGAACCAAAAACTAGCCAGTGCGATAAAGAATACAATGGACGCGATAGTGAGAGGAAGAGCTACAGTTTTTATTATGTGTCGCCACTCTGTCTTTTCCCCGTAGTTTTCTCCTGGTACTGTGCTGACAGTGAAATAACGCCTGCCTGTTTAGCTGCGACCGGCTTGATGGCTTTTATCGACTGCGTTCTGACTGCCTTTTGTTTCCTGTATTGCAGCCTTAAGATGATGACTTTTTAATTACTGTTCTATTTTTTTCTCACTTTTGTCTTGATTTTTGATGGTTTTTTTTTCCTAATGATTGTTTATTTGCTTGTTTGCTGTTGATGATTGATCTTATTTGTGTGCGTCTGGGTTGTGTCTTTTTTTTTTTTAGCGTAGTTGACGGGTCTGCTCAATATGCAATGCGCTTTTTTTTTTTTTAAAGCTACACTCTAGAGGCAACACGATAGTGTGGGGTTCGTCACAGTGCATACGAGAGCATCAACCATTAGGAGTAGAGAAACGTTTGAGAGAGGGAACCGAAAAGAAAAAAACGAGAACAAAGTGATGGGAGAAAGAGACAGAGAGGAAGGGAAGAGGGGAGAAGAAGAATAAGAACGGTGCAGGAGGTAGGGAGCTTAACGCAAATAAATGCAGTAGTACAAAAAAAAAAAAGAAAAAAAAGCACAGCTGCGTCCGCTCGACACAAGGCACTGGAATTTAAAGTGGCAGAGCGTAGCAGTGCAAAGAGTGATGGAGTATGCGTCATAATTTGTCGCCTGTTTGCTTTTTTTTTTCATTTCATATTCTTTCTTCTTCTTCTTCTTGTTTTGGAAGATGACTGTTTCTAGTTTTTTTTTTTTTAAGTCCAGTTAATGACGTGAAAAACTATTTTTCAACATGTGTTTTCCTTCCGCAACGAAAGAAAGAGGGAGAGAGAGAGCGAAAGAGTAAGAGAAAGAGAAAGAGAAAGAGAAAGAGAAAGAGAAAGAGAAAGAAACTTACAACAGGATTGGTAGGAGAAGCAATCTCCCGCGTGAGAGGGGGGGGGGAGTTCAGCGCCCGAGGACACCAACAGAGTGAATGATAATGAAATAATGAACAAAAAGACGGATGAGTGTGCGTTTAAAAGAGGAAAAAAAAAGTTAGAACCACTAAGTGCTCCCGTAATCGTTGTCAAGTAGCGAAAGCGGAGAGAGGAAAGGGAGGTGGTAAAAAAAAAAAAAGAGCAAAGCGAAAAAGAAAAAAGACTGATGACCGTCACACTTGCCAGAGAATGTACGCAAACAGGCAAGCACAAAACAAAGGGAGGGGGGGAGACAGACAGGCAGAGAGGCAAACGGAAAGAGAAAGAGAAAGGCAGCACTAAAGGAGCAAGAGAGAGGAGCTGAGCCTAGCTCTTTCTCTCTCTTTCTCTCTCTCGCTCTTTCTCACACTCGGACTCGACTACTTGTTCAGTGGCTCCAGAGTCTCCATCTCCACCTTCCAGTAGAAATCCTCCAGGAAAACATAAATCACGTAGCAAATCGGGATGAGGGCAAGAAGCGTCGTGACTATCACCCGGGGCCAAAAGTTCTTTTCCCACTGCCGGTGCAACTGTGCCAGCCGACGTGCCTCGCGCTGCTCGGGAGTCAGGCGCCGCAGCAGCTCCTCCTCCTCCAGCTCCTCCTCGTCTTCACTTCCGCCCACACCGTCACCATCTGCAGCCCTCTTTTTATTAGTATTATTACTACTATTATATTCTTGTTATTATTGGTGTTGTTGCTATTCACCCGCTCCGCCGCCGCCGCCGCCGCTTTTCCGCTTCAGTGCTTCCTGATCTAGTTGCGGCGGCCCGGTTTTTCTTGTCGTCTGAGATCGCCCTCAGCCGCAGCGTTGCTGATATTATTATTATTATTATTATTATTACTGTTATTGCCGTCAGCAGTACCGTTAGTGTGGCAGGGAAGCGCTGTCGAACACCTGTCTCGTTCATGTTGGTGTTGTTGTTGTTGTTGTTGTTGTTTTAGCTTTCTTTATTTCTTTCGTTGTTAAAAATTGTCTTTGTTATTGCTGTTTGTTTGCTTGTCTGCGCTTAAAACGTAATAGAGCGAGGAGTTTCGGTGGGGAAGAGAGAGAGAGAGAGAGAGAGAGAGAGAGAGAGAGAGAAGAGAGAGAGAGAGAGAGAGGTTCCTGCCAGGAACTTCTTGCGTATGTACGGAGAGAGGGAGAGTATGGAGGGTGACTCTATCCGTGGGTATCAAACAAAGAGTCTAAGAGTCAAACAGACAAAGAGAGGAGAATAACAAGAAAGAAAAAAAGTAGAAGACATGATATCTATAAAGAATGAGGTGACACTTATGGAAGTCAATGGTTTTTTTTTCCTCTCTCTTCATCCTCCCCGATTCTTTGTTGGCAGTGGGCATGCAAAGCAATGATGCTCTCGTCTATCTATTAGTTCACTTGCCTGTTCGGCAGCGCTTTTCTGTCGTTGATGCACTTTCAAAGTAAAGCACAGTGGTGTACAGAATAGCTATGCAAGTACGCAAGCGTATGTACGTATGTATGTATGGATGGATGTACGTATGTATGTATGGATATACGTAAGTATATATACAGAGAGAGAGAGAGAGAGAGAGAAAGAGAGAGAGTAGAGAAAGGAAGACGGAGGAGGGAGGGAAGAGCAGAGATTGCAGCAAGAAACGACGAAAAGGTATTTTTAAAAAAAAGTGATCACTCTTCTCTTCTGTTCGTTTTGCCAAGGTGGATGTGCTATTGAATGGGCGTGGTAGATTTCTACGTGAGCACAAGTCGGAAAGAGGGAGGGAGGAAATCGAGAGGCATTGGTGTATACAAAAGGAAAAAAGAGGAATGCATCGATTAGAACGCGCGGACGCACACAGACAGACAGGGAAGGAGAAGAGGAGAGGAGAGGAGGGAAAAGGGGAGCGGGGCAGCGCGCGCACACACACACGCACGCACCCGGAGGAGAAACCCTTCCCACCTACCCCCACCCGACTCTCGCACGCCCCCTCCCCCTCCCGCCCCCACCCCGCGTGTGTGATGTGAGCCTCAGCTGAGCAGCAGGGGCTTGATGACCAGCAGGTAGAGGGCGGCCAGCACCGGCGCGAGGGCGGCGACGACGACGAGAACAATTTTGAGGTAAAATTTGCGCGTCTCCCACCGCTCGCGGCGCGCCAGCGACTCGTAGAACTCCCGCCGATTCCTTTCATCCCCGCAGCTTCTCCTCCGGGGTGAGGAGGTTGTCTAAATTAGCCAACACCTCGGCGAAGTTCCCGCTGGCCGCCGCCGCCGCGAGGGCCTCCGCGACAGCGGAAGACGCCCCTCCCTCGCCGCCTGCACTATTCTTAATTATGGTTACTGTTATTGCTGTTGTTATGATTGTTATCATCCTTCTTCTTCTCCTTCGCGGCCCCTGCTGTGCCGCGGCCGCGGCGGCGGAGGCTGGGGGCACCCCCGACAGCAGCAGTTGCAGCGTCTCCTCAATCGACATGTTGGCCAGAGTTTCCGCGGTGATGGCGGGTGCATTGTTGCTCCTCTTGTTATTGTCATTGCCGTTATTGTCGCCACCCACGCGGTCACTCGCGATCAGCATCGGAAGCACTACTACTACCGCTGCTGCTATTATTATTATTATTATTACTATTACTATTACGACTGTCGTTTGTAGATTCAGCAGAATGATGGTCGCCGTCGTTGGGGCGGTGACGCTGCTGCTGCTCGTGTTGCTCGTCTTGCTCTTGTTGTTTTTCTCCTTGTTGATGCACCAGCGTATCGGCGTCATCGTTGGGGCGGCGCTCCTCACTGTTCTTTCGCTTCCGGGAGGCAGCAGCAGCGACAGTCTTAGTGTCACTAGTAACAGTCTTATCGTTATTATTCTGTTTAGGAGCAGGGGCGACGGCCGTGACGGGGCGCGGGGCGGCCGCGGCGGCAACAGTGCGTTGGTGGCGCCAGTCTTGCGATTACGAATGCCCTCCGACATGATTGTGGTTTTAATAACTTTTTTTTTTCGATGCACTTGTTTGTGTGGTTGAGTCGCGTGTAATTGATCGGTTGGTTTCGACAATTGCTTGCTTCTTACTTTTAGTTTTACTTGTTTCTACGTCCAGAGTGTGAGTGTGTCTGCTTCTTTGTATGTGCGTACGTGTGTGCTTCGCTGGACACGAGAGGTGGAGAAAAACATTCAGGTGAGGGGGGGGGAGTGAGAGGAAAGTGGAAGAGGAAAAAAAAAGACTCTTTCTGGTCGACGTGTGTTATTCTATCCAGCAACTACCGCACGCACGCGCATACAGCGATACGTGTGTACGTATGTGTCTGCACATATGCATTGCAGAGCCGGTGTGTCGCTTGCGTCTGCTCTCTACTGCACCTATTATGCGAGCTGGATGCAACTAGGAAGAAAAGCGAGAAATGAACAGTCCAACAATACTTTTTTTTCTCTTGCTCCACTGTCGCTGAGACAGAACATGCATGCATGACGTTGTTGTTGTAGTTGTTGTTATTGATTCTCATTTTCTTCCAGGAAACAAGGTGCGCGAAGCCGCAAAAGAAAAAGAGAAAAGAACGCGAAGCAAGAAAGAAAAGAAGAATCGGGGAAGACGAAATGTACACAGGCTGTCCCACTCTCTGGGTGGGCGGTGGGGGCATATGATCAGCGAAGTTTACATCTGGCACAGCAATAATAATCAAGTGCATTCGTAGTAATGATAGTAATAATAATACATAATGAAAGGTGTATTTAAAAAAAAAAAAAGCGAGTGTATGCAACTGGGTGAGCGACAACCCCAGTGGCAAAAACGAGAAGAGCAGCGGAAAACGTGGGGTGGGAGACAGGAGAGTACGTCTGTTTTCTCTCTCCGTCTCCGTACTTTCTCGCGTCCCTGTACGTAGGCCAGCAGCACGTGAAGAGAATGAAGAAAGAGAGAGAGAGAGAGAGAAAGGGCTAAAAAGAACGACAGGCGATCCGACAACGTCATCAAGCGAACGACACAGCGAACCAAAAAGGTAAAGAGGGGGGGGGAAGAAGAAGGTTGAGACTGAGGAACACAACGGTGCTACTGAAACTGGAAGCGGTAGTTCGACGGCTTCCCCTTGCCGCCCGCGTCTGCACCACTACCATTACCCGCGCTGGTGTTATTACCGCTGTTAGCGCGGTGCGGGCGCATGTGGATGTACATGGGGTCCAGCGCGCCCTGATCGTGTGTGCGCGGCGCCGGGTTTTGGTCGGTGTAGTACGTCCCGCCGCCCCCGCTGATGCCGACGCTGCTGCCGCTGCCACCGCCGCCGCCCTTGGTGGTACTGTAATTGTAAGTGTTACTGGGGTTTGTCGCTGGGTATCCACCAACACCGCTACCACCACCACCGCTGGAGGACAAGGACTGCAGACGAAGACCACTCAAGTCGCCTCCGACTTTTGCAACTGAGGCGTTGTTGTTGCTAACGAAGCCGACGACCCCTACACGTGCGCTGCCGCCGCCGCCACCACCACTAACGCTATTGGTATTACTATTATTACCACTTTGATTTTTCCGATTTGCCTGCGAGACGGACGAGGAAGAGGCAGCGCTGTTATTATTGTTGTTGTTATTCTTATTGCGACGAGAATCGTTTGTGAGCGGCGGCAGTTTTCCCTCCGCACCGCTAACAGCGGAGGACGAAGAGGCTACGCTGCCGGACTTGCCCGCCCGTTTGCCAACGTTGGTGTCACCTGCCGTATTGTTGTTGTTGTTGTTGTCGCCGTCAGCGCCGCCCTGGGCGTCTGGGATGATTGTCACCTTCTTGCGTGAGGTTCCGGAGGCGGCAACGGAGGCGGTATCACCATTGTTGTTGTTGTTTTTGGTGTCGTCACTCAGCAAATCTGTGTCTGCATGTTGTTGTTGTTGTTATTCCCTCGGGCGCTGCCGCCGTCGCCGCTAACATTCGTGGCCGCCGTCTCGCGTCTGTTGCGCTTCCAATTGCTGGTCACGTCGGCGTTGCCTCTGCCGCCCTCGGAGCCCGCG
This sequence comes from Kentomonas sorsogonicus, assembly GCA_030347455.1. NCBI lineage: Eukaryota > Euglenozoa > Kinetoplastea > Trypanosomatida > Trypanosomatidae > Kentomonas > Kentomonas sorsogonicus. The sequence continues at coordinate 211,845 of JAQOSZ010000279.1, read as the reverse complement.
TTGGAGGCGAGGGAGCGGCGCGCGCGGCGGAAGGAGGACTTGGTCACCAGCAGCCGATCCTCCACGCCATCCGCGACCCGCGTTGCCGCCGCCGCCGCTGCTACTGTTGTTGTTGTTGACGGCACCGCCGCCGCCGCCGCCGCCGACACCGTCGTTCATCAAGTCGAGTACGCGGAAGCGAGTCACAAGTGACGTCACGACGCGTGCCACGCCGAGCGCCTGCCGCCGCGTCTCGCGGTCCTTTAGAGAGGCCGAGAGGAAGTGCCGAATGGCCTGCGAGCGGCGCACCTTTCCCCCCGCGTCGGTCGGCAGCAGCGGCTGCTGCTTCTCCTGCAGCTGCTTGTGCGCGTTGGATTTGGACGGACGGGCGGTGGAGGCACGGGGGCCCCCGCGGGGCGCGTCGCTATTGTTATTGTTATTGTCGTCGTCGTCGTCATCGTCATCGTTGTTGTTGTTCGTGTTCTCCCCAAGCCTGCCAGAGGGCTTCCCGCTGCTCGCGATGTTTGTCCCGCGGTGTGATTGGCGGCGCCGCTCGCTCTGTCGCCGCCGCTGCCCCGCCGCCGCCGCCGCGGAGGAGGGAGGAGGGCGGAAGCGTCCAGGCCGACACCGTGCGGAAGGCCTCGCTGGCGGGGGGCATGTGCCGCAGCCGGTGCACCTGCTCGGCGCCCAGCACGCGCGTCGCCTTGGGGGGCGACTGCAGCGCCATCACCGCGTCCATCGTCTTGTTGTTGGCCCCGTATTCGAGTGCGTCCTCGATCTCAGACTCGCTGCTCTGGATGACGGTCGAGAGATCGTCGTCGTCCTCCTCCTCCTCCCCGTCGCCGTAACCCGTGTAGTTGCTGTTGTCTCGCGAGGACGAATAGTTGTACTGCCGGCTGTTCGTGTCGTCGTCGTCGCCGCCGGCAGTCTGGCCCGGGTCGTCGTGGTTGCTGCCGCTGTTGTTGCTGTTGTTGCTGTTGCTGCGAATGCGGCTCGTGCTTCCGCCGCTGTTGTTGCTGCTGCTGCCGTTACTCCCGCGGTGCTGCAGTGAGTCGCCCTTGCGGTCGGTGCCGCCGGCGCCTCCCTTGGATCGCTTCTTGCCGCGCTTCTTCTGACTCTCGAGCGCCTGTTTGCGGTTCAGCGTGGAGTTCAGCAGATCCTCGCGGAAGGCGTCGCGCACCACCGGCGCCGTGCCGAGCATTGAGTCCAGGTCGTCGTCGTCCACCACGTGCGCGACGCCGGGGCCGCTGAATACCTCCAGCGCGCCGCTGCCGCTGCGGGTTGTCGTCATTGTCGTCGTCATTTTCGTCGCCGTCGCCGTCTCCGCCCCCGAGACCCAGCCTCGTCAGTCGTGCGGGGGGCGTGCGGCGGTCGCTGGCACTGCTCGCCACGCTGCCCGTGCGGCCGCGGCCGCCGCCGTCCTTCCGGTTGCTCTTACGGTTGTTGTTGCCGCCGCCTCCGCCACCGAGACGGCCGTGGCGGCCGGCGCCGCGCTGCGCCCCTGGGCGTTCGGTCGCCTCGTCAACCGTATCGTAGCCGCTCTTCTCGGTGTCGTGGTTGGCGTCGTCACCATCGTCCCAGCTGCCCCCGCCGTCTTGCTGCTGCTGCTGCTGCTTCTTCTTTTGCTGCTGCTGCTGTTGGAGTTGGCGCTGCTTCTGCCGCCGCTGCCGCTGCCGCGCCTCCTCCTCCTCGGCCACCTCCGCGAGAATTTCGTCAATGTCGTCGGCGGCGTCACTGTCGGAGGCGGACGACGGCGGCAGCTCCTCATCTTTCAGACCCAGGTACACCTCCACGTCGGAGGCGGTGTCCTGCCAGCGGCCCTGCTGCTCGTCCGCACCGGTGCCGGCGTTCTGGCTGCTGTAGTTGCCCGGCAGCGCCGCGGCCGTCCCTCCCGCAACGGCGGCAACGGACGCACGGGAGAAGGAAGAGGAGGAGGCGGCACCACCGCCGCCGCCGCCGAACGGTCCGAAGCCGCCTCCAGTGGGGGCAGACTTGCCAATGACCGTGTTGGACGACATGATGTACGAACCACACCGCCTCCTGAGCCTCCGCCGCCGCCCCCTCCCTGGTGCAGCTGCAGTCGCGCCTTCATCGCCGCAAACGCCGAGAGGGCGGCGGGCGGCGGCTGCGCCACTTTCCCGTTGACGGCCGCCTGCAGCGCCGAGACCGCCTCCGCCGGGAGGCCCGCCGTGACGGTCGACGCGGCCGGAATGCTGTCTCTCGGGACGCCGCAAATCGTCGCCGGGTGCCCCGCAAGGGCGATCTCCTTCTCGTGCTTGCACCGCAAGTAGGTGGGCCACGCGCTGTGGAAAAACGGCTCGCCCACCACGCAGCGCTGGACGTACCCCGTAAAGAGGGTCGCCAGGATCCAGAGGAGGGCGGTCGGGTGGGCGCTGGAGGCGGCGGTGAGGAAGGCGGTGTTCATGAAGGTGTGCAGGTGCCCGCAGTGCGAGAGCAGGCACGGGTACAGGCCCTCGCAGCTCTGGATGTACAGGAGCTGGCACAGCTCGTAGAGCACCGTCTGAGTTGACATGCCGGCAGTCGCGTCCACAACAAGGACTTCTCCCGCCTCTTTTTTCTTGTCCTTGTCGTCCTTGGCACCGTTAGCGGTAGCGCCCGCTGAGGAGGCGGCGGCGGCGGCGAAGACGGCACTGTTGTTGGCGCTGCCACCGCCGGCGAACATGCTTGCGCGCGCGCTGGCGCCGACAAAAGGGGCGGCGGCGGCGCTTGTGTTGTAGCTGCTACCCGTCCCGTTATTATTACTATTATTATAGTGGTGGTGGTGGTGGTGGTGGGCGTCGACGCCGCCGTTGCCGAAGCCCCCGGTGTTGGTCACCATAACGCTCGTGGGCTGTGCGTCGGCGGGAAAGGCGGCGTTAAGGTATTGCGCCTCCTCCGCGGCGCTCTGCAAGCCCAGCTCGGAGAGCCACTGCGCGGAGTTTTGCGAAACCTCCCCCAGCATGGTGTACTGCATGTCGTTGGCCACGTACCGGCGCCGCAGCTCGCGTATGAGCAGCAGCAGGGCCTCACTGCCAAAGGTGGTGGTGGTAGATTGCTTGCCCCCTCTCCGGCCTTTTCGTTCTCCGGACTTGCCGCCGCCGCCGCCGCCGCTGGCAGCGTTGGTGAGGGTGGCGGAGGAGCCCTCCATGGCCGTCGCGGCGGTGGTGGTACTGCTGTTGTTGTTGTTGTCGCCGCTGTTATTATTATTACTGCTAGCATTGTTATTATTATTATTGTTGCCACCACCGCCGCCTCCCGCCGTGCCGTGGGCGTGCGAGGGCGGCTTGGCAAAGCTCGACACGGGAATCCACACCACGCGCCGCTGCGCCGCCGTCGCGGCGTCTTCGCCGTCCTCGCCGTCGTCGTCGTTGCCACCGCCGCTCTGGTTTTGGACGCCCGGGAGACCGATGGAGGTCTGCAGCACCGGGGCCTCTTTCATCGTGTCGTTCACCCACCGCAGCAGCAGCTTCTCCAGCATCGCGCGGACCCCGTCAATGCGAAGTCCTTGAGGCGGCCGCCGGCCGCGAGGTCCTCCTCCGCGCGCCGCAGCTTGGCCGCGACAGACAGCATCGGGCGTGGCACGGGGGGAAAGAGCTGCGCGGGGCGGAAGGTGTTCGCCATGCGCTCCCAGCGCCGCGCGTGCTTCTCCATCAGCGCGCAGTCGTTGCGCTTCCTGTTGAGGGCGCGGTGCAGCGCGCGGCACTCGACGGTGTGGCTCTCCGTCATCTGCGCCCGCAGCGCCTCATCGCGCAGCATCCACCCCTCCTGCTGGCGGCGCTGCGCCTCCACTCCTCCCGCAGGCGCGCCTCGCGCTCCGCCGCCTCCGCCGCGGCCGCCGCCGCCCGCTGCGTCACCTCGGCGAGCTGGTGCCGCAGCTTCACGACGGCCGTCTGCACCGTCGTGCGGCGCCAGCGCAAAAAGCACGTCTCCTGCAGCACGCGCTGGCGGAGGGCGGTGAAGTAGTTGGTCGCCGCCTCGCGGAAGAGCCGCGCGCGCACGGTGTGGGTGCGCCAGACGCTCAGAATGACGAGCAGCCGGCTGCGCTGCACGCGGCGCTGCGCCATGTCCAGCACGAGGCGGCTGCGCCGCACGACCTCCTTCAGCTCCTCGGTGCGCCTGTACAGGTGCGCGTTGCCCTTCTCGCACGTGATCAGCTCCTCCGACCACTGGCGGAAACGGGCAAAGTCGGCGGCGCTGCTGTAGGCCGTGGTGCGTACCGGGAAGCGGTGCATGCGGCCGCTCTCCTGCGCGGGGCCGAGACCCAGTCGACCCTCCGCCGCCCGCGCTAGTGAGGGCCCCGGCGTTCGCGCCGTAGCGGGCGTCCATGTCCTGCTGGACCTTCCGGCGGGCGGCCCTCTCGCTGTCTTGGTCACCGTAATCGCCGCCGCCGCCGCCGCCGCGGTTGTTGTTGCTGTTGCTGTTGTTGCCTCTGTTGCTGTTTCGCCGCCACCGCCGCCGAAAAGCCCCTCCTTCTTCATCGTCCTCTGTGTCGTCCTCCTGTGCCGTACGCGCTGTGGGCGCCGAGGCGGCCGCCGGCCCTCCCGGACGCCTGCGCGGCCGCACCTGGGCGAGCAAGAGGGGTCGTGTCGTCCTCGCCGCCCCCGTCGCCATTGCCGTTGTTGTTACTGTTGTAGCCAAACGTTCCGCCCGAAGCAGCAGCAGGCAGCGGCGGCAGCATCATCCGCCTGTTGACGCTTCTGCCGCCAGCGCGCCTCTTCTTTTGCCTTCTGCTGCCGCTGCCGCCGCTGCTCCTCGTTGGTGCCGCGCATGACCGTCTCGACCTCCACCGGGCTAAAAATCGCGTCAAAGATCGGCTCCCGTAGGCGCGCCCACAGCGCTGCGAGACGCTCGTCGCGGCTGAGCACCGTGTCGAGAAGATAGCAGCTGACGGCGACCAGCATGCGGTGCGGCAGCTGCTCCGTGCGCACGCGGGTGCGGTCGGCGCCGGGCCCCAGCGCAGCCACCACCGCCTCCTCGTGACTCACCTCCGCCCACCGCACCAACGCTGTTGAAACCCGACTGCTCGAAAGGGGTCGGGAAGCCAAGGAGGTAGTTCTGCTGTTGCTTCTCTTGTTGTTGCTGTTGCTGTTGCTGTTGTTGTTGTTGTTGGCTTTGCTTGTGGCCGTCGGCGGTGGTGGTAACGTTGGTGGACCTCTTGCTGCTGGTGCTACCGCTAGCCGGGTAGCCACGACCACTGATTGATGTTATTGCTTGCCGACGTTTCTATTTGCTCTGTACGACGTGGAGGATGGGGCACCGGCGGCGGCGCTGCTGCTGCTGCCGTACGCCCCACTGCCGCCGCCACCACTCATCGCCGCCGCAGCAGCAGCAGCAGAGGCAGCAGAGGCAGCAGAGTAGTAGTTGCTATTGCTACCGTTGGTGGCGGGGGAGGACGGAAGCGGGGCCGGCGGCTGCGCCGGCGGGGGCAGCTCGAGACCCATGTCAGGCGCGGCCTCCCGCAGGAGGCGCTCCAGTTTGGTGCGCGTCTGCTGGGCGACGGCGGCGTCGCGGCGGCGGTCGTCCTCTCTGCGGCGCACCACCGCCTCGTCCGTGCGCGTGGTGAGCACATCGAGCTTGCGCTGCAGCAGCGCCTCCTGCCGCCGCTGGTGGTTCGGCACGGGATCGGCGTCGTTCACCAGCAGCTCTTGATGGCGGTGCTGCGCGAGGGTCTTGGCGGTGTCGCTATTGCCGCCGCCGCCGCCGGCGCGCCGTGCGTTGCCTCCGCCTCCGCCGACCCCGCTCCCTCCTCCTCCTGTGTGAGCGGAGGAGCTGCCATTGCCAGCACCACCACCGCCGCCGCTCTGGTGACCACCAAACAGTCGGGCAGTGGTTTTGGTGCCTGCGTTGTGGTTGCTAATGATGGGATTCGAGGGGTGGGTCGGCGGCGCTTGCGAGCTGCTGCTGCGACCGCCAACGCCGCCGCCGACGCCGCCGCCGCCGGAGGTCCCGAGGGCAGGGGTGGAGTGGCTAAGGGCATCATCGCCGTCAGCGTTCAGAGGACTTGAGCCGCTGTGAAGAGTATTTCCGCCACCTGGGCGGCGAGTGCTGGAGGGCTGGCGCCGCGCGGCTCCGGCTGTGCTGGCCGTTTACGGCCGTTCTGCTGCCGTGCGCGACGCTGCTGGCCGGCGCGGAGGCCGGAGAGGAAGATGTCCGTGTTATCGGCATCGGTGATGTGGCAAGCACACAAACGCACACACACACACGAAGAGGGATACGAAGTAACTAATGTGAAGAGTCCCAACCAAACAGTATTTTGGGTGTACTGCGTGCTGTAATGTTCAATGTATGATGTGGTTCTTCTACTTTTTTTTTTGTTTAAGAAAAATAGTTGTTGTTGTTTTTTTTTCTAAATATTGCGACTATATATGTATATATCTGTATATTCGAGGGGGCCGCACCGTCCTTTGAAGTGTTTCCTGTTGAAAGCGTGTACGAGTAGAAGAAGAGAAAGGAGTGAGCAGAAGGTAAAAGAAAAAGTTCAAACGACGTATGACAGAATTGAAAGTAAACAGGAGGCCAAGAATGCAACAGTGGAACTCTAATCTCAAACGAAAACGTACAGTAAAGACACGTTCAGAACAAAAAAAAAAAAGGAGCAGAGGGAGGAAGAGAGCTGTGTGTCATCATGGGTTCACACTAACACACTCTGCAAGTTACTTTCATTCATTTCACGGTTAAATAAAAATAAATAGCAGAGAGACAAAAAAAAAAAAACGAAATCATCAACGAGGGCAGCAAGACTACACACTCACACACACGCATTCAAAAAAGAAGAAGAAGAGAGAATGAGAGAGGAAAAAAAAGCGGAGAGCTAAAAGTAGGCAAAAGTAGCCCCTCACACGTCGTCGTCAAAGTCGTAGAACCACTCGAACGTCCGGCATCGCGACGCGGTCGATACCGCCGCGCCGCAGCTCCTCCTCCATGTCCACCCGCTCCATCACCACCGGGTGACGGGTGGACAAGGAACAGGAGGAGGCATGCGGAGGTGAGAGGTTGCCGCCCAAAGGAGAGGAAGGCGAGGAGCGGCGCTGCTGCTGACCGCGCTGCCGGCGCTGCCGGCGGGTGCTGAGTGAAAAGGCAGAGGAGCCTGACGCGGAGGAGGGAGCGAAGCCGCGCTCCTCGTCCTTGGCGGCGATCCACGCGTCCCCGTCACCCCCGCCGACGTAACCTTCGGGCCGACGCAGCGAACGCCGCTGGTAACGGTGGCTGTTACTGTTACGGTTTTCGTTGTTGTCGTCGTCGTGAGGATGGCGGTAGTGGTGGTGGTGACGGCGGCGGCGGCCCGCGAGCGTCCACACCGAGCCTCCCTCGTCCTCGCTCTCCTCACTGCCTTCCTGCTGAATCTCCCCCGACCCTTCAGCCGTCCTCCGTGACGCGGCCGCCGCTTTGCCCATCAGCACTCTCTCGGAAAAGACATGGTCGTGCACGGCGGGACTCACACGGCGGCGGCGGCGGCTGCGGGAGGCTGTCAGCGGCAGCGGAGGGTCCGCGCAGTCCTCCGAGCGACTCCTCTTTCTCTTTTTGTTGTTGGTGTTGTTCACGTTATTGCTATTGTGGACATTGCCCTCGTCGTCATCGCTGCTCGCCCCCCGCCGGCCTCCCCGTCGTGCACGACTGGCGACATCTTGTTCATTATTATACTTGTCAACACCACGACGCAAGCCGGCGGCGCTGCGCTCCTTCGGATAGCTGTCGCCGTCATCGTTACTATCGCTATCATTACTATCACCACTATCACTACCACTATCATCAGAACCGTCTGCACCGCGCCTCTTTTGTGCAGGCAGCACGCCGCCCTTGTACAGGGCCGTGTAGGAGCCGTCCTCGTCTACCTGCCACTGCAGCAGCCCTGCCCGCTCCTCCGCGGCCTGGCGCGCCAGCAGCCTCTGCAGCACGCGTGGGAGACGGTGGCGGTTTTTGAGGTGCAAATGAATGTCGGCGTTGGGGTTGGCAACGACCGTGGCGAACGCTCCATCAGTGTCGTTGTGAGCACCCGCAGTAGTAGTAGTAGTAAGTAGTAGTAGTAGTAGTGGTAGTAATGGTAGAAGTAGTAGGCGCACTTCTGCTTTTGTCGTCATTGTTGCTGCTGCTGTTATGGTTGTCATTTGTATTCAAGTTGTTGTCGTCGTTGCTGTCGGCTGCGTCGTCAACAACGGCATGAACAACAACAGGATGACTGCCATGTTTGTTGCCCCTGTTGTTGTTGTTGTTGGCATCGGGCGTGTCGGTGTACGCGATTGTGTAGACGCCCCGCACCTTGAATGTTCGGCCAATTTGAATAACACTCTTGTGGGCATTGATGAGGCCTCGAGAAGAACAGGACGAAGACAATGGACGTCGGTGGTGGTAACGGTCGGGACGGCAGCTCCTTCTGTAGAGGTCCTTTTTCCTGTCCATCCGGCAAAGAAGAAGAAGAAGTAGCAACGACAGCACCTGCCGCGTCCGTGTGGATAGTAGTCGTGTTGGGGCCCGTGGACGACGAGATCGAAGAAGGGTGTGGATTTTCCGACGCGGCCTTCTCCTCTTTCCTCCCCTCTTCCTCCTCCACGGCGAGCTGAATGACGGTCTCCACCGTCGCCGCATTGATGAGGGTCGCACCCTTGCTGTTATGGTTGCTGCTGCTATCGCCTTCCGTTGCCTCACCCTCGCGGCCTACGCACGCCCTATCATCATATCCCGCGTTATCTTCATTCGCCTCCCTTTCATCCTCTTCTTCCTCTTCTTCTTCCTCGCTGTGTTGAGCTTGAGATGGACATAATCGCCGTAGATGCCACCGGGTAACACCTCATATCGGCAGGGTGGGGGTGGGGGTGGTAGAGGTAGAGCGCCTGCCGTCAGCACCGGACGCATCAGTGGCACGAGAAACACTCTCCTCGTCGTCGCTACTGTCATGCGCGGTGGCAGCGTCGTCGCTAGAGGCGGTAGAATTCGCTCGAGGTAGCAAACCGAGGTCGTGCCTCAGTTTCTTCTTCTCCTTGTTATTGTGATGACGATGATAGCAATTGTCGTAGTAGTAGTTGTTGCTGCTTCTTTTACGTTCCACCTGTGACCGGTACTGTGACCAAGTGTTGGTGTCATCAGTCGTCACCGTCAGCAGGCCGTCGTTATCAGCACGACGCTCCTCGCTGTTATCTCCACCTGTATTTAGCAGTGGTGTCCGTGCCGCTACCCTGCTGGGCGTGTGGGATGCCGGTTCCGTCGCCGTCGCGCCCCTCTCTGACTTTCCGTCGTTTTGAAAATGAGAATCGTGAGCGTTCGTTTCTTTTCCCCCTTCTTCTTCTCCCCTTTCTTCCCTATCCTCCGCAGCCGTCGCCGATTCCTTTGTGATCGCAGCGGGCGGCACGGGTCGCCGCTGGTGCAGGTGGCGCTGCGCGGCGAGCAGCGAGTGGCGCGAGACAGGCAAGAAGGCGTGTACGGGGTCGTAGGGGAACTCCAGCGCCCCCGCGCGCGCCGCCGCCCGCATCGCCGGCACCGGAGGCACCCACTCCGTCCACACACGGTTGCATTTCCTACGGTTGGTAGCGGTGTTGTTGTTATTGTGGTTGCCGTTGTTGTTGTTGCTGCCGCTTCTGTTAATCATGTTGTTGTCCTTCTTGGCACTCGAAAGGCTTAGGGTTAGCAAGTGCGGCAGCGGTAGTAGCAGCAATGGTAGTATCAGCTGCGTTTCGTTCGTTATTGGGGGTGTCAGAGCCGCTGCTTTGGAGGCTAGAGTCGCTACGGCTGCCACTGCTAGTGCTGTTGGTAGTTGTTGCAGAAGCACTGGTTGTGTGGTGTGCATCGGCCCCTGAAGAGGAGGGAGGAACGCCAATGAGGGCGAGGCTGGAAGGGAGGGGCGCGTAGGCGACGGTCTCGGTCTCCTGCAGCGCCCGCACCGCCGCCGCCAGCACATCGCCCAGGGCCGCGTCAACGTCTGTCGTCGTCGTCGTCATCGCCATTGGATTTGCTCTAGCACTCCCGCGAAGATCAGAGCCGGCGCTCGTGCGTCCCTTCTCCCTCTCCTCTCCGCTGTCGGCGCCGCTGCTGCCTCTGCCTCCCGCGGCGTTGGGGTGGGTGTCGCTGCTACTACCATCGCTGTTGCCACTACCCGAAGCAGGCGCAGCAGCGGTGGTGGTGGCCGTCGCAGCAGCAGCAGCAGCAGCCATCACGTCGCACACAAAGTCCTCGATCCCCTGTCGGGTCGCCTCCCGCGCCTGCGCCGCCTCTACCGTCTGGGCCCACAACACTGAGAGCGGAGGCAGAAGCGACAGGGAGGGGAGAAAGCGGTGCGCAGCACTGCTGTTGCCGCTGGCTTCACTGTTGCCGGCGCTGTTACTGATCTGCTGCTGCTGTTGCTGCTGTTGTTGCTCTCAGTATTTCCGATGCGGCAGTTGCTGTTGTTGTTATTGATTGTTGTTGCTGATGATGTTGTCCATGTCGTGGTGCGGGGGATCCACAGCGGTTGAAATAGCCGAAACAGTAGCAGCAGCGGCAGCGACCGTTCGCAGGGAGAGACACAAAAGAGGAAGCGTTCGTCCCTCCGGCGCCGCGGGCGTGAAAAATGCCGGCGGTGGCGAAGGCGCGTGCGGCGTGGCGTGTGTGTGCCAGCGCCACCGCCGATATTCCTGTCGGCAGTCCCGTCGACATGAACAGAGGCGGTGGCGGCGCAGTGCTGGGTTGTTTGCCGTGAATACTAGACGCACCAGTCGCCGCCGTGTTAGCCGGGGTCTGGGGCAACACAGAAGCAGTGGCAGAGCCACGTCCTTGGCGACTGTGGTTTTTCCCACCCTTCGCTTTCTTACCACCATTACTATTACTGTTATTATTGGCTCCGCTTCCAACAGCATCAGCAGTATTGCGCGCTGCCCCATTCCTCCTCGCGTTCATTATCGCCTTCCACTTTGACAACGCTGCTGCTGCTGGTGGCGGCGGCGGCGGCGGAAGCGGCAGCGGAAGTGGCGACGTCCGGCTCGGGCAGCGCCGGCAGCGGCCGGGCGCCGTCGTCGAAGGAAGTAAACTCATGGCAAATGGGAAGAAATGCGGCGCTGAGTGAGTCGTGCAGTTTGGTGTGCGCCGCCTCCCGCGCCTTGTGCTGCGCCGCCCTCCGCTTGCGCAGCTCATTGAAACGTACAATAGCAGTGTCGATGGTTTTCTCACGTGCGGTGAGTGGGTCGTCATCGTCGTCGTCGTCGTCCTGATCTTCGGCCTGCTTTTCTTTCTGGCGTTGTTGTTGTTGTTTCATCTGACTTGCGTTGTCCTCCTGCGTGTCGTTACCATTCGTCCTCGTATCCTTCTTGCTCTTCTTCTTCTTCGACGCCGCCCGTGTCTGATCCGTTTCGGCCTTGTGTGCCACAACTGCCGTTTCCTCTTCCTTGGCATTCTTTTTACTGCCACTCTTGAGTTTTTTCTGGCTGCTCTTATTATCGCTGCCCTTTTTGGCAATGGTAGTACTAGTGGTGGTATTGCTCTCAACGCCGTCATGTATATGCTCCTTGGCAACGTCATCAGCATACTCAGCCGCCGACGCGGCGTTCTTCTCTAGCTTCCTTGTTTTGACAGTGGGGCTGTCCGCACTCTCCCCGCATTCTTCCCCATCACCACCACCACTTGAGACTGCCATCTGCCGTCGCGTTCGTTTCTCACCCACAGCCGCCGCTTGTTCCCACTCTTTTTCTTTTTCCTCTTCTCCTTCTTCATTACTATTGTCCTCCTCCTCCTTGCCTTTAGCCTCTTCACGAAGGCTCGTGCTGATAAAAGCCCCAGGAGACAGGGCAGCGGTGGAGGCGGAAGCGGCGGCCACGTCGGTTGCGCAGGGCCAGTCGGGGAGTGCCAGACCCATCAAGAGTTCCTCCAGCTGTCGTTCCTCTGAGGAGTGATCGCGGTGCTGCATCCCGTCGCTACCGGGCTCAGCCTCGCTGGTTTCGTCGTAACGGTAGGAGTAGTAGTTGTCCTCTTCGGCATACACAGGCGGTGTGTCGCCGCTGGCATCACTATTATCTTGCTCTTCCTCTTCCTCGGCTTGCTGATGGTCGTTTACCTGCAGTTCCTGCTCCTGGTGAGTGTGGGCGTTATCAGGAGACTCTGAAGCGCCCGTGAAGCCCCCCAATGCGGTGTAGGAGTGCAGAAGGGTGTTGGCAGTGTCATACGCCGTGTGGGTGGTCGTTGGTGCGGGAGCAAGCAACGCGGCTGGATCGGACGCTGTTGTCGTTGTTGGTGTTGGTGTTGCTGTCGCCGCTTCTGCTATTGTTTGCGGGAGGTAACTCGTTTCGGTTTCACCCGTGTTTGTTGCATCATCCGCCACTGAAGTGTCGCAATGATCAGAATATAGTGGCGTGGCTGCTGCGTCTGCGGGCATGGCGGACGTTCTTGTTGTTGTTGTTTTTTCCTCCCCGGCACTCGTGCGCGCCTCGCTGAAGCCTTGAAGCGTTAGCAAACTCATGTGCACCGCGCACGCACGGAGCGTCAGGAGTTGCGCGGTAACGGCAGCAGTGGTGGCGGTAGTGGTACTTGCATTTCCTTCAGTGACAGACGAGCCCTCGTCAGCAGAAGATATCATTGCACCGCACAAGTATTCCGCCGCCTGCGCAAGCGTGCGCTGGTCCTCCTCCCACTGCTCCTGCCGCCGACGCTGGTACTCTTCATCGTCAACATAATCGGCATCACGATCATTGTGGTAATTCTCCTGCGCCTTGGCCTTTGCACTTACTTCCTCCATCGGAGAAAATGACAAAGCGGTGGCGGTGGCGGTGGCGGTGGCGGTGCCTGCAGGGCGCCGTAACACGCGAGATGCTGTCGCATTACGCACGAGCGCCGCGCGCGTTTTTGCTGGGCAAAAATTCGCGTGTTGCCCCGTCACCGCTGTTGCCGTTGATGCCGTTGTTTCCATTACTTCGTCGGTAGCGGAAGAAGCCACCAGTGAAGCGGTGGAGTCCAGCAAAGGAAGTGGTGGCAGAGCCTCGGGGCACGGCGCCATGTGAAGAAGCACGTAACGAGTCCGGCACCCGTCGTGTGTAGCAGCGGTGCCGCTCTCTTTCAAGGTCTCAGTGCACAGAGAAGTTTCAGTGTCGTCGTGTTGCCACCGTACCTTTTCCTCCTCTAGTTGACTCTTCCGCTCCTTGTCTATATCCTGCTCCTTGTTCGGGGAAAGTTCGCCCCGCGCGTGCGCGCACAGAGGCAGCAGGCGGATGCTGACGTTGAGAGACGCGTCGGCGGCGTGCTGCAGACGAATCGCGTCGCGGCCGCGCGCCAGCACGCGCCACCCCATCACACCGCTACACAAGACATCGAAATCTGCCTCAGCCGACGACGACGATGACGCCATCGCCATCGCCATCGCGCGCGTAAACTCTGCCGTTTCAAGAGAAGAATCGACCCCAGGTAAAGGGCCTGAGGCAATCTGGAATGGGGTGAAGGCATTGCCGCTACCGCTGCTGCTGCTGCCGGTGACGGCACCGCCGTGGTGGCTACTACGACCCACCCCTGCCGCCCCCTTCATCATCTCTACGAGGGGCACCGGGTAATCGCGAATGTAGAGCCCAGAGAGGCCGCGGAGGGCGGAAGGGTGGGCAGGGGCGTCCGCGCGCCGACTCCCACTGGCGGTGGTGTCAATCAGCACTACCTCTCCGTCTTCGTACAATCCACCATACGCGCGCAGATTTGATCGTTGCTGTTGTTCTTGTTGTTGTTGTTGCTGTTGTCCATGCTGTTGTAACTGTTGCTGGCTCTTTTTCATGTCATTAATGGTTTGATCGTCTTGAGTGTGACTGCCGTCTTGAGGAAGACGGTGGTGATTTCCGCGTTTCTTCGATCGCCACCGGGAAGTTGACAAGACAAACGGCGAGGGCAGTCGACGCGGCAAGACAGTTTCCGCGCTGTTAGCGGTGATACTGGGGTTTTCCAGTACTGAAGCGCCACCGCTGGCAGGATTGGTAGTTGTGAAGGCGGAAACACCTTCAAGAGGGGCAAGATAATGAAAGTGGTGACGGTGGCGGCGATGGCGGTGGTGACGGCGCTCGCGTCTAGTCGTACGACTCCGCTCCCCCAGCGGAACGGTGTTGAGATTTAAGCACTCACTCTCCTCGTCGTCAACACCCTCGTCGTTCCCAGCGCCACCGTCGTAGTTGTTGTTATTGTTGTTATTGTAGTTGTAGTAATAGCGGTAGTAGTCGTCCTCCGCCTGCCCCTCCCGCGCCATCTGCAGCGTCGCCTCCACCAGCGAATCAATCGGCCGAGGGGCCCTCACCGCCGCCTCTTCATCGTCATCTTCCTCTTCTCCCTCATCCTCTGTACTAATAGTAGTAGATGATTTGCGCTTTCGTCCCCTCTTGGTGTCACGGCGGGGCCCCGCACCTTTCTTTTTCTTCGTCGTCGCCGCCACCGCTGTCGGCGCCTCTCGCCTCCGTGTGGATGACGATCCACCCCCCGCGCCCGTCTCCACCAACGGAGACAGTTGTCTCAGCGCAAACGCGAAGGCTTTGCGTGACGGCGTGTCTCTAGTCGCAGACCCTGTCGTTTCCCCATCCCCTACTGTTGCTGTCGGTGTCGTTGTTGTTGCCGCCGCGACGACGACTGGGGCGCCGAGGCGGTGCGCGTATGGCAGCATCAGGCCAGGAACCGCCCCGGCAACTCGCTTGCTTACGTGTTGGGAGGCTCCGGCGGGGGGAAGGGCGACGGTGGCGGCGGCCAACGAAGACGGGGGGAAAGCAGTATTAGTAGTGTTAGTGCTGCTGATGGGAAAAGAGGCGGGGCGTGACAACTTGGCTGGAGAGGTGGGGGGCGACGACGACTCCGGAGAGGAGGACGTCTCTGAGAGTTCAGCGGAAATGGCGGAGACGAACGAGGAGGAGGAGGGAGACGTGAAATAGGAGGAGGAGGAGGAGGAGGACAACGAAGAAGAGGACGAAGACTGTGACGACGACAATGGAGAACGTCTTCTCCTCCTGTAGACTCGCTTAGTGGTGTTCGCCCTCTTTGCCTTGTTGTTTTTGTTTTTGGCGGTGGTGGTGCTGTTATTGCGTTCTGATAACGATGGTGTTTTCCGCGCCTTGTCAGTCGTCGCTGACGTCTGAGGCGCCTGCTCATCCTTGCGGGGTCTGCCGGGCCGCCGTTTTCCTGATGATGTTGCCGCCGCCCCCGCCGTTGTCGGTGATGGTGGTGAGGTCTCCTTGACCTTTCGCGGGGCTCCGCGCCTTCTAGCCTCCCCGGACTGCTTGTCGGTCCTTGCAGGCATTCAGTGTATTGAGAGTTTATATATGTATGCTTTGTCCAGATGGGTAGAATGTGCACTAATCGATATATGACAGATTAGAGTAATGATGATTGTGAAATCTCTTCCTTCTACTCCTGCTTCCTTGTGTGCTAGTTTGTTTCCTCTGCGATTTGTTTTTATGTTATTTAGGGTGTGGTATGGATGGCGTTTAGGATCATTGTATGTTGTCTGTTTTTGTTTTTTTTTGTGGGTTTTAGTGCTTGAATGTGCAGCGGCAAAGCATTTCTGCTTCTCAAATCGTGTAGAGAAGATATACACATCTATATATGCACGCATGTGTGTGTTTTAATACGGAAGAGGGGGGAGTTACCCACGGTTTCATCTCGGATACTGGTATGATAGTGTACAAGACGTAAAAAAAATGCAATGACTTTATTCCAATCTAAAAGTCTGTTTTCCCGTTTTGTATGTGTTGGTGGGGGAAAGAACCTTAAAGCGTTGCGATACTTCTCTTGTACAGTAACGGGTGCATCCGTTTGTGGGGAGGGGAAAAAATAAGCAAACACTAAATAACAATGATCAAGGTCTAACATGCACAGCAGTGGTGTGTATGCATTGTCAAGATATCTAATTTACATCAATTATAGAAGGTTTGCGAGCAGTAAGAGGGACGAGGGGGGAGTGAAAGAGGGAAGAGGGAAGAGTGCCACCCCCTCTCTCGGCCAACCGCCACCCTCAGAGCCCCCCAACCACGTCCGGCTGGTACTCGCCCTCCTCGAGCGCGTAGAGTGCGCGGCCGACCGTGTCGACGACGCCTTCCTGGAAGCTGAGAACATCGAGGATGTTGAGCAGGCGGTCGCGGTGCAGGCGCCGCAGCTGCTGCCTGTAGGCCGCGGGGAAGTTGCTGTGCATCGTGCCGCTGGGGTCGCGCGCGAGGGTTTCTTTAGCCCCGATCGATATGATGAGCCGCGTCAGGGCGTCGTGGTGCGCCTGCACCTCCGCCGCCGCGGCCGCCGCCGCCTCCTGCAGACTGCGCAGCGCCGTCTCGTACTGCGGCGTGCGTATCGCGCTGCAGGCCACGTCGACGCGGCGCGCGAGCTGCACGCGCATCTGCGTCACGTCCAGCGTGGCGGCGTCGAGGGCGGCCTGCACGCGCCGACGCTCCTCCTCGCGCGCCGCGTCGGCCCCCGCGAGCTGCCGCGCCAGCTGTGTCCGCAGCACCTCCAGCTCGGAGCCGCGCTTCTCGCTCTCCAGCGTGCTGGCCTCTAGCTGCCGCTGCAGCACCCGCACCTCCGTCATGGCCGCCGTCAGCGGGTCGCCGCCGCCGTCGCTGTTGGCATGACTACCATTCACCCCTCCCCCTCCTTCCCCTACTCCGCTAAACGTCCCAAAGCGGGACGAGGCGGAGCTGCCGCCGCCGCCGCCGCCGCCCTCCGTCATCTGAGACATGGTGTTCGCCATGGCCGCCTGCCGCGCGTTCATCACGGAGACCGTGTGCTGCAGCAGGCGCATCACGAGAACGTTATAGACCGGGTCGAAGGCCGCGCGCTCCGTGTCCTCCTCCATCTCAATCGCGCTGCGCATCGGCCCTTCGGCCTCCACAAGCTTCTCCAAGTTCGCGGGGAGGGTTGCGTACGCGTCGGAGCCCCATACGCCGCTCGTGCTGCCACCCCCGCTGCGCCGCCTCTTGCCCGCACCGCTGTTCTTGCGGTGGGCGGCGCCGTTGCCCAGCCGGCCCCGGCGGAGGGCGGAGGAGGCGTTGCTGGCGGTCTCGGCACCACCACCACTACCACCACCAGCAGCGGCAGCGGCACCGCTGTACGTTGGGGCTCGCTCGCGCGGCGGGGCCTCGACGGCATACCCGCGTGAGGCCCGCGGAGACTTGCCAGCAGCGGCGACCGCGTCGGCCGCCCCGGCCCCCGACACACTGCTCTTCTTCTTATTATTACCCTTCTTGCTAGTCGCCTTGCCGCCTTTGCTTTTGCTTTTACTCGCCTTGGAGGAAGATGAGACCGAGGAGGCTCTGCCGCTCTTGCCGCTCTTGACGCTGCCGGCGCGCCCCTTCTTCGTCTTGTTGTTTGCTTGGCCGCCGCTGGTGCTGCCCCTCTTGGCGGACGATTTGCGTTTGCCGCCGCCGCCGCCGCCCGCCGCGGACGCCGACGACACAGACGCGCGGGAGGAGTCTGCTTTCCCTTTTTTGGCCGCCCCGCCGCCAGCCTGCGAAATCGACCCCTTCTTACCTGCGCTGCTGCTGCTCCTCTTGCTCTTTTTCTTCGAGGAGGAGGCGGAAGAGGAGGAGCGACGCCGGGGTTCGTTGGAGGCGTCCGCGCTACCCCCGTCAGCACCCGTGTGAGGGTCGTCGTCGCCGATCTCCAGGGCGGGGCGGTGACGCTGAGCTTCGCGCGAGGATTCGAGTTGGAACTGTTGTTGTTATTATTGTGGTCGGAACTTGTGACCGTCGACCGGCGGCCGGCACCGCTGCCCACAGCGGTACTGGCGGTGGTGGTAGAGCGCCGCTTGCCTCCCGTCGTGCCGTAACTGGCCATCACGCTTGCACGGGTGTTGGAGGCTCGCCGGTGCTGCGCCGGCGCCGCGGGGGCCGTGTTATTCATTTACTACCTTGGTTCTTTTTCCTTTCGAATGTGTGTGTGTTTCTTTCAATTGTTACTTAATGTGAAAAAGGAAAAGGTTGCGAAGGGGGGAGGGGATGTTGCTGTGGAGAATGTTGTTATATTGCGAGAAGAAGGGATGAAGGTAAAGCGATAGGCCTTCAGACGCATCACGCGCAGAGTGAAGAGGGGAGGGAGGCTGCTAAGCAGAATAAAAGAAAAGGAGGAAAAAGATAAAACGATACCAGCAGCAGTTTGACGACGTGTTGGGGGAAAAGACGGAAAAGTGTCTGTGTCTGTGTGTGAGTGTGTGTGTGTCATGCTCGGTGTCGAGACCGGCAGCTCTGTTGCTGCTACTGCTATTGCTATTACTGTTGCTGTTTCCATCGGCAGCTACCTTAACGACGATGGCAGCTCCGCAGATGCCGCAGGTGACGCGACGCCCAACGCAACACAAAGGTCCAACCACTCACAGCAGGCGACACAGACGACAACGGCGGCACATTACCACTACCACCACCACTACCGCCAGCAACGGCGACTCGGTTAGTTCCGCGCACGTGAGAGCGGAGGTCGCCGACCACACTCGCAAACAGGCACAGCCGCACCTGAGGAAAGCGGAGAGGGCACCGGTCGGGTACAGCGACAGCGGAAACGGCAGTGGGGATGAGGGGTAGAAGAGGTGGCACTCGACACCGCCGCCGCCGCGGCCCCTGCCGCGTCTCCGCCGCTGTGAGTGCTGACGATGTTATTATTGTTGCTTGTCTCTAGTCTCCTCAGCCACGGCCGCACGCGCCGGCGCTGCAAGCTGGCGATGCTGTTGCCGCCGCCACCGCCGCAGCTGCTTTTCTGCGCCAGCCAGCAACACCCACACCGCGCGCAGCAGTGGTGGCGGCAGCGATGGTGTCGGCGCGGTTGTTGCTGCCGTCGTTGCCGCTGATGATGATGAAGATGAAAGTCCATCAACAGCTGCGGTGCTAGAGTTGATGCTGTCATGGCTGTTGTTGTTGTTGTTGTTGATCACAGAAAAAAACGGTCAAGATCGCCCCGCGCGTGGCGCCACCACAGCGCCGTCGCCTGCCGCAGGGTTTGGGCAACGCGGGCGGCGGAGTTGACGGCCGCGGAGACCGCCAACGGCTGCAGTCGTAGCAGCAGCGCACGCAACACCCGTGTGCTGCGCGCGACCGCGAGTGAGAGTGGCAGCGGAGGAGGGGGGCATAGCGGCCGCGGAGAAGGTAAAAGTGGTGGTGAATTTGGTGGCAGTGGCTGGAAAGCCCGGGTAGCACCCGCAGCCGTCGTGGGGGCTGAAAAACGGCAGTTCGCCGCCTTTGCGGAAACGAATGGATCGCGTCTGCCGTTGGGACGACGTAAAGCACGATACTTCACCAAAGGCCCACCGCGGTCACGAAGGCAGCCAATACGGGGCGACGAGAAGCCAGAAGAGAAAGGACCCGACGCGCGCAATGCATGCAGCCAGCGGCGCACGCGAGACCACTCGACGCTAATCGTCGCTGTCGCCGCGTGCAGCAGCAGCCCGCACCACGGCACTCCCGCATCCTTTCCTCTGACGCTGATGCTGTGGTGGTGGTGGTGGTGGTTGTTATTGTTGTTATTGTTATTGCTATTGCCGCGGGTCTGCCTGCGCTGAGGGCGATTCCCTCGAGGGAAGGACAGCGACACCCGCAGTTTGGACGCCTGCGTGCGGTATCCAAGGGCGGGCCACCCCTGCCGGAGGGCACGCAGACACGCGCGCGCCGCCGCCTCCGCACCAGTGCCCGCCGTCGCCACCAGCACGTCGTCCACCCGGCGTAACACTAACGAGCGAAACGGCAAAAGTTGGCGAGGAGAGGAGGCGGAAACAGCGGTAGCAGCGGTAGCGGTACTAGACGCGGTGACGACGTTCGCGGTGGAGGAAGCAGCAGTGGCAGCAGCAGTACAAGTATCAGCAGCGCACGGGGCCCCTGAATTGCGCCCTCCACTCGCCTCGGCCTTGTAATCCGCCCGTACATTGCAAGTAGCAGTGGCGGCAGTGGCGGCGGTCGTACGTAGTTGCCGCGAGACCTCCTCCAGCACAATGTTACACACCAGCATCGCGACAGGGCTGCCTTGCGGAATGCCGCTGACCTGCGAAAAGAGTTGCGGCGGCGGCGCGGGGCCCCTCGCGGCGCCTGCGCTGTGCAGCACAACGGGGTGTGAGGAGAGGTGCTGCGTCAGTAACGTGCGAAGGGCCTCTCCGCTTATCCAATACGGCGCCGGGAATGATGACGATGATGATGACGGCGACGGCGGCGGGGAAAAGAAGAAGCGAACTTGTCGCCGCCCGTTCGCTGTCCTTGTGGCTGCGGCATCCGGCTGCTTCATCATCCTCTGCCTATTCTCTTCGTACAGTAGCAATGACGCCGGCGGCACCCCGTACTGGTGTCGTTGATACTGCTGACTAGGATATGATTCATGACGTTGCCTGCTTTTGCTTTTGCATTTGTTTTGCAAATGAGCCGAGGAAGACGAAGAAAAGGGTGACGGCACGCACTCTCGCACAATCCAGCCGGCAGGGATGGGCGGCAGCAGCAGCAGCGGTGTCCTCGTCTCCCGCTCGCTGCCGCAGCCAACATACGTCGTCCACCGACGCCGTGAAAACACGGGAGTGGAGATGATGGTAGTGGGAAAAAGAGTGTTACTGGATGCTGAACTGGCGCTGCTATTACTACTCGTACTAACGCCACTACTATCGGGTACGGCGGCGTCCAGTTGCACCCGTCTGTAGGCGGCATCAGGCAGCAGTCGCGACACCGCCGCCTCCACCGCCGCCTCCTGCGAGAGACGGTCGTAGCAGCGAACCGCGTCGCCTTTGAATAAAGGCGGTGTGCGTCGGCGTGAGTCGCGGCACCGCTGACGACGACTGTGGCAGTGGTGGTGGTGGTGACGGCAGCGGCGATGATGATGCCGATGGCGCCGCAGCCGCAGCCGCCCGCCTACGCTTCGCCTCCTGCATAAAGGTGGCGAGCGCGTCGTGCTCTGCCAAATGAGTGTCCTCCGCCGACCACTCCCCCCGTGCGGCCGCCGCGGCAGTCAAGCAGCCCAGCGCCACGCGAAGCGCCGCCCGGGCCTCCAACGCGCGCTCGCGCGGAGACGGTGAGCTGGTGGTGAAGGTGGTGGCGGTAGCAAAGAAGGGGTTGTGCCGCAGCCGTTGTCTTTTTCAGAAGAAAGAGAAGAAGGAGAAGAAAAGGGGTTAGTGCATTCGGATGAAAGCAAGGCGGGCCCGGCTTTTCCCGCAAGCGGCGCCTTGTCGCTGTTACAACTTACGTCTTTCGTAGCCTCAGAGCCGCTGTCACTGCGTGGACGGCGGCGGCAGAGCAGCGGCCCAGACCCAGGAGACTCAGCACTCCTGTAGACGTTGGCGAAGCTGTCTCATTCAGAGGAGTATGGCCGGCAGTGCACAATTCCCTGGAAGCGTTTTTGTTGTTGTTATTGTTGTTGCTGTTGTTGCCGCCGGTACTGTTTGCGAGACTGTAGTAGCGGAAAGAGGCGTGCGGGAGTGCCTGCGCGGCGCGCTCTAGTGCGTCGGCGCTGCCGTAGCGTACGGAGGTGATGGGACGCAGCTTATCCCCGTCGGGTAAGAGTCGCACAGAGGAATAGAGGAGGGGCGCAGATGGCGACGACGTCGACAATGACGACGAGGTTGACGAGTGTCGTTACGGCGGAAAGCGTTTCACTTCTGGAATTTGTGGAATTCCTCGCGGCGTCGGGTGCGTCTTCCGTACGCTGGCGGCGCCGGCGCACCAACATGGGTTGTGACGCTGGTGGTGATGGCGTTCTTGTGAGAATCTTCTCTTCGCGCTGCTGTGGGCGTTGCTCCTTTTACAGGCGTCTCCGCGCCACCATCTTCTTCCTCATTGCTGCTGCGGCCGCCAGGATCCACACACTTGTCGTCGCAATCCTCCTTGTTTTCCTCTGGCGAAATGTCCCCAGGTAGGCGGCGCTGCAGACTACGCAACTCCCGGCGCGTCAGAAGCGACCACACGCCGCGCGGGATAAAACACTAGAAATGTCGGCCGTTTGGGGGAGTAGCAGACATGAAAGGCCTCGCAGATCCAAAAAGGAAAAAGGCACTGTGTCATAAAGTACACGAGCTGCAGATACACCCGCTGCTGCTGCATGGAGCGTTGGCGTTGGTGCTGCTGTTGTCGTTGTTGATGTTGCTGATGTTGTTGTTGTTGCTTTGGGCGGAGATGCGGCGGTTGGTGAGGGTACGAAGGGTAGCTTTCATTCTGACACTTACCCTTCTCGTTTTTCTCTCCTCGCTGCACGACTTCATTTGCGTGATGAGAAGAACTAGATGTGTCGTTGACGGAATGGTGGAGTGAAGTGTTCGTTATGGGAGAAGAAGGAGAAGAAAAGGAAGAAGGCGCTCTCATTGCCGCTGCTGTTGCTGGTGGTGATGGTGCGTACTCAAACATGCCGTCCAGCCACGGCAGCTGGCCCACCGACACCCCCTGAAGAAACGTATGAAGAGGCACCACGCTGGCGGTGCTGTTGCTCGACGTCGCGTTGCTGTGGAACGGCTTCCTCCCTCTAGCGAAAGAAGAAGAAAAGGAAGGAGAGGAGGAAGAGAGCCGATGGGCACCACCACGGCCACCGCGCCCATCGCTGCCGCCGCCACCGCCGCCGCTGCCGCCACGTGAGTGCTCTGACAGCGGTCTCTTTGGTCTGGTGCCGGCACCTCCAGACGACATGGTATGTAATGCAGTTTTTCTCGTTCTTCTTGCGGCCCTCTTGCTAGCCATCACGGATGGTGCGGCGGCAGCGGCGGCGGAGGGCCACTCACACGTCAGCCAAGCCTCCACAGCCGCGCGGAGAGAAAGGAGGGTGCGGGTGTGTGTCGCCTCGTCGCGGCCCCAGAAGGAAAAGGGCTTCAGTATATTCTTGTGTTTAATATATGTGGAGGGCGAAGATAGTTGTGAGACTGCTGTTCCTGGCGCCGCATCGGCCCTCGCACACGCCACGTCGTCAACCTTGTCGTTGTCGTCATTGTCGCCGACACCGCCAGCGCCATCCCACCGCAGTTGGGCGGCCAAATCGACAACATACTGGGCCACAAGAGACGCCGGGACGGCATACTCGTCCTCCACCCGCTGGCCGCTGCCGCTGCTACTGCCACTGCTCGGCTGGCCGCCACCTCGACGTTGGTGTTCTTTGTGTTCTTTACGGTCTTGTTGTCTCTGTGGGGGCGGTGAAAGTGATGGAGACGACGACGGCAGCTCAGGGCCATAGGTAACAGGGCGACAAACGTTGGGTGTCCTCGACGCCCCTCGTTTCGGTTGTGGTGTTGCTGTTGCTGTTGTGGTTGTTTTTGCTGCTGCTGCTGCTGCTGATGTGCGTGTTACACCCACTTGGTGCTGTCTCGCATGTCCTCTGCCCCCGCCAACACCCGCGCGCTCCTCCAGACTGCCCACGTGGCGCAGCGCCGCCCCGCGCAAGTCAAGGCGTGCGGACTGGCGCAGGAGAGAAAGCACAACAGCGTGCAGACGCTCAAACACATCATTTCTTCCTTCTTCTTCCTCAGTGTTCTCACATTTTCTAGTGCTGTTGTTGTTGTTGTTTTTTGTGGTGGTGGTTTCTTCGCTGGCTGCATTCAGAAAATGAGAGGAAGAGCACCGCGGTAAGCTGTGGAAAGAACACCGCCTGAGTGAGACGTCGTAAGTCGCCGGCGTGCCGAGACAGAATGGCCTCCGCGGTCCACACAGACACCGATGGAGCACTCCGGGAGTGAGACGTCGCGACTGGTGTTGTTGTTGTTGTTTCCGCTGTTCCTGCCGATGATGCTGCGGCCGCGTTTCTTGACCAGAAGACGGTGAGCGTTTTGTAATTTTTCAATCGTCCAGTGGATTCTTCATCTTGGCGCATTCTCTCACTGTCGCAGCAGCAACAGTAATGGTGGTCACCACTGGTAGCACGCCTCTTTGCTTCCTCACAAGCACTAGGACTACTTTCAAGAACTGCGGCATCGTTCGCGTCAGTGCTGTAAATTAACGTATCAGGCACCTCCACAGCAGCACCACCACCACCATCACCATCACCACCACTAGTGTTGATCTCCGTCGTAACACACTGGCCGCTCTCTGCTGCGTCATCGGCCAGACCTGAATGCGGCTGCGGACGCGACGGCTGCGAAGGGGAGAAGTGGCGGCGCCACTGGTGAGGCCGCAGAGAGACCCGCAGCGCACACCGCAGGCTGTGCGGGTGGCACGTCAGCCACAGCGCCTCGGCGATCGTCCCCGCAAGGCGCGCACACGTCTCGTGTAGGTCACTAAGGATTTGAGAGGATGTTGGTATTGTTGTTGCGTTGTTGTTGTTTCTGATGCTCCACTGTTCAAAAGTGGCAGCCGAGTTGCTGGCAAACGATTGCGGCGTTGGTAACGGTGGTGGTGGTGGTGACAGTGGTGCGAGTGTAGGGAAGAAATTGTTGCTGTTGGCGTTTGGGTACAGCAAGCACGCGCGCGGTACGTCGCATGAATAAGGAAATGGCGAGAATTCCGCTCGCGCGTTGTTGATTCCGGCTGTGTTACTCTCCACACGGTGTTGCTTTCTCCTCCGTGGGTTTTCTTCATTTGGTGCGTTTGTGGCCACCTTTTCATCCACTTTCCCACTTCCCTCCTTCTCCTCCATCACATGTCCTTCTTCCATTTCCCGAGAGCGTTTGCGTCCCACGCCCGGCGGTGGAGGCAGAGGCAGTGAGGCGCCGTACAACTTCCACAGACGCCCGTGATGGCCCGACCCTTTCTCTCCACGGTCAACAGCAACTGCAGCAAGGCAGTGGCGGCAGCAAAAGAAAAAGAAGAAGAAGAAGAAGCATCACACGCAGGGGATGCAATACCGACCAATTCACTGAAGTGAAAACCATCTCTGCCTTGGTCGTCATTACGACCGCCCCGCTCCTGCTTCCTCCCCTCCGTCTCTTTTTCTTGCTGCGTCGCCACACCCCTCCTCGTCTTCCTCTCTTGTCCCCTCTTCCGCTTCTGCCACCGCCTACCACCACCGTCCGCCTCGCCGCACTTCGCCGCCGCCGCCTGTGCTGACAGCGCAACAGAAACAGAGGCGGTGGAGACGGAATGCGGCGGCGGCAGTGGTGGTGGTGGCGAGCGCACGGCAAGCGCCGCGGCCGCGTTGCACGCGCGCTGCACCAGGTCGATGCTGCCGGACACCTGCAAACACCCTCGCCGCGGGCCGCCTTGCGCCACCAGTCCCGTGTGGCCAAGCATGAAGGAGACGCCCGCCGGCCCTAGCGCTGTGGCCAGCAGGCGCCAGACAGGATGTCGCATGACAGCCTCCGTGAGGGTGTCGGCGACGCCTGTCATGCTATTATCCAAAAAAGAGTTACTAGTCTCATCGGATGAGGAGGACAGCGTCGTCGGCGGGTGTGGTAAAGGTGTTTTTGATCGCCCGGCGCTGGCGGTGGCCGCTGCCGCTGACGACGAGACAGCGGCACAGCCAAAAGGGGGGAAGAAAACGGTAAAGTCTGTCTCTGCGTACGAGTGGCGTCTGTGGTTATCAGTTGTTATTCTTCTGATGTCGTTGGCACCGTCCATCAATTTGACGTTTTGCTTCACCCCATGTGCAGCGCACGAGCCATCCTGGGCAGCACTACTAGTAGTAGTAGTAGTAGCGACATCCGTACTGCAGCCGTTGCTGCTGCTGTTGTTGTTGCATGTGCCGGTGAAGCGGGA
The DNA here is from genome assembly GCA_030347455.1 of Kentomonas sorsogonicus. Taxonomy (NCBI): domain Eukaryota; phylum Euglenozoa; class Kinetoplastea; order Trypanosomatida; family Trypanosomatidae; genus Kentomonas; species Kentomonas sorsogonicus. Next base: position 186,349 of record JAQOSZ010000279.1, on the reverse strand, counting down.
AAAGAAGGCGCGCCTCTCTATACGCACGGACAGCCGCGACGGGCGCCGGCGGGGCGCATGTCTCAATGTACACCAAAATCGCAAAGGAGGCGCAGGGAGGCAGGATGATGGTGTTTACTGATTCGTGAGGCGTACGAAACGGGGCACTCACTGAAGGTGCAGTACTAGTAGTAGTAGTACTAGCTGCTGTTGGTGTTGGTGTTGATGTTGTGGACAGTGGTGGTGGTGGTGGCGGAGGTTTTTGGTAAACCACATCCAGTGAAAAGTAACGCCGCAAGAAGGCCTTGAGAAAGAGAGGCCCTGTCATTCCGGGCACCGCCGGCGGCGGCACAAACAGAGGCGGCGCTGCTGCAGGTAGCGGTGTACAAGACGAAGGAGAAGAGGAAGGAGAAGGGGAGGAGGGCATGTTTGTCTGTCCGTGTGTGAATGGGTGTAAGGAAGAGAAGGAGAGAGAGAGAGAGAGAGAGAGAGAGAGAGAGAGAGAGAGAACTAGTAGCGGTAATAGAGAGTAATACCTGTCATGTTTATCCAGCAGCAAGAGGGGGGGTCAAAGAAAAGAAGATGGGGAAAAAAGTCGTAGGAAATGTAATTAAGTGGAAGAAGTCTATCGTTCTATACAAAGATCTATGTATGTATAAATGTGTGAATAAATTTCTATGATAATGAGAAGAATACTCTGCTGCGCGGTTGATGGGATGAAAGAATAGGTGGTGTGTGATTGAGTGAGAGAAAAAAAAACGAAAAGTCAGTCCCATTTTCAACTTTCTCATACATTCAGTAGAAAAGGGGATAGAGGATTCCTCTTGCAAGAAAGAGAAGGAATGAGACGTCTTCTCCATCCTGTGTGTTTACTTCAGTATGTCTGTGTTTGTGCGCGCGTTTCAATAAGCAGGAAGCTTTGTTTTCGTCATCCTCTGACGCTTCGTGTTGGAAGCGGAAACAGAGAAAGAAAAAAAAGAGGTAGAAAAAGTGCATTAAATATGTGAGTAGCAAAATGAAGCAGAAAGTCAGATAATTAAGCAGGGGGGAGGGAGAGGGAGGCGGACAACACACTAATAGGAATGGAATCTTTCCCACGAAAGGCAACCCGTATAGTGTCTTCATCAATTCTTCTTCTTGTAGTCGGCGCCGGCCCCCGCCGCCACCGGACTAGATCCCTGGCCGGCAGCACTGCCGCGAGCAATGCTCGCCACTTCAGGAGACAGAGAGTACTGTCGCAGCGCCGCCGCAGCGCTATTGAGTGGAGAAGAGGTGGTGCTATATTTCCCGCCAGCCGCGCTCTTACTCTTTGCGTTGGGGTTCTTTCGATTGGCGCCGCCGTTACTCTTCCCCTTTCCTCCGCGGGCGGCTCCCTCCGTATGCTCCTCCTCCTTCTCCTCCTTCCCCTCTCCTTCTTCTTCCTCCTCGTCCTCCTCTCCTTGACGGCCGTCATCGGTTCTGGCGGCGATAGACTTGTGCATGTCAATGAGCACTTGAATCTCCTCCACTAGGGCGGCGGCGCGCGCGGCGGCCAGACACACAAGCAGCACCAGCGCCAGCAGCAGCACCCCGGAGACGGTTGGCTGCGCGGCCGCCGCACACGCCGCCTGGGCGAACAACACCAGCGGCGACACCGACGCCGACGCACCTCCGGCACTATTAGTAGTGGTAGTCCTTCTCCCATTTGCATTCCTTTGGCTGTTAGCATGATTATTGTTAGCATTCATATTGGCATTGCTACTACCACTGCTGCCAGCCCCGTCCATGGCCAGGAGGGCGGCGCTGGAGACGACCGAGAGAGCCATGGACAGCAGCAGCGCCGTCAGCAGGGCGCCCGCGGCGAGACGTAAAAAGCCGCCCGTCACCACTGATACAAACCCGTAAAGGGCGACGGCCACGAGGAGGAGGCCTATAAAGCCAACGGCTAATAAGAGAATCATCTGTGTCTCTGCTGATGAAACGGAAAATATATATATATATATATCCTTGTTTGATAGTTCGCTCCTTTCGAGCTTCTTGGTGGAAGCAAATGAGTAGTAGGTCGGGTTTTTTATTGTTATTATTCCGAGAGTGATAGGACCCAGTAATAAATATGTTCCGTATGAGGTTATTGTTGGTCGTTGTTGTGGTGTGATTTATTCCTTTTTAAGAAATGATACGGGCTATGTTGTTTGATGGACTAGTTTCAGAATGTTGGGGGAAAAAGAAGTGGGCACAACGAGCGAGGAAGAGTGAAGAAGAAGAGGGGATGAAACGTTCTGTTTATGATATTGGTTTGTTGGTACAAACGAGAAAAAAAAAAGAGAAGAATGCATGTATGCATGCAAGACACACACACATTTTTTCTCTGTATTCTCATGCTGCACTTCCCGATTCCCGCATCATAACAGTACGAGTACTGGCGTACAGATGGCAATGAGAATCATTTTTTTTTTCGTCTTTGGAAGAGGTGGGGGCACTCAGCACTTGCAACGTCACTGGCATAGTCACCAACACTCACCTTTGAACGTTATCACACAGCACTTTTTTTTTCCTTCTCTTTCATATTTTTTTTTTGTTTGTTTAATTATGTTTGAAGACTCAACAATAGCATTAGAAGGGAGGAAGAAGGACAACAAAGAAAAAAAAAGTATTAATACGAGCACATATTTGTCCGATATTGTTGTTTCATTTTGGGGTTTTTCTGCTTTGTTTAGGCGAAACTCAGAGGCGGGAAAGTGAAAGGGCGATGTATGAATTTCTTTTTTTTTTTTTTGTTTGCTCTCTTCATCTGTATATTTGGGTTTGTAGCAAGTCGTATATTGCACAGGGAGGAGGAGAATAAAAAAAGAGGGGGAAAACACAAAAAAAAAGGCGTAAAAGCGGAAGAGAAGGAAACAAAGGAAACTCAAGATAGATTACCACACAAAAGAACCCTCATCTGCCTATTTTTCTGTTTGATATTAATTATTCTCTCTTTCAAACTCTTACTCTCTTTTTTTTTTTACCGCATTGGGTGCGGCGTTTTCCCTTCCTTTTTTGGGTATTCCCACTCCTTCCTTCTTGTTCATAAACAAACACATAATAACAGCCGAAGAGACAACCCTCCACTCGTATTTTCCTCGCCCTTTTTCTTTCAAAGGCTTTTTTTTTTTTTTTTGATTTACTTAACTATAGAAAAAAAAAAAAACAAAGAATAAAAAATGAATAGTTGATTCACTTTCTTTTTGTATCGTTCCTCATCAACTATATTCAAAGAGAGACAGAGCTGTGATCAAGGAGGTTAGAGAAAGAAAAGAAAAGAGGGGAAAGGGAAAAAAGAATAGCCGGCGAGCCTCCTCCGTTTCTCCCTTTCTCTCTTTCTCTCTCTCTCTAGCCCTCCCCTTACCAGACTCCCCCATTCTTGGGAGCTTAGCCACCAACAGGAGTGCAAACACACAGAGAGAGAGGAACAAAAAGCGAGAGATGTTCCTTTTCATGTTTGCATGTGTATGTGGTGGGGGGAAGAGATGTAAGAAGACGACGATGAAGAAGAGAACAAAAAGGGGGAGGCAGCGGGGGGAGAACTTCGGTGAAGGGAAGGATCAACAGGAAACAAGAGGAAAATGGAGAGGGGAAAAAACGGTAAAAAGATAAAAATGACAAGTTAGTTGATTTCCTCAGCGACAAATGCGGGTGCAGAGACAACGGAAAAGAGGAGCAAAGGGATCGATAGGGTGTGGTCCTCTTTTTCTCTCTTTTTTGTTGTTATGTGTGTGTCTGTGTGTGTGTTATTTCAACTCTCCCGGTCTTCACCTACCCAATTGCAAGGAAAAGACCCTGTGGGGGAGAGAGAGAAAGAAAGGCGCCCAAACGCGCACACACACACACCTACAAGCACACGCACGTCTGCATGCGGAGAGACAAACGAACAGAACAGGGAAAGAAGTCACTCTCTCCCTCCCTCTGCCTCCCCCACTCACTCACACTCCCACTCTCTAGTAGCGGTAGTGGTCGGGCTTGAAGGGGCCGTCGACGGGGCAGTTGATGTACTCCGCCTGCTTGGGCGTGAGCTTCGTCAGGCGCGCGCCGAGCTGGCCGAGGTGCAGCGCGGCCACCTTCTCATCGAGGGCCTTGGGGAGGAAGTGCACGCCGGCCTTGTCGCCGCGCGGGTACTTGCCGTTGTCGCGGTTCGTCCAGAGCTCGATCTGGGCGAGAACCTGGTTGGTGAAGGAGTTGGACATGACGAAAGACGGGTGGCCGGAGGCGCAGCCGAGGTTGACGAGGCGCCCCTGCGCGAGCAGGATGATGTGGCGGCCGTTGGGCATCGTGTAGCGGTCGACCTGCGGCTTAATCTCCACGTGCTCGACGGCGTTGGCGATGAGCCAGTCGACCTGAATTTCCGTGTCAAAGTGGCCAATGTTGCACACAATCGCGTCCTCGCGCATCAGCGGGAAGTGCTCGCGCGTGATGATGTCGTCGTTGCCGGTCGTCGTGACAAAAGATGTGCGCCTCCGCGGCCACGTCCTCGACGCGCACGACCTGGTAGCCCTCCATGCACGCCTGCAGCGCGTTGATCGGGTCCACCTCCGTCACCACGACGCGGGAGCCAAAGGCGCGCAGCGCCGCCGCGCAGCCCTTGCCGACGTCGCCGTAGCCGCAGACAACGGAGGTCTTGCCGGCGATCATGACGTCGGTCGCGCGCTTGATGCCGTCGACCAGCGACTCGCGGCAGCCGTACAGGTTGTCGAACTTGCTCTTGGTGACGCTGTCGTTGACGTTGATGGCCGGGATGGGCAGCTTGCCCTTCTGCAGGCGCTTGTAGAGGTTCTTGACGCCGGTCGTCGTCTCCTCCGAGATGCCGTAGATCTTGGGCACGAGCTCCGGGTAGTGGTCGATGACAAGGTTCGTCAGGTCGCCGCCGTCGTCGAGGATCATGTTGGGGTGGCCGTCGCCGCTGAAGCCGGACAGCGTCTGGCGGATGCACCACTCGTACTCCTCGTCCGTCTCGCCCTTCCACGCGAACACCGGGATGCCCGCCTTGGCCATCGCCGCCGCGGCGTGGTCCTGCGTGGAGAAGATGTTGCACGACGACCAGCGCACCTCGGCGCCGAGGGCGACGAGTGTCTCGATGAGGACGGCCGTCTGCATCGTCATGTGCAGGCACCCCGCGATCTTGGCGCCCTTGAGCGGCTGCGACGGGCCGTACTCGCGGCGCAGCTCCATCAGGCCGGGCATCTCGTTCTCGGCCAGCTCCAGCGCCTTGCGGCCCCACTCGGCCAGAATGATGTCCTTCACCTTGTAGTCGGTCATGGCGTTTACAGAGTTGGGTGTGTGGTGGTTAGGGGTGGTGGGTGTTGGGTGGCGAGCTGCGGTGAGAGATTGCTGTTTTGTTGTTTGTTACGACAAGGAAAACCTAATTATTCTTCGGAGGGGTGGGTGTGGAAGGCAGGAATAAAAAAGCGAAGAGGAAGATGGAGGGAAAATAGTAGGGAGAGTCATGGGTCGTGGAGAGACAAGAAGAGAGAGAGAGAGTAACTTCAATTTCACCTGTTACAATAAAAAATAGATGTCAACAAGAAAAAAAAATTGTAATGAAAAGCGAAAGGAGCTGATGTGCATTCATTTCTGATCGAATCCAGAGAGACAATGCCGCACAATAGCAGAGTAATTTTAAAAAAAAAAAACATATAGACAACTTACGATGATCGCACGGGGTTCACACTGAAGACGATATACTCTTCACATTCGTCGGTGTCACCGCCGTCAGTTACATTCGCAGCTTCGCCCGCGTTGCTTTTTTTCACATACACACACTCCTCCACCGCGTCCAGTGCCTCAGCCAAACTAAGAGGAGGCGGAGGGGCCGCGGGTTTAGTTTTTCGTTCACCCGTTTCTGTTCCTTTTTCCTCGTTTTCATTCCCCTCCTTCCCCTCCTCCGCCTCGTCTTCCTGTCCTCGCTGTTGTTGCTGTTGTTGCGCTGAGTTGTCCGTGTCTTGTGTCCCCTCAAGTTTTCCGCCCTCTGTCCGCGCACGCTTGTTCTCACGTTCTGGCGTTTTATACTCCTGTTGTTGCTGATGCGATTCCGATTCATCCCCTCCCGTCACCGGCGCTGTGTTCATACGCGCAACATTTTCTTCGTTGCCTTCCTCTCCCGCTCTCAAGGTGGAAGGCGCCGCCACTCCCTCTGAGAAAGAAGCGGTGTTGGTAGTGCTATTACTAATACTATTAGCATTAGCAGCAGCAGCAGCAGCACTAACAGCAGCCTCGGCGGCGGCGTGTATGGCCGACACATACGCCTCTACACACGCTTCCGCTGCCGCCACCGTCTCTCGGTCGTCCCTGGCGCGCAGTGCGTGCAGCAGACGCATGTAATACGCATCGTTACCATTATTACTATTATTGCTATTATTATTACAACCGCCGCCATCATCGTTATCATCATCACGGTTGTTGTTGTTGCTGCTGCTGTTAGTGTTGGTGGTGGCGCCGAGTTTTTCGCCTCCCAAAAGGTGCACCGCCGTACGCTTCGCATCATTCATTCTACCGGATTCATTACGGCAGGCACTCTGGCACTTCCTCTCCCCGCTTCCTGTCGCAAGTGGGGAGGCCAGCGCTAAACGCAGCCATTTCGGCAAAGGTGGGCAAGTGGCCGTCTTTCTGAAGCAACGAGTCGAGGAAAAAACGATCTGTAGGGGCCAAACGCTCACTTTCCTGCGAAACAGCTTCGTCTTGCTGTTGTTTTTGTGTCCCACTCCCATCACCGTAAATGAGAGGAACGCCGCGAGGAGAGATGTCGAGGAGCGCCGTCTCGGAATTCTTAAAAGCTGTTGCAGCAGCAGCGGGGGCGGCCGCAACAGCCTTTCCACTACCCGCGTGTGGGGGGTTTTGTGCGCCGCTATTCATTGTCATTGTCGTTGTTCCGGTGGCGCCGTTACCGTCAGATGTTGCGACGTTTCTATCCGCCGCCGCCGCCTCATCCTTTCCGCTGTCACTCTCTGTCAACAACAACGGCAACGGCTGCGGCTGCGGATGCGGGTGCGGCGGCATTGCCAAGTCTTGTTTCGAATGGGCCGCGTTGAGGGCCGAATCTGCTTCTGGTGGCGGCGGCAACAACTCTTCCTCTTCCGCCTGCTTCGGCTCTTGGGAGGAAGGAATGACGACCCCCCGGGCGCTGTGTGGGGTGCTCCACAGACGCAGCACGTAGTCAATTCGACTCACCACACGATACTCCTCCCCCATTTCTCTATCTTCTTCTCGTCTTCTTACTTCTTCTATTCCTTGTTTTTTTGTTGATGTAGCAGTGGTGTGACGGCGGCTGCTCTTGCGTCTGCTCGAGCCGCTGCCCTTCTCCTCCTCTTCCTTCTTCTCCCGTCGCTGCTGCCCTTCCGTCGTCCCTTGTGCTTCGTCATATGTATGTGCTGCTGCGGGGCCGCGCGCGCCGCGGGGGGCTGCCGCTGCCCAGCCTCCACCATAAGTGTCGGTCGCGCCATCATCCATTGAGGACAGAGACGAAATGATAGAAAGTCTATCGTCACTCTCCTCCTCGTCATCGGTCATCTCTGCCCGATTGGTGACTCGCGAAAGATTCGCACTGACGCAGCCTCCACCTTCTTCATTGGTGTCACCTGCGCGGCCGTGGAGGCGGCAGAGGCGGAGGCGACGTGTATGCTGCTCAGCGGCGGCACCATCTCTAGCCGCCCGTACAGGCGAGTGCTGAGCAGCTGTTGAATATCCTGTGTATATCGCTGCTGTACATGATGCTGCTGCCGCTGCTGCTCCTCTCTCTTCCCTCGCTTATGTGAGTTGCATGGATAAAGGGGAAGATTAGTAGTAGTAGTAGTAGTAATGACCTTTCCCTCATCAGCAGCACCTTCAGTTTCTTCTCGTGGTTTTGTTGAGTTCTCACCGCTAGTCTTTCTATCATCAACACCATCATCACCACCGCAGCTGCTCTGCCTGTCAAATCCTAGTAGTTCCTGTCCGTCCTCCGAGTCCTCTAGCTCCAGCGCCGTGCAGAAACGCATCTCTAAGAAAGGGCCAGAAGGGTTTTCATACACAGGAATGAGTCCGGCAGCGGCGGCGGCGGTGAGTGTAGCATCGCAAGCCGCGTCCTCCGCGCATAAACCAATGTCATAGTAGTCCTCCCGCTCCGCCAAGGGGAGAGCGGGAAGCTGAGGCATCAAATATAAGGAGGGGGATGGGTTGAAAAAGAAGAAGCGAAAAGAAAAAGATAATGTTTCAAAAACAAAAAAGGTAAGATTCAGGTAGTATCAAGAGAAAGTCTGCTGCTGTTGAACTCTCGGTTGCAATGGGCTATGAAAGAAATTGGATAGAAAGTTAAATGAAGTAGTTTTTTTTTTCAATGCTATTATTATTACTGTTGATGTTGCTGACGATTTACTCTCCACTGTGGATGGGAGGAGGGGGGAGGAAGAAAGACGACAAGATGAATATGCGATATATTCAAATAATTTTCAGTTAATACCAAACCAAACATCAGCAGCTACGAGCCATTTCAACAGTAAACTAAGAAAAACTTTTGCTCATGCATCAAATATGCACTCATTCAGAGGCCTAATGAAATAGATGATTATTTTACCGTTAAAGCATTGCGTTCAGTTTTGCTTTGAAAACAAAACACAGACGCACTAGAACTCGGAGAAGAAAGTATCCGATACTTCACACGCAATTCTCACTGTGACTTTTTCATTTAAAGTCCTTTAAAGGTCTTATCGACGATAATAAGGTGAGGAAAAGTGACATGAACAGATGAAGAAGAAAAAAACAAAACACGAAACATCGTGTGTGTGTGTGTGTGATAACTGTGGCGGGGAGGGAGTAAGGGGGGAGGGGTCTCTCTCTAACGCACCTCAGCCACCTGTTCTTCGGGCTCGTCCAGCGCTGCCTTCTCTTCCGGCAGCAAGAAGTCATCCTCGCCGCCGCGGGGGCAGAAGAGTGCGTCAGCAGCAGTGGTGGCGGAGGCGGTGGCAGGGTCTCCTTCCCTCGTCGCCAGCACCACTACTACGACTATTATTATTGTTATGATTTGTTTGTTGCAGACCAGCATTACCAGAAGTCGCGCCAGCGGCCGCAGACGAAGACAAAGAAGAGGAGGAGGGGAAGCTCCACTGCCACCACTCAATGATGATACCGACGACGATGACGAGGAGGACGACTCCGCCGCCCCCGCCGCCGCCTCCCCTTGTTCGACCCCCATCACGACGGCGGCGGCGGCGCAGGCGGCGGGGGACGGGTCGGCCGGGATCAGCTCCTCCAGCATCCCCAGCGCCCACCCCGTAAAGCCCCGGTGCTCGAGATAAAAGACCCAGGAGGCGGCCCAGCGCGCCCAGTCGAGCGAGACGCCGTGGTCCTGCATCACGTCGTGTAGCTCGTTCTGCACGTCCAGCTCCAAATGCCACAGACAGGGGCCGTCGTAGAATTGGGTGAAGCGCGCGTGACTCGCCTCGGGGCGAGGAGACATGAGAAACGTCATCGGGGCAACGGGCGGCGGGTTGCTTTCATTGTTGCTTTGATTGTTTACGTGGCTGTTTGTGGTATTGTCGCTGGTGTTCTTGAGTTGTTGTTGCGCTTGCGCGTTAGCTTCAGTCGCGTTAGCCTCAGAGGCGGCAAAGGAAGAAGAAGAAGAAGAAGAAGAGGCCCCAACAGTACTACAAGTAGTAGTAGTACCACCACCAGCCGTAGCAGCACCCGACTCGTTCTGGCACGAACTCCACGCGCGTCGCTGCAGGTCGGCGAGAAAGTACGGGACGGCGCCCATATCGTACACGCGGAGGTTGCGCATGTGCATCCCGCCCTCGTTGGCGGCAATCGAGTAGTGCAGCACGACGCCGTTGCGCTCAATCAGCACCTCAAACGGGTACCAATCCGCGAACGTCAGCATCGCATTGAGGCGCGGGGGGTCGGAGAGACACGACGTGTCGGCAAAGGCCGTCACCCGTCCGAGTGACTCCCCGCCGCGCGCGTCCTCGCGCGCTACCGCGTCACGGGTGAAGACAACGGTGCCGTTGGTGCCGTCCAGCCGCACCCGCCACGACCCGTAGTGGGCGTCCTTCTCCCCCGCAGGGAACACCCCTGAGGGCATTGTCAAGAAACGCTCAATCTCGGCCACGCTGGCGCGGTGCAGGGTGCCGTTGGCCTCGGCCTCCTCCACCGCGTCGCCTCCGGCGGCCGCGGCGGCGCCCCCACCGTACAAGTTGTCGAGGGAAATCTTTGAGCGGGTGTGGTGGTGGTGGTGGACCGCTCGCCCTCCCCTCCATCGGCAGAAGTGTGATGGTGGTCTTCGTTATCGCTAGTTTCCGCATTGCCGAGATCGAGAGGGCCGCCGCCCGCCGCATCCGAAACCTCCCGCCCCTTGTGACGTGTCGTTGTAGGGGTGGTGCTTACTTTTACCAGCGCCGTTGCTGTTGCTATCGTCACCGTTGTTGTGGGACGCTCTCGCTTCTGTTGCTGCTGTTGTGATTACTGACGGGTTCAACTAGCGTGCCGTCATTCGCCGACCTCCTTGTTGCCGCTGCCGCCGCAAGCTCCGAGGGAAACGGCGCCGGGGGCTTCGTTTCGTACTCCGCCTTCATTTCCTCGCAGAGCATCAGATATATTTGTCGAAACAGCTCGTGGTTGCTGGCGCCGTACTTGGCGCCCATCCGGTGGTGCCACCGCGCCCGCGCTAGCTCCTCCTCGCTAAACTCACCGCTGTGCATCTTATATGGGTCGTTTTGGTCGTCGTGCTCGACAAACAGACCGCGACTGTTGATGGTGCGGCGCAGACCCTCGGGCGACGTCATCACAGAGGAAGAAGAAGAAGAGGAGGTGGAGGAGGAAGAGGAGGAAAAGAGACCCCGCAAAGGCACTGTGGGCGCCAGTGGGCCGCTGACTGAAGAGTAGACGCGTCGTGCGTGGCAAAACGGAGAGGAGACGTTATGGTGTGTTGACGTGGTTGTGGTGATGGTGGTGGTCGTGACGGTAAAGAAATCAACAAGGGAGAGGAGGAAGAGGAGGACGAGGGAAGGGACGTCGAGGGGCCAGTGGCCCGCGCTGCCGCCGCCGCCACCGTCAGCCTGCGCATCATAGCTAACAAAGGGACGCGGGGAGACAGAGAGAGAGAGAGAGACTTAGGTATGATTTATGTAGTCTTTTTTGTTGTTTTCGGATGTTGCTAGTACAGTTGTGTCCTTTTTTTTTTCCCTGTCTGCAATGGAGCACAAGGTAATTCTAGTCCTTTGCACCGTACTAAGTCTGCAACGAAAGAAATAAACAGATATTGTTGGTCTACTCTCCTAAATATCTACGTTTCCCCTCCTCTTTTCTGTATTTGCGTGTTCCTGTGACATTTGAAGAAAAAAAAAAAGGTGAAGCACAAAGAGGGAGAGAGAGAGAGAGGAGAGAATGAAGAGCTCAAAATCAATCTACTGCTGTTGCTGACCATGATCATTTTTCCTTCTAAATCATCTGATGAATTGGAAACCAGGAGCCAGACACTACCGTCAGTTATACGAGTGTAAGAAACAGACAAAAAAAAAAAGAAGAGGAGATAAACCCCCAACTTTAAAATAAAAAAAAAAGAAACAGGTTGAGTCATCTGCCGGCGAGTGCTCCTGTCGTACATTATAGAGAGAAGCAGAGAGACGTACATCTAATGAAATCTCTCCTCGTCCGTTAAGCATCGTATCGCGCGTGATATCAACAGCAGCAATAGAAACTGTGCCGAACACATGGTATGTACTGTCATTTACCATTTTCAAGTTATTATTGTTGTTGTTGTTTCATTTTTAGTGTAAGCTCGTCTCGAATGAAAACGAGAAGAGGAAGGGAGAGATATAATATTATTTAGTATTAAAAGAAAGATGAAGTTTATTAGAGATGGAGGTTGTGCCGAGAGACAGGCGTAAAGAAAGAAAAAGCGATGCTGGGAGGGGCACATGTGCAGAGTGGGGGGAGGTGCGCTCGCGCGTGCGTGTGTGTCTGTAAGATTGCGGGGAAAAAGAGAAAGAGAGAGAGCAACGCAAAAAAGCATGTGTGTGAGTCTGTGTGAGTGTGTGTGTGTGCTTTTGTGTTGTGTGGAAAAGCGAGGGGGAAAAAACAAATTGAGCAAGCGTACTGCACTCGGAATGCATTCAGCTTTTGGTTCGCTTACTTTCACCTCGTGTGCTATTCTTCCGTCGGAGGAGAGAGCAGAATAGTCGGTCATCTTTCCGGAAACGAATCGTAGAGTGGGGAAAAAAAAAGAAAGCACAGCTCAAAACTGCACACTGACAATTGACCAAACGCAAGCAAACAGACAAGCAAACAAGCACGAAAAAAAGCACACGTGGTGCGCACATGCACGCACACAGCGGTGGGGGGGGGCACAAGAAAGGACTGAACACGGTGGTGGGGAAAAATAGAATAAGAAAACAGAAAGAGTGAAGGAGATCCAACTTCCTGCTTGTTCTTCTATCGTCCTCTCTTCTCCCATCTCATATCATGCGTGTTTGGGCGCGTGCGCGTGTACGTGTGTCTTTTTGTGTGAGTTTAATCATCCAGCTCCGGCGGCGTCCAGAGCGGCACCGCCCCCGGCACCTTGTAGTAGTTCTCGTCAAAGTGGAAGAGCTTCACCTGACCATCGGCGGCGGCGCTGACAAAGCCGCGGCCGTCTGGCATGAAGCTCATCGCGTTGATCGTACCAAAGTGGCACTTGAGCTCCCCGAGCGAGCTGCCGTTGACCTTGTGCGCGAACTTGACCTTGAAGTCGGAGCCGCCGGCCTTGGTCGTCACGTCCTGCGCCGAGACACCGCCGCCAAAGATGACGTGATCCGCCGTCGGGCTAATCGAGACGTCGTTCACCGGGAGGTCGTTCTTGTACGTCTGAATGACCTCCAGCCCCCGGTAGTCGAGCAGGTTGACGGTGGTGTCCTCGGAGCAGGTGGCGAGGGTGAGGTAGCTGTTGGTCTCGAACTTGAAGCGCTTGATGGGAAAGTCGCCGTCGTGCACCGTCACCTCGCGCGTGACGCGGCCGGTGTGGGTGTCGAGCACGCACATGTCCTTCCCGGAGGAGAAGTAGATGGTGTCATTGGTCGGCCCCCACGACGCCCAGCTCACGTCCTCCACCTCCACCCGCAACTCCGGCTTGAACTCGAGGGCGGTGGGCGCGATGTCCTGCCCGACCGGCGGCGGGTCAAAAGGCACGTTGTAGATGGAGATGGCGCCCCGCATGCCGTCCGCCGAACGCCCCAGGCGCACCGTCGCCACCAGCAGCTTGCGGTCGTCGTGCGAGAAGGCAACGCACTGCCCCGAGCTCATCGCGGTCGAGATCGTGCCGAGCAGCGCGCCCGTCTCGACGCTCCAGATGAAGGTCTCCTCGCCGGTGCCGACCGTCGCCAGCAGGTTCGACTGGCTGCTCACGTCGCACGCGTTCATCGCGAGGTCGTAGTTGCGCTTCCCCTGCGCCACCGCCGAATAGGTACCGAGCAGCGCGCCGGACTTGACGTGCCAGCAGGCGGCGCTGCAGCTCGTGTCTTTGCTGGTGCCGAAGAGGAGGTCGCCGTCGGCGTTGAACTTGACGGAGGTGACCATCTTGTTGAACCCGGGAAGGTTGTAGGACGTCAGATTGACATCGTCCATGGTGGGCAAAAGAGGAGGAGTAGGGGGTAGGGAGGGAAAAGTGGAGAAACAGAGATAGATTTCTTTTTTTCAAGTACTCGCGTGTGTCTACGAGTGTATGTTCTTTAAAAAGAGCTTTCTTCTTTTAGGGTTAAGGGAGAAGAAAGAAAAAGTATTTCCTGGTAGGTTGGGGGGGGCGGTATTGGGAAGTGTTCGTTTCGAGTTCAGAGAGAAGAAAGGGGAGCATCAAAACGTATCATGCTATGAACAACAACAAAAAGAACTAGTCGGCGAGAACGTGGAGGTTATTATTTTTTTCATGGCAAGAGTGTACTGATTGGCACACCACACAGGAAGATTTAAAAAAAAAAAAAGTGGTGAATCGGTTTGCACTTAATGAAAGGGTGACTTTTCCTTTTTACGTTTCGCACGCTACAAATGCTCTAGTGATGGAAAGCTCTATACGCACAGTGAAATCAGAAAGGGAAAAAAAAGTATTTTGGTCACACATGATGAAGCGAAGAAAAAAATAGAGCGAAACAAGACGAAAAGGGCGAACAATAACATCTGGAGGTCACAAACATGTTGTTTGGTTGCTTCTTTTTCTTTTTACCACCCCAGCGCTTTGAGACGGGCGTTGGCCTCCTGCAGAAAGTCATCCTTGGAAGCGGACTCCCCACCGTCGGCACCACCACTCTTCCTGTCGGCAGCTCTGGAGAGAGGCCCGCCAGAGCCAAAGGTGCTGTGCGAGGGTTTGCCGCTCCCCTCATTATTATTATTATTTTTACTATCCTCTTCATCATCATCCTCTTTTTCGCCAGCCGGCAGCAGCTGCCTCTCGACTCGCTTCATGCCAGCCTCAATGAGCGTCGCGAGCTGCGCCGCCACTTTCTGCTGCATCCGCTCTGTCCGCGACATGTGCGCGTAGGGGTCGTCGTCATCATCGTCGAAATAGCCGTCGCCATAGTAATAATAATAATCCTCATCATAATTATCACCTTCAAAATCGGCGTCATTATGTGAGGGGTATCTGCCAGCGCCGTCGTTCGTTTTTTGCTGCTGCGGCTGCTGTTGTTGGGCCCGACTAGCGCTGCTACTAGCCGTCCCTCCAACACCACCACCACCAGCACTGGTACCAGTCTTGGCGCCAGCACTAGAGAGCGGTCCATTTCCATTTCCACCGCTGCTGCTGCTGATCGTTTTCCCATCCTCCCCGAGAGCCTGACTTTCTCCCTCTCCTCTCCTTCCCCCTCCTCGCCGCCGCCGCCGCTGCCGCTGCCGCTGTCGCAGCTTGTGCAGGGCGGCCTCCACCATGCCCTCGGTGCGCGCCGGCCACTCCTCCTGCTGGAACTTGCTCAGCTCGCGGCCCACTTTGAAGATGCGCTGCGTCAGGTCCATGCGGAGGTCGTGAAGCTGCCGCCGCGCCGCCTCCGAGCGGTCCTCCAGCGCCGCCGCGACGCTGTTCTCGTGCGCCTCCAGACGCGCGATGAGCGCCAGCAGGAAGAGGCGCTCCGCGTCGTTGGCGGCGGCGCGCTGGGCCAGCGCTCGCAGCCGGGCCGCGGCCGCCGCCTCCTCGTCCAGCTCTTCCTCTTCCTCTTCTTCTTCTTCTTCTTCCGCCTCCTCTCCACCTTCTTCTTCTCCTTGGTCGTCTTTTCCTTCTTCCTCGCCGTCGTCGGCGGCTTCATCATGATCACCACCGCTTCACCGTCTTCGCCGCCGCCGCCAGCATTGTGTGTAGCGCCTTCTTCTCGCTGCCGTCGTTGCAGTTGCCGCGTCCCTCTCCCCATCTGCCGCCGCCTGCGTTCCCTCTTCCTTGTCACACTCCGCCCCCAGCTCCTCGGCGGGCGTACCGTCAGCTCCATCGGCGGCGTTGATGTGGTTTTCGCGGTTGTTTTCTTCATCCTCTTCTTTTCCGAGATTTGCGTCCTCCTCCTCTTTGTCTGCAGCCGCAGCCGTAGTGGCGGCAGCAGAAGAACCTCCGCTTTTGTAGCGGCGACGAGCGTGGCGACGGCTGCCGGCGCCGGCACCGGTGGTGGCCAAGAGCTCGAGAATGAGATCTAGTTTGTTAGCGGTAACGACACTGTTGACGCTGTTATTGTTGTTGTTGTTGTTGATGCTCTCGCTGTTGCTGCTAGGTATCAGCGGAGCAGGAAACGGCAAAGGGCCGCCGGGCATTTGTGTGGGTGGAACGGTCTGTGGAATGGCGGGGGAGCCGTCGGTGGTAGAGACAGCAGCAGCAGCAGCAGCAGCAGCAGCCGGAGGAGGCGGAGGCGGAGGTGGTAGGGATGCACCAGGAGGCATGACAATAATGGTGGTGGCGCCGCCCGCGGTCACTGCCGGGCAACAGTATGGAGCGTAGGTGTTGGAAAGTGGTGGCGGTGATAGAGGTTGCACTTGTTGCGTTGGAAAAGGCACGTAGGTGGCGCGTTGTGGGTCGTAGTAGCAGTAGCAGAGGCCACTGGGATGCGTGCCGTTGTTATTGGGCAAGAGCGAGGGTGAGGCCGACGGTTGTTCTTTTCCTTCTTCTTTTTCTGTCGCCGCCGCCGCCGCCGCAGTGGCACCGCTACTTCTGTGCTCTGAGGAAGCTTTGCCTCCCATTGTTGCGGTAGGGCCACCAACACCACCACCACCACCACCAACAGCAGTAGTATTAGTAGTAATAGTAGTCTGACCAGCCACCCCTTCCATTTCCTCCCATTCCCTACCAGCGTCGGCGCCGGTGAGCATACGGGGGGTCGCGACGGTCACCACACACGAGGGCTCCTCCCCCTCCTCTGCATCAACACCAATTTCACTATTACTAGTATTATTATTATGATTTCCTCTTCCACCACCCACTTTATGAAGATATTTACTACTCGTTCCGTCAGGTGCGTACGCCGGAAACGGCACCGTTGCCATCGACGACGCCGCGGCCGTGTCTGCGGTAGACCTCAGAAACAAGAGCTGCTCCGGGCTGTGGTGGACGCAGACAAAACCGCCACCAATATTCCCAGTGCGAAACACGTCACCCGCGCCTTCCGCGTTCCTACTATTACTACCACTACAGGTAGCGTCGCACAGCGTAGTGGTGGTGGTGTTGTTATGACTAAAGTCCATCGACTTGAGGGCAATGGATGGAGCAGCAGCGGACGGGGGCGGACGTTTCGGTGCTCCTGCCCTTCCCAGCCCCCTGCCGCCACCACCACCGCTAACCCCTCGGCCCCTCGAGGCTGCCGAGGCGGCAGCAGCAGCGGCAGACGAAGAAAGAAACACCGCGGCGGACACAAACGGGCACACGCCGCCCGCGGTGGCCGCGTTGTAGCTAAAGTCGAGCACCTCCAGCGTCGTGTCGCCCGGCAGCGCCGCCGCCAGCGCGCGCAGCACCAAGTCCCCCAGACTATTGTGCGACAAGTCCAGGCGGCGCAGACCAACCGAAGGTACGGCGGGGCGTCCACCACCACCACTGGGCGAGGGGCCGGCGGGGCGGCGCAGCGACTCCTGCCACACGGCGGCCGCCGCGCGCTCCTGGCTGGAGAGCAGCAGCGACTGCAGCGCGCGCGCCGTCCGCGGTCCGTCCTGCAGACCGCAGTCCGAGAGCAGCAACTCGCGCAGCGCCGGCAGCGTCACCGGCGTGCCCCAGACCTCGCCGCCCAGCGCACCGTCAGCGGTCGTATTGTTATTGTTGTTGTCTCTATACCTGTGAGCGTGTGTTCTTGTTCCCTGCTCGCTACGGCTCTTGAGTCTCCTTGTCTTCTCCTCTGTTAATGCGGACGCCGCCGCGCCGCCGCCGTTGACGCCACTTCCGACGGCACCCGCCACGCCCTCACCTTGGCCTCCACCACCACCACCACCACCGCTGTTGTTGTTGATGTTGTCGTTGCGATAATCACTGTGGCGGTGGCGAATGCACCACCAACAGACTCAGCAGATCGGCCGAGAGAGTCGAGTGGCTCAGGTCGAGAATCGTCAGATGAATAAGGCGGGGGAGCGCCTGCAGCAGACGCGCAACAGGCGAGGTGCCGCCACAGCTGTTGTCGAGTGTAGAGTGAGAGGCGCCACCACTAACACCGGGGGAAGAAAAAGAAGAAGCGCCGCGCACGCACGCAACAGAACCGGTCTGAGTCGACTGCATCTGACGGAGGGGAAAGCCGCAGAGTCGCAGCTCCCGCAGGCAGTTGGCGCTGAAGAGGGCCGCGACCCGCAGGCCAGAGAGAAAGAAACGCAACGCAGAGAGGGCCGCAGGGTCGACACCGCCCGCACCCGTTCCCCCGACACCTACACCACTCCCTCCCGAGAAAGAAGAAGAAGCGGCGCCACCACCACCACCACCAACGACGACGCGAGCGCGCCTACTGTTGCTGATGTTGTTATTGTTGTTGGGGGTAGAAGCACCGTAGTAGTTCTTAACAATAGATGTTGAAGGGATGACGGCGGCAGTAGCGGATGATTTACCAAACGTACTTCTTACATTGCGACTATTGCTGCCGCCGAAAGCGGCGCTCTTCAGGTACGGGTGTTGTTGTTGCTGCTGTTGTTGCTGCCGCTGCTGCTGCTGTCCAATGCGGAGAGCAATGCGAGTCAGCTGGGCATCGCTTGCGGTGCCTGCGACACCGACGGGGACCCTCGCGGTGGTCGTCGTCGCCTTTTGCCTTGACGACGTTGTCACTGCCGATCTTCCAAAAGCACTCTTGGGAGCCGCGTTTCCTCCTCCACCAACACCAGCACCGCCACCACTACACTTTCTCGCAGAATCAGTGTTCTCCTCGTGTGCCTCTCTTCTAACTCTATGTCTTTGCTGCTGCTGTTGCTGCTGTCCAACGCGGCATAGAGCGGAGGCCAGCGCGCGCAGACACTCGGGAGGGATCGTGTCCAAATCGCAGTCCAGTTCCCGGTCGTAGATGTTTCGAATGAAGGTCTCGCACGGCTGCACGCGCTGCCGCTGGCACTCGGCCAGATACTCATGAAAACAGCTGGACATGGGATTGCTGTGTGTCTGGGGTGTGTGTGTTTCTTCTATGTTCCTTGTTTGCTGATTGTTAAGGATGGTTGTATTGCTTGGTTGTTTGGTTGATTGGTTGATTGATTGTAAAGTTTTTCTTTCTTTTGTGTGTGCTGTTGATGGCGGTTGTTAGCAGTGTGATTTGCGTTGAGTTCTCTATAAAATGCCTAAGACGTTGATGTTGCTGTCAGCCTTCTTCTTCTATATATGTGTGGTTGTCTATGTTGATGGTTCAGTAAGTATTTAAGTATATATATACGACCGTGTGCCTGCGCGCGCGTTTCTTGGTGAGTTTGCAACCCCCACAATCGCTATCTCTATTTGTTAACTATGGCTGTGCGTGAGGGGAGAAGAGAAAAGAGAAAAAGAGCAATACGTGTGTGTTCCGCGGGCACACAGTGTATCTGCTACTTGATTAGTATTATTTATTTTTTATTTTTTGTTGAGAAGGTAAAGTATGATAACGAAATGGGAGAATCATGTGTTGAAGAGGAGAGGAACTGAAGCGGAAAAGAGGAAAGAATTCCGAATACAAGGCGTGATGCGCACGAAAACGTTACAAGAACGCCAAAAAAAAAGGGGGAAAGGAGAAAATAGCAATAACACTATTACAGGGCATCAATGCATAGAGGGGGCACTTGTGTGAGCGACAAGAAGTGTCCAATTAGAGAGTATTGGTTTTCGCTTCGACGTTTGTTTTTGTTTGATTGCTTTTCTCGCCAAAAGCTTCAAGAAGGAGGGCGAAAAAAAAAAAGCCCGGGGCCGCGCGAGAAGGAAAACAAAAGAGGAGAGAGAGAGAGAGAGAGAGAGAGAGAGAGAGAGAGAGAGAGAGGTGATGAGCGAGGCTGAAGGAGAACGGCGGTGGTGGGAGGGAAGGGAGGCAAGAAGCGAGAGGGGAGGAGAAGGAAAAAAAGATGCTGAAATCTCGTGCTTTTCCATCACGGAAAGAAACTGAGGGTTCCTCCATGTTCCTTTGGGGGCACTGGGGCGTTTGTTGTTTGAAACTGTTTGTGCTTTTGGTGCTCAGAGAATGGATTAACTCGGTAATCATCATCGAATGAGTTTAAAAGGCTCTCACCAACTGTGTGAAAAAGAAGTTAAGTTGTCGTCGTTGCACCAATATGAGGAGGAGTGGACTGCAAAAGAGGGGAGGAGAAAGGGAGGGAGGAGGGGAGGCAGAAGGGGAAAAAAAATGAGAGAATCATTCACGGAAAAAGAAGAGGAGAAAAATAATTAAACTACAAACAAACAAATAAACCCTTCTTTTATCACTCTCGTGCTTTTCCATCACGGAAAGAAATCAAAAGTTCCTCCATGTTCCTTTGGGGGCACTTGTGTCTGCGAGGGGGGTGGGGATGGTTGCGTAAGGGGGGGGGGGGAGGAAGCAGAATAGCAATCCAACCAATGTGAGACGCGCTATTTGAAAATGATAATCTTGTGCTTTTCCATCACGGAAAGAAACTGAGGGTTCCTCCATGTTCCTTTGGGGGCACTGGGGCGTTACGGTTCTGATTATGTTTATTTGCTTGTTTGTTTGTGTTTTTTGTGCTCAGAGAATGGATTAACTCGGTAATCATCATCGAATGAGTTTAAAAGGCTCTCACCAACTGTGTGTAAAAAAAAAGTTAGGTTGTCGTCGTTGCACCAAAGTGAGGCGGTGTGGAAAACCAACAGAGGAACAGGGAGCAGCGAAAGAATTGCCTCCAAAGCAGTGCGTGTACTTTCCTAGAATGTTTCTTGTTTGCTTGTTTGCTGTCATGAGTCGCTGCAAAGATTTTAATAATAACAATAACAATAACAATACTAATCTCGTGCTTTTTCATCACGGCCGGAAACTGAGGGTTCCTCCGTGTTCCTTTGGGGGCACTTGGGCGTTTGCTGTTTGTAACTGTTTGTGTTTTTGGTGCTCAGAGAATGGATTAACTCGGTAATCATCATCGAATGAGTTTAAAAGGCTCTCACCAACTGTGTGAAAAAAAAGTTAGGTTGTCGTCGTTGCACCAGACACAAGATTCAAGAGAGAGAGAGAGAGAGAGAGAGTGAAAAAGAACGGAAAGAGTAAGAGGAAAAATGAAGGGGATGAGGAAGGAGGCTGAGGAGGAGTGATACGGCGGCCAATACATATGAGAGAGGATGGAAATGGGAGGAGAAAAAAAAGCATGGGGCATTCTATGAGAGGAGAGGGAGTCTAAAGTCTCTATACTCTATGTCCATATATGTGTTTGTATGTGCGTGTGTGGGTGGATGTGGGGAGGGGAGGGGCAATATTTGGAAGTTCGGAGAGAGCAGGCGCGGAGCATATGGTAACATCAATGATAAAAATTAAATATAACAACGCAGAATTACTTAGCTCAGAACAGCTGTATAAAGTAGATTTATTTGCGATGAAATGAGAGGAATACTCTTTCTTCATTTTTTTTTGTTTTCGTTTTTCTGAATCACACATTTGGAAAAGGTGTGACAACAGAAAAAAAAAAGAAGTGAAGGGTAAAACAGAATAGAAGATGTAGAATAGAATAAAGTAAAAAGCGGAAATTTTGAAAAACAAAAGACGTACAGCACAGATACGATTCATTTTTACATGTGAAATTTTTCCCTCTAGGAGAAAAGAAAAGAAAATGTATCAGTAGAATGATAGCTTTTCCTGCACTTCTCGTATGTAAATATATACATGGAAAAGAAAAAAATGAATGAATAGAGTGAGGAGTTGAGGCTCCCAAGCATGTCCAGTGGATCGATGAAGAAGTAAATCAAGAAAGGCAACGGCAAATCCCAGCGAGAGACATCAAGGAGGGCCGGAAAAAAGAAAATGTATCAGCGCACCACCAAAAGCAGCGCGCACGTCGGCAGGGAGATGGGGAGATAAAAGACGAGGGGAGCGGAGGGGGGAATAAACCCTATTAACACAGGAGCTAAAAGAAAAGGAGACAGAGACAACGGTATACGGAAAAAAAAGAGGGGTTAGGAAAGAAAGAAAGAACCGCAAGCTCTCTCTCTCTCTCTCTCTCTCCCCTCACTGTCCTCCTCTTCTCATCGCTCCCCCACACGCAAGCACACACACACACACACAAGCAACCCTACTTGACATGCCGCATATTCTGGTAGAGCACCATCCCACCCTCCGTGAGCTCCGCGTTGCGGGCGGCCTGGCGCGGCGGGTGCGGTAGCGCATACGGCACGGGGCGGCTGGGCACCTTGTACGGTCGCGTGGGCCCCACCAGGTGCAGCTCGGGGGACAGAATGAGCCCCGGCACGGCGCCGACCGGCACCCCGAGCGTCTTGGTCTCCTCCTGCGCGGCGCGGTACACAATGAAGGCCGCCTCGCCCGTCAGCACCAGCACCCGCAAAAAGCGCCAGCGGAGGCGCGCGCGGCGGCTGCGGAACTGCGCGCTCCCGTCCTGCCGCAAATTGCCAATCGCGTTGCGCATCATCACGTAGGCCATCGCGATACCGAGATCCCCGGCGCCGAGCGCGCCGCCGCCTGCGCCGCCGCGCCCCATGAACACCGCCGGCGGCAGCCGCTGCGTCTCGTTATGTCGCCGCACCTTCATCCAGAGCCGCTCCAGGCCCGGCGGCGGCGCCCCGCCCGGCATGCCGGCCCCCGACGCGCTGATGCTGGCGGTGTCGCTGCTGTTGTTGTTACTGTTGAGCAGCATTGACCGCGAGCGGCCCTCCGCGTCGTGTGGCTCCTCCTGTACCACCAGCGCAAGGGTCTCCATGTCGAATATTTCGAGCCGCTTGGACTCAAAGAAATCGGACTGCGCGCGCTCCGCCGCGGGGTCGGGAAACGGCGCCACACCTCCGCCGGCGCCGACGCCCCCTGCCGCTGCCAAGGCGCTGTCAGACATGTCCAACGCGTCGCCGCCGGCCTGCGCAAAGGCAACCTGCGAGGCCGTCAGCACCGTGCTGCGGCGGGGGGCGTTGTTACTCTCATTGTTGTTGTTGTTGTTTCCGCGCTGCTGCCGCTGAAGAGAGACGCTCAGTCGGCCGGAAGAGGCGGAGGCGGCGGCGGCGCCGAAGGGACGACTATTGCTGCTGTTGTTACCGCCGCTTTCCAGTGGAGTGATAGTGAGGGGCACGCGCCGGAGGGGACCAACGCCGCCGCCACCGCCGCCGCCGGCGGCCGATCGGTTGCCGGGGGCAGCAGCGGCGTAGTCCTCTTCGTCCTCGTCGTCGTCGTCGGCGTCGTTATTATTATTATTGCCGTTGTTATTATTATTGTATGTATTGTCACCATCTCGCGGCGGTGGCGGCGGCACCACCATTACCACCACTACTTGATTTGCCTTTCTTTTTGCTTTTCTTGCCGCCAGCCCCTCTTCCCCCACTGCCACTGCCAGACTTTGCGTTACTACTATTATTGTTGCCGCCGTTAGTGTTGTTGCTGTTGTCGTTACTGCTGGGCATCCCGCTCGCATCCTCCTCTGCCGTACCCTCCACGCCCCCGAAGAAACCCGCCGTGGCGGCGTTCATACGACCCGCGATGCCCTTGCCAGCTCCGCCGCCGCGGCGCTTGATCTGCTTGTCCTCTTTAATGGCCGCCTTGAGGTGCTCCGCCACCCACCGCCGCTGGTCCTTGTAGTAGCGCTGCGACCAGCGGTTAATCTCGTCCGGGTCCTCCATGACAATCACGGGAAGGCGCGCCCCGGCTGATAGCATCACAATCGACTCCGCCTGTTGTTGTTGTTGCTGCTGCTGCTGCGCGCCACCCGACGCGCCAGTGGCGGCGGAGGAGGAGAAGGGAGGCCCCCCTCCCGTATTATTACCGTTGTTGTTATTGTTGCCGCCGTTCAGGTTCGCCGTGACGCCGTTGCTGGGGTGCAGCATCATGGCAAAACGATTGCGGTTGCGGGCGGTGCGCTCGCAGGGCAGCATCGGCAGCAGGCAGTCGGCCCTGTCGGCCGCCGTCAGCTCGGGGGCAGAATCCGAGAAGTTATCGTCATCATACCGGTCCCGCTCGGCACCATTAATACCGGCGGTGTGAACGGTAACGGTGTGGCGGTGCTCACGGCCGCCGCTGCCGCCGGTGAGGCTTCCATTCGCCCCCCCACCCATCGCGCCGTCTGTCTCGTCCGCAGCGTCGTCGTACTCGCCCGCGTCGGCGAGCCACGGCATGAGTGCTCCGTCGTCGGCGGAGGCGAGAGACTCGTCCGGTCGCAGCGAGCGCTCCGCAAAGGCGTCGACGCGGCCCATCACCGGCGTGAAGCTGAGCATCGCGTAGTTCTCCCCCGGCGCGAGGCCCCCGTGCATGATGATGTAGTGCGGCGGCTTGAGGCTGCCGCTCT
The DNA here is from genome assembly GCA_030347455.1 of Kentomonas sorsogonicus. Lineage (NCBI taxonomy): Eukaryota > Euglenozoa > Kinetoplastea > Trypanosomatida > Trypanosomatidae > Kentomonas > Kentomonas sorsogonicus. The sequence continues at coordinate 162,547 of JAQOSZ010000279.1, read as the reverse complement.
CGCCGCGCCCGTCGCCGCCGCCGCTCGCGGGCTGGTCGCGATACACGCCGTAGACGTACTTGTGCTGCAGCTGCGGCTCCCCGCGCACCGTGAAGACCATCTCCTGCACCGGTTTGGCGTCCAACACGAGCGCGTTGCTATTGTTGTTACTATTATTATTATTGTTGTTATTGTTGTGGGTGACGTTTGGATTGTTGGGGGCCGCAGGTAGATGGCGCTTGCTGCCGCCGGGCCTTCCGTCCATGCCACTAGCGTTGTTGTTGTTGTTGTTGTTGTTACCTCCTCCTCCTGCCGCCGTTGCGGCTGCCAGCGCGGCCGCCAGAGGGCCGGAGGCGAGGGAGGAGGAGCGCTGCGCGCCGCCCGCCTCGCTGCCGCCGCCGTTGAGGGAGGCCTCCAGGGACGCGAAAACGTCGTCGCCCAGCGTGATGGAGCCGAGGGTGAAGCTGGCGAGGGCGGCGCCCGGGGCGGCCTTGTTGGCGCTGCCGGCCCGCAGCGAGGAGAGCAGCAGCGAGCGGCGCAGCTGCGTGGCGGTGTCGCTCGTCTTTTTCAGGCGCACGCTGCGGTTGGCGCGCTCGCGATTGCGCTGAGCGATTTCTTTTAGCATTTTCGCCGGAAAACTAGCCGCGACGAGCGCCCAGCTCATGTCCTCGGCCGACAGCCGCAAAAAACCGTACTGCTTCTTCCCCCGCGCCGCCCTCTTGGCACTCCCGCTGCTACTACTAGCGCCGCCGCCGTCGTTCCCCTGCGAAACGATTTCGTTCATCATGACGGGAAAGAGCCAGAGCTGGTGGTATTCCTCATAGACGCCGCCCATGCTGGTCAGCTGACGCACCAACTCCTCCCACGCAACGTCGAGGCGGAACGGGATGGGGCTCTCCGGCGAGCGGCTCGTCTCGACCCGCGACCACACGTGGCTGTGCACGTTGAGCAGGAACACCGTCGGCGGTGGCATCGTGCGGCGCCGCGGGGCGTCGGCCTCGGCGAGCCCGAGAATCACGACGGCGGCGCGCGCGGCGACGTAGCAGGCGGTGACAAGCTGGATGTGCTGCGGGTCGACGGTCGGCGGGCACGTGAGGCCGCTCCACACGCGGTTCTTCAAATCAAACGAGTGCCCCACGTAGAGGTTGTGCTCGCGCTGGTGGAAGCCCCCAAAGACGAGCATGCGGTGCAGCTCCGGCACCAGCACGGCGGCGTGGAGAAAGAGCGGCCCGGGGCCGTGGGCGCGCTCGTAGTAGATGCGCTCCCACCGGCTGTTGCTCATGTTGTACGCGTACATGTCGTCGTAGGCCTCGAGGTCGTGGTGGCCCCCGTAGACGATCATGCGGCTGCCGTCGAGCACCGCGGTGTGGTTGGCGCGGCCGCCGGGGACAGGGCCGAGCGTGCGCACCTCCTCCCACTGCAGGCTGCGCTTGAGGTGACGGAAGAGCTTGTTGGGGTACTGTCCTTTGGCGTTGATGCCCCCGAACACGTACAGGTCGCGGTCATACACCAGCCCGTGTGGCCCACGCGCGGCAACGTGCGGCGGTACTCCGGCATCGCCCCGCCCCGCAGCGACTTGAGCACTTTCCCCGTCTTGCTTCCGCTGCTTTTGCCCGTATTATTGTTGCTGTTGTTAGCCGTCGCGCTGCCGCTTTGGCTTCCCGACTCCCCATCGCTGCGGTCGGTGTGGCTACTCCCCACGCGCTTATTATTGTTGTTATTATTACCACTACTGTTGCTGCTCCTGTTGTCGCTGGCGTTGTTTGCGTCGGGGTGGCCCCAGCCCACCAGGCCGCTGGTGTTGTTGGTGTTGTTGGTGGTCGTGCTGTTCTCCGCGCTGTACATTTTCGTCGGTGACGACTGCACCGTCACGTGCTTACGCGCCTTGTTAAGGTGAGACCCCGCCGCCGCCAGTGCCTCGTCCACATTGAATCCTCCAGCGTTGTCATCATTGTCGTCACCCTCCGCCGTGTTATAGTTGTTGTTGTTGTTGTTGTTATTGTGGCTGTGGTGAAGAAGAGGGGAGGAAGAACGGCCGCTGGTGTCGCTGTTGTTGCGCGGCCCTTTAGCGGGAGAAGTGGCGCCGTACGGTGTCGTGGCGGACCCGCGCGGCGACGAAACGTTTGAGGAGTTATTATTATTATTACTGTTAATGTTGTTGTTGCTTGCTGCTGTTGACGATGCCGGTGGTGAGGGCGTTGGGGGAGAGAAGCGACGGGACCGGAAGCGGCACCGGTAACGAGGACGCGGGGGGCTTGCCGCCACCGCCGCGCCACCGCCGCCAGCTGCTTGCTGATCAGCAACATCAGTATCGTCTGTTGGAAGTCGCATGGAGGGCGGTAGCAGTGGGGAGACGACGGAGGAGTCAGAGGAGCCAGCGGCGGTATCGTTGTTGTTGTTGTTGTTGTTACTTGCACTAGTAGTAGTAGTCGTATTTGTGTTGGCATTCGGTTTTGGAGGAGGAGGAGGCGGAAGAAGGAGACGACGACGACGACGGCACAGCGATGGGCAGCAGCGGCGGCGCTGTAGGGGAGTAGGCGGTGGTGTCAGCGCGCGCGCGGCCGCGGCGCAGGGCGCTCGGGGGGTCTCCCATGCCGCTGCTGCTGCCAGACAGATCGTCGTCAAAATCGCGAGCAAAACCTCTGCTGCCGCTGCCGCTACCGCTGCCGCCTCTTTCCCCATTGCTGCCGCCGCTGCTGCCGCTGTTGGCGGTAGTGATAGTAGTGTTATTATTGTTATTCTTATTACTATCTGTACCACCAACACCATTATTACTACTACCAATCCTCTTTTTGATCTCGCTAACATTACCCATTACCAATATCCTCATCCTTGTCGTCGTCGCCGCCTCCCCACAGAGGGCTCGAGACGGCGGTGGTGGCGGAGGCGGGAGACACCGGCACCCGTGTCTGCCGGCCGCCGGAGTGGGGCAACTTAGGAGAAGATTGGTGATGGCTGTGGTGATTCACCGCAATAGGGGGCAACGTGCCAGAGGTGTAACTATCATCACTCGTGCGCCGCCCTTGTTGTTGTTGTTGTGGGCGCTACTCCTCCTGGCGAGGAAGACCAATGGTGGCGACCCACCAGGGTCCCGCATTGGACTCTCCACGAATGTTGTCAGAGTTTGTGTTGGGGTTGGCGTGTCGGGTCTCACCAAGGCCGCCTCCAGCTTCTTGTCCGATGGGGCTATGCTTCTAGTCATCGTCACCAACGTGGTTGTCATTACTATTATTACCAGTTGTTGTTGGAGTATTGCCTGTTTTGCCGTCACCGCTGGGCGGGCGCCGGAAACCGGTAAGCTCTTTAGCGTTGCTCATAGCGTTGAAAAAAAAAAAACAATACTGATAGTAATGAAAAAGAGCTGTTGATACAGAAATGTACAAGAGGCGAGAGAAAAAGAAAGAATAGAGGAAGGAGAATAAGAAGAAAGTACAAGCAGGAAAAAGAAAAGGAAAGAAAGCAAAATGAGAAGAAGAAGACAAAAAATCAGTAGCGCCACTCAGCTCTGGTTACGCAAGTACTGTGTATTTTCGGAGAGTTGATAATGGATTTGCCTCTCTTTGTATGTATGTGTGTGTGAGTGTCTGTGTACTTTCTTCTTAGAATCTGCTCTACAGTATAATACAGGTGGGTGTCAAGAGAAACAAAAAAAAAAAGGAGAGAGAGGGTAAACGTGAGATGGAGAAGAGAAGCGGAGGGATCAAAAATAAACACAATATAGCGGATATAGTGCCCTCACTGGAACTTCTCATCAAAAAACAGAATGTACAGATGTGTATGCTGCCCAATGGTAAAACCCCCGCGCACATACAACAGAGGAGTATACGTGAAGACCACTTATGGCGCTTCATTGAGGGAGAGGTTTCACAATATCACATAGGATTACCCACTTTTTCTCCTCAACAAATTCATTCAAATTGCTGCATTCATTTTTGTTGTTGTTGTTGTTGGCAGGTGTACGAAAATGAACAGAGCATATCTTTCTCTGAGAATAGTCGAACAGTTTTTTAGATAATAATATTATTTCCAATGGCACTGTGCCGATTCTGACTTTCAGTGCTGAAAGATCGAGAAAAAAATAACAGGAAAACAGAAGAGGGAAAAAAAAAGTGGACATCGATGAGTGCTACAGTAAGTGGATACAAAAAAAAAAGGAAGCAAAAAGCAGCAAAAGAAGAAAGGGGAGGGGGGAAAAGAAAAATAATAATAATAAACATACACGATTTACTATCAAATCCAGCAAGTAGAGCTAAGTGCCACGACTTTTGGCTCTTTCTCATACATACATCCATGTGGGTTTGCCCTGTTACTGAGTGAGACTGTTGGTAATCTTTACATTGATATGGAGTGTTGTTGTGCTGTTGTGGCTGAGAATAATGAAGCACATATTCACCTGAGAATGTTTGTTTGTTTGTTTGTTTTTGTTATTTCAGTGTGCGTTATTTGTGTTTATGTGTTTTTTTTGTTTGTTTTCTCGTTTTCGCCTTGTTTTCTTTCTCTCACTTTTTATCTCTTCCATTATTTTCTCTCCTCTCCCTTACGCCAAAAAAGAATAAAATTGTCAGCGGATACGGTGCGTCGTCCACAGATAGAATTGGAGAGCTCCATAAAAAAAAGGGGGGAGAAAAATAGAGGAGAAGAGAGAGGGGGGGGAGAAAGTAAACAAAGGTAACGAAGAAGAGAAAACAAAAACAACGTTAAAGAAAAGGCAAAGATGTGGAGGGGGGTAGTTTAGAAAAAAAATCAATCCGAAAATAAAGAGGAGGAGGGTATTTCCCTGTCTGATTCAAATGCGTCTTCTGACCGAAGTATTCTCAGAGACGACAGTGGCAGCAGAACGAGGGGAAAGAGAAAGAGAAAAAAGAATGCAGAAAAGATTAGGGAGAGGGGGGGGAACAAACGAACGAAAGAAAGAAAAATAAACAAAAAAAAAAAACTAAGGTTCTCAAACATCAAAAAAAAAAAAAAAAGTTAGTAGCACATTCAATCCAAACCGATCAGAAGGCAGGGGAACCAGCAGCACGGCAGCAGTGGGAGGAGCAGCGGTAGGGGCGGGAGCAACAGCAGCAGCGGCGGGTGCAGCGGCCGGAACGAACGCCGCCATCCCAAACGGCTGGTAAAAGAACAAATTGCGGCGTACGGCCACCATCAGCACCGCCGCCCGCGCGAGTTGAAAAATGGCAAAGACGGCAGCCATCCACACAAAGGTCGCGGCGGCGCAGCGGTGGCGGGCGGCGCACACGAGACTACCGTAACCACACACCTCACACGCCGACAGGTCGTACGTATCATTGTTGTCGTTATTATTATTGTTGTTGTTGTTGCTGTCTCCGTTGTGGTTATGATCATCTCCGTCACCTCCCTCGCCACCGCCGCCGCCATTATTTGTCATTATTAGAATCATCGTGCCCCTGCTCCGAACGATCCCCTTGACCATTTCCACCACCACCATTATTATTATCATTATCATTATCTATTACTCATTATCATTATCATTATCATTGCCACCACCACCACCACTGTTATTATTATTGTTGTTGTTGCCTCCCGTGTCACTCCCACCTCCAGGAGCAGCGGTAGTAGTAGTTGTGGTGGTGGTGGTGGTTGTTGTTGTTGTTGTTGTGGTTGTCGGTAGAGCGACCTCACCGTTATACACAACGGTCACCAGAAGCCGAATGTTGGCACGGAACACAGACGGCGCGCTGCCGACGAGGGTGCTGTTTTCCCGCCCCTCCGAATCGCGCGCGCCGCGCACGAGAGAGTAGTCCCCATACGTGGTGAGTTTCTTCTCCTCGTCGCCGCGCATCTCCAGCAGCTGCTGGCCGATGCACTGCCGCGGCGGCTGCGCGCACATGGCGTCGTTGCCGACGCCGTAGAAGGACGCCTCCGAGTACCCAACGAGGCCGCAGCCGGTGCCGTCCTCGGTCACGGCGGCGGCCGGCAGCAGCAGCCACTCGGGGCGCCCCGACAGCACGAGGCCGTGCGACGGCGGCTTCGACGGGCGGAAGAAGAGACTGCCGGTGAGATTCTGCAGCCCGTCATCGGTCTCGGGGTCGCCGACGGTGGGCTCCACCGACAGCACGCGCACCAGCGCGGACGGGGGGGAGGAGGGGGAGGAAGAAGAAAGGGCTGCCTCTCTCGCACTAGCGCCGTCCGCGACCGCCCTCGAAGCCCCTGACGTTGCTGTTGTAGGTGTGGGTGTAGCGTAGTCAATCCCGGAGAGGTGCGCGGCGATCACCGCGCTGGCGTTGACACGGGTGGCGATGGGCACGTCGATGCCGCGCGGCACCACATGCGCGCCGGCGTACTTGAGCTCGCTGGCGTCGGCGCACACGGCCAGCTCCAGCGCGCTCCCGTACTGCCCCTCGCAGCCGATCCCCAGCCGGCTGCCGGGAGGGCAGCGCTCCGCCTCCAGCAGACAATCGAAGCAGCGGCAGATAGCACCCGAGCCGCCGGCGGGGTGCACGTCCCCAGCCAAGTCCGTGTAGGCGGCACACGGCGTTGGCTTGAGGCTGCCGCCGCCGCTGCTCCCCGCCGCCGCCGCAGCTACTGCCGCGCCTGTTCTCTGTTGCTGCTGCTGCTTCTCCCCCGTGCCCGACTCCTCAGAGTCGAGGGGGATGATGCTGTCGGTGAGAGAGCCCGCAAAATCGCGGGGGAGGTCAACCACAGGGTACGTCACGGTGGCGCCGCCGGCGACGGCGAAGGATAGCGTAACAGGGCCGCTCAGAAGGGAACCGCCGCCCGCACCCGAACTGCTGCCACTGCTGTCACTGCTACTGTCACTGCTATCACTGCTGCCACTGCTGCTGCTGCTGCTGTCACTGTTACTACTCTTACTGCTACCACTGCTGCTTCCCTCGCCGTCTTCTTGCTGTTCCCAGGGAAAGAGGGCCGTGGTGATGGTGAGGGTCAGAGTGTCGGGATTGTTCGTGCCGTTGTCGGTGGCGGCGCTCTGTGTGGTGGCGGCGCCGCGGCGGCGAGCGCGGGTGGCAGCAACCGTGCCGGCGGCAGCAGAGGGTGGTGGTGGTGTTACTCTGGATGGTATCAAAGTTGGTACTCCCGTTGTTGTTGTTGTAGTCACTGGTGCTGGCATACGTGCTCCGCTTCGTCATATTCTGGTCACTACTAGTCGTACGATTATGAATATCGTCCGCTTTGCTCGTGTCAGAAGCAGCAGAAGCAGCAGCAGCAGCAACATTAGTCGGAGCCGTGCATACATCGCTCGCGTTGAGGCCACCGAAAGACGTGTTAACAGCAGAAGTAGTAGCAGCAGCGACAGAAGAAACAGAAGAAGAGGGAAGAGAGGCGGTGACGGCGGCGGCGATAGCGGAGACGGACGACGCGAGACTCTCCTCTGTGAAGTAAAACGCGTCCGAGACCACCACACCCGTCAGCAGCACCGGCACCAGCAGTTTATGCGACGTGCACCCCGCCGGGTCGGCCACCCCGGCAGCGTAGTCGCTCGTCAGCACGGAGCTGTCCAGAGGCACGTTGGCGTCGGCGGCGGCGGCAATCTCGGCGGCCGTGTCGCCCCCGACGATACCGCTACACGCGACAAGGCGGGCGGGGCCGTCTAGGAAGATGCCGTTGTATGGAAAAGACGAGGCAGACCCACTCCGAGACGTTTTTGCTGTTGTCGATCGTGTAAGTGTTGAAGAAGAAGAGGAATAAGAAGACGCGTGGAGGCTGCGACGCGCGCCTTGGCAGACGGCACAGTCCCTCGCGGCTGTGGAGTCCTTATTGACATTCTTAATGTTGTTGACGCTTGAATCATCCCCTTGAGTCGCCGCCCCGCGTGAGTGCGCACGAAACGGAAAGTAAAGATGTAACGGTGGATGTTGTTGCTGTGGAGGAGGAGGATGTAAAGACAAGTAGAGTCGCTGAGAGGAAAAAGGAGGAAAAGAAAAAGAAGAGCGGCGGCCGGCCATGACACGTTGTAAGGGCGGCGGAAGCACCGGTCGCGTTTGGCTTTGGGGACTGTGAAGAAGAATGAGATGGGGAAGTGAAAGGGGTCATTTTTTTTTTTTTTTTACTGTGGTGTTATGAGCTGTGATTTCGCGAGTGGGAGAGAGGTAGGAGAAGACTGAGTGTTGTTATTATTTGTGATGCTATTGAGTTAGATTGAATAATAATAAGGATCGTTCCGTTGATATATACTTTATCGTGATGGTTGCTGGTAATATTATTGTTTGAATGTGAAAAAAGAATATCAGTGAATGAATGGAGACGATGAGAGGAAAACGAATGAAAGAAGAAGGCTATTGTGAAAATGGAAGATTGAACACGAGAAGTAAAATTAACTCTAGAAGGAATAAACGCTAGTAGAGGAAAGTCAAGAGATAGAACAAATGATTTGTTTAATTGTGAAATAATGAAAGCTGGTGAAGTGAAGACGAGAAGAGAGCGATCAAGGATGCAGAAAGCAAAGAGAAAGATAAAAAATGTAGTAGTAGAAATAATATCTAAGAGCAAGGAGTCGGGTAAGGGGGAGAGGAGTTAGAAGGTGAAAACGAAAAAGAGAAGTGGACGAGGGACGGCATAGAGGTGATGGCAATAACAACAGCAGCAAACAGCAAGAAGAGTCCAGTAACACAGAAAAAAAAAAAGCCATATGCACATGCGCCTCTGTAGAAGGTGTATTTGTGCCTGTGTTTGTCCTTTTGTACGTGTGTTCAATCATACGCAGTGTTCGTAATTATGTTTTCTTTTTATTTTTTTCTTTTCCAGCCTGAAACATTTGATTGAATAAATTCGAAATTACTACTTTTTTTTCTTTCTCTTTCGGTGTATGTCACTTCAATACACTGGGAGCGATGAGAACATATTGTAAATAAATGAAGAAAATCAAATTGTGAACTATTTGATAGATGCGTGATCCCCTGAGAATTGATCTGCTATAATGTCGGTGTTTTGTTGTTTTTCGATCAGTTGTTTTGTTGTTGTTTGTCTCTCAAAAACAATTTCATTTGCGGTTTGTGCATTCCGCACGCTAGTTACACGGCACCCGCCGTTTTGGGTAGCCACTAGCGTGATACACAGAGTATTTCAGAGGAAACAAAACGAAAAAAAAAAGCTGCTAATAATTATCATTTGCATGCCTTTGAAAGCGAATGAAAAAGGGCACAGAGCAAAAACATGCAAAAGACGACTATATACATCAAAGAGAGAGAAAGATAGGGAGGGAGATGGTGGGAAAGAGGGAGTCGTCAATAAAAGAAAAAAAAAAGAGATGAATAAACGGAAAGCGATCGCGCGAAATGAATAAAGAAAAAGAGAGAAGAGATTAAGAGATAAAGAAATGAAGTGAATAAAAGCTGTGCGGAGAGGGGCACAGGGAAAGAAATAGTAAGAATAATAGAAGTAAAGTAATTGAAAAGGAAAAGAGTTGTTGTTGCCCCCCCCCCCCCTCTCCTTTTTGGAGGAACAGGAGGGCCTACAGCCACTCTAAGAGAATCAAAAAAAAGGGGGGAATTAGGAGTACGAACAAGAAAGGGAGTGAAAATAAAAAACATGCAAATAAAACGAGCAAATAAAACAGAAAAAGAAGAAAAAAAGAAGAAGATGAGAAGAATGGAAAAGGAAAAAGATACAAGAACGTATTGCGGCACCACCGCTACCACCACCACTGCACTCACGATCATCCCAACCGCCTCCCGCCGCGGCGCCTGCTGGTCTCATGCACGCTGCCGGAAGTAGGGTTACTGCCGGCGGCCCCCGCCTGCTGCTGTTGCTGTTTCTCTCCCTTCTCCTTGCCGCTGCTGTTGTTGTTGGCAGCGGTGCCAGCAGTAGTAGTGGTGGTAGTGGCAGTGGTGGAGCGGACAGAAGCCTCCCGGCGGTAACTGCCGCCCGTCGTTGTTGTTGTTGACGCCGCCGCCCTCGCGGGCTTTGCCGCGGGCTTTGTTGCCTTCGCTGAGGTAGATGTAGACGTAGATGTTGCTGCTGCTGTGGTTGGTGGTGATGCGGTCTTGGGTTTAGACTTCGCACCGGCGGCAGTAGCAGCAGAAGAGTTAAGATTAACAGTAGCACTGGTTGTTGTTGCTGTTATTGCTGTTGTTGGGGGCGCGCTTACTATTCTTCGCCCTACTATTATTATTATTCTTATTGTTATTATTCGCATTGCTCTTGGACGCGTTAGAAGCCGCGGTACTCTTGACAGTACTATTATTATTATTATTATTATTAGTTATAGGAGAAGCGACACCCGCCGTGCTTGTTTGGTTTTGTCGCGCCGACGATACTTTCGGTGCCGGTTTGCCGCCAGGAAGAGGAGAGGGAGACGGCGACAACGAAGCAGACGCAGCAGACGCAGCAGAAGACGGAGGAGGAGGAGGAAGAGGAGAGGAAGCAGGAGGAGAAGAAGAAAACGCCGGGGAGCCTTCCCTTGCCGCCGCCTCCGTCACCTCCGTCACCTCCGCTGCCACGCGCCGCGCCCACAGCTGACGGTGTCTCTCCCGCAGCGCGTCGCAGGGGGCGGTGGAGGCGAGTCGGGAGTCAGAGTCGGGGGACGCGAGCGGCTCCCCGCACAGCCGCGGGGGCTCGCCTCCCTCCCGCGCCGCCCGCTCGTCCCTCTCCCGCTCCTCGTCGCTGTCGATGGCGTAGTTGTAGCGCCCCGGGGGCGGAGAGGAGGGGGAGGAGAAGGCACCACTATTACCACCACTCCGGGTGGCAACCTTTGGCGTCGTAAAGTCCCTTGCGGTGGCATTACTCCTCTTGTTGTTGTTGTTGTTGTCGTCATGGTTATCCTTTTTATCATCATTCTGGTTGTTGTTGGCGTTGTTGGCAGTGTTGGCGGTGTGATTACTCTCGCTGTCATGACGACGACGGTTGTAGGTGTTACCGCTGTTGTAGTGCGTACGGTCTGTCATTTCATTACTCTTCTTCTCCTCCTCCGCACCATGAGTTGCACCACTACCCCCACCACCACCACCCTGCTCTTCCTCCTCCAGCCCCTCGCCGCAGCCGAACTCTGCGTCGGCGTTGCGGGCGGAGGCGGCGGTCGCGGGGCGCTCATAGACGCTGGGATTCGTCACGGACGCCGTGCCGCCAAACGGGGACTGCGGCGACGACCCGGACGACCGGGGGGAGGAGGGGCACGGCAGGCCTGTGGCGGGTGTCTCGGGGGGCGTGGCGGCGCCGCCGTCGCTGCCGCGTCTGGCGTTCTCATTTCCATTTCCATTATTGATATTATTGTTATTATTGTTGTGGGTACTGTTATAGTAGTTGCCATCATCAATAACACCGTCAGCGCGGCACTTGCCGTGATCGGCATCGTTAGCCGCAACAATAACAGTGTTATTGCCGCCGTTCCTAGCGTTATTGTTATTATTATTGTTATTATTGTTGTGGTTATTACGGCCGCTGAGGTTTGGAAACAACTCCCGTGCCGTATTCCCATTAGTATTGTTGGCACTGTGGCCGCCGCTGCGACAGTTTTGAGCAGAGGGGTGAGAGTTGTAGAACGCACCCGCCGCGGCCGCTGCTGCCCCAGCAGCCTCTTCAGCAGCGATACTATTGCCATCCCGCTTTTCGCAGCTGTTGAAGTTTGTGGAGGGGGCGATGGGAGAGTAGTCACCAAACGGCTCGTGTGTGTCAGCGCGGCGGGCGGCGGCAGTAGTAGTGTAGCAAGGGGAGGAGGAATTATACAGACCGCCGCCGCTGCTGCCGCCTCCTCCCCCCGCTGCTGCTGCTCGTGCGAAGGGTGCCCCTTCGCTATCCGGACTGTGATTCTCGTTGCTTGCAAAAGCGTTACCACTGTTATGATTGTTACTATCATCACCTCCATGAGTATTATTATTGTTATTGTTATTATTATGATATCCACGGCGCGAATCAAGAGAGTCGGCGCCCGCAGTCTGCGAAGGCTGCGGCGGATGTGATGATTCCGTTGTCGTTGTTGTTGTTGGTGCCCCCGGCAGGCCCCCGTTGCCGTACCGCGAGCGCAGCAAGAACTCAACGCTAGAGTAGGCGGCGGAGGCGCGCACGACCATGTTGGGGTTGTCGTCGTACCCGTCCAAATCGTGGGCGGCCCCGTCACTGTCACTAGTACTAGTAGTGCTGCTACTAGTACTCGAGTTGTTGTTGTTCTGATGTGAAGGGGTAGCGTGCGGGGGACGCAAGGGGCGCTGGCCGACGCTCGTGCTATCACCATAATCATTACCACCACCATCACCATTAACATTAACAGAGGCAGAAGCAGAAAAAGAGGAGTGGGGAAATGGGGAAGGCCCGTTCGGCGTAGAGCTGAAGGCCGCCGCCGACGCCGCCGGGGGATTTCCATCCGCGTATGGGAAGTGTTGCTGTTGCCGTTGTTCACCTTGAGGGTACTGATAATGCTGTTGTTGTTGTTGTTGTTGATAATCAGAATGAAAAGCGCCGCCCACATCACTGTCACTACTGTCACTACTGTCACTACTATCACTACTATCAATGCTGCTGCTGCTGTCATAGGAGGAATCAGGCATGTGAAAGTGACCACCTGCAGCTGCTCCGTACTGTTGTTGCTGTTGTTGTTGTTGTTGTTGTTGTTGTGCCTGACGTTGCTTTTCCTCCTCCTCCTCCTCCTGTTGCCGTCGCTGCTGCTCGCGGAAGAAATAATAACGATACATATTCTGCATCTCCACCTCGTCCGCTGAATCCTCGCTGACACTATTGGTGGTGGTAGTAGTGGTAGGCATGGTATTATTATTATTATTATTATGGTAATTATTATTGTTGAAGTAGTTAAAATAGTGGTTATGATTACTGTTATAAAAGTCGCCATTCTCTTGACAGTATTCGTTACTCCCATTGTTGTTGTTATTGTTGTTCATGTTATTATTATTATTATCATTACTATCGTTAAAAACGTATGGATCGCCGGCCTGCCCAGTACAAGGAGGAGGAGGAGCAGGAAAAACTCCTTCGCCGCCATTATCATTACCATTACCAGCGGCAGTGAAGAATGCGTTGTTATTCTCTCCCTCCTCCTGCTCATAGAGATGATGCTGTTGTTGTTGGTGTTGGTGGCGATACGAATGCTGATTCAAACCAGAAGAAGAAGAGTGATAATAATTATTATTATTAGCCTCGCCATCTCCAGTCGCGTTATGTTGATGATTATTATTAGAGTTGTAGTAGTAGTAATAGTTACGCCGAAGAGCATTCGCGTCAATGTGATAGCCCGGATACAAGTCGGCGTAGCGCAGCGGGTTGCGCGCCGCCGCCTCCGCGTCGGCCACCGCACGCACCCGCACGCGCTCCCAGTCACCGGGCGTCCACCGCCACGCGCGCGTCGCATAGAGAAACGTCACGGCCACAATGTATCCCCCGTACAGCGGCCCGCCCCCCTGAATGCCATTCTTGTTATTATTATTGTTACTTTTGCTGAGCAGTGTCGTCGCCATCACCACCACACCGACGGCAAACAGGAGACACAGCACGGCACACTCGACAATAAAGGCCGCTTTAAGTCGTTGCGGTTTGAGGTACAGACAGCTCCAGAAACTAAAGCGTTTGCCCACATCTGCGGAGCGGCCGCGGGCAGTGGCGGCGGCGGCGGCGGTGTCGTCCGCATACGCTGCCCCGTCTTCATCGTACAACTGTTGTTGTTGATAATAATATTCATTATAGTCGTACGAATAACCATTGTTGTGGGAATTTCCAATGACGACGTCTCCTTCCTCTCCTTCGTCTTGCCGGCGACCGTTGAAAAGCTGGAGTTGAAAGTTGACATGTTGTTGTTGTTGCTGCTGCTCTGGGTGATTAGCGTACTGCCACCCATGCTGCTGTGCGTATGGATAGGGGGAAGAAGAAGACGAGTAGTAGTAGTAGTGGTCCCCTCCGTTACTGTAGGTATTACTACTACTACTGTTGTTATTATTATAGGTTTCTCCGTACAGCGTGAGAGCCATTTTGATCGGTGCTGCTGTTGTTGATGATGTTGGTATTGTTGTATGAGTATGCGGTGGTGTTGTTGTCTTTGTTGTTGTTTTGCAAGTACTGTTGCCCTAATAATAATGTACCAGAAGAATTACAGGAAGATTAAGATTTTTTTTTCCTTTTCAGTAAGAATGCTGCGCGGTGATGTATTGTGCCGTGTGTTGCGATGGTGTTGACGAGAAACAGTGAAAAAAAAAACGGAAAGCGCCGGGGTAGATGGTAATTTATAGTGTGTGTAGTTAGTTTGCTTTTTTTTTTGTATGTGTGTATGTGTGCGATTATTTTTAAAGCGAGCAAAAGTACGTCGAAACGGAAATACGTGCTATGTGAGTTGTGAGCTGTGAGTTATGAATTGTGAATTGTGAGTGTGTGAGGGGTCCAACACGCGTAATAATAGTGATGAAGATAATGATAATGATGATAGATGAAGGAACACTGAAAAAGGTCTCTTCTTTGCTGGTGAGCTATTTATTTACTTTTTTATATATTTTTTAATCACTAGAATGATTAAATATGGTTGTTGTTGTTTTTTAGAAGTACTTTTTGTTGAATTGAGATTATTTTTGTTCTTGATTATTTTTTATTTTCTTTTTTGTAATTCTTGTTTGTTAATCGCGAAGTTTTGTGTGAAACCTGGGAAATTGAAGGATTTAGAGTGAAAAAATCCTACGTAAATTATCCCAAGGCGAAAACAAAAAGCAAAGAAAGACAAAGAAAAAAGAAAAAAAAGTGAAGAGCAGTTGAAAGTCCAAGTGAAAATCGAAGTAGAAGTGATAGTGATAGTGTGAAGATGAAAGTGAGACTGTAGACCTTTTTAGAAAGAAAAATAAGGGAAAAAGAAAGAAGGCTGAAGAAGTGAGTGTCTCTGTTGATAGTGATGGGTACAAGAAGTAAACAGTAAATTGTGAGTGTGGTGAGTGTGTGAAACTGAAAGCGTAAGAAGAGCTGAAAAAGCTGTGTAAGAAAGAGGAAGAGAAAGAAAATCTATCGTGATGAGGAAAAGCAAAGAGAGGAGACAGGCAGAGGGGGAAGACAAAAAAGAATGATAAGTGTGGATACGGAATAAAGAAATTCATCATTGATACTATAGAGTGCAGGCGGGGGAAGTGCCCCCCAAATAGGAAGCAGGTGCTCTCATAATAGCTTCCTTTCGGTGAAAGTAAAGGGCAAAAAGAAAGAAATCAAAACTCTCGGAGCACAGCAGCACACGCAAACACACATACAGAGAAGCATAAACAGAATGAAAAATGAAGAGAAAAGATGAAGATTCACAGTGCACGAATTGCTGGTAGGGATGCTAAACGCTATCCATTGCAGAGCACTTAATAGTGAATCTTTCTTTATTCTCATTCCTCCTTGTAATCCTGCAGCGTATTATTTTTGTTTTTACTGTTTTGTTTTATTTTTCATCCTCATTGTTTGTTGCTGTTTCAATGAATAGGAGTATGCTTCAATTCAATCAAATCAATCCATTTTTCCTCCCCGCGTTCACACTCTCCTTATAGCTGTTGGTGCTGTATCAATACGACTCGGCATGGGATATTGAGAGAGAGAGAGAGAGAGGGAGAGAGCGTATGTGTGTGCCTATGTGTATGAAAATGTATGCGAGAGTCTGTTCGTTTCCGCTTCTTTGTTTCAACAGGGAAGGCAAACACATTTTTATCATAAAGGAGAGAAGAAGAAGAAGGAGAATAACGAAAGAAAAGAAAGAGGGAAAAGGCTTTTTTTTGGAGTGCTTCCCGTCTCTCGAGTAATCGAATCATCTCAAAAGATGATATTTGTGAAAATTTTTGGGAGTTTACGAATTCAATGCCTACTTCACTTTTTTTCTTCTTCATTTCTTTTCTTCTCCCTGCTCCTTTTCATCTCTTCCCACAACAAGACGTCAACTTGTTCTTTTTTTTTCCTCGCATGCTATTTTTGTCTCAACTCTTCCTCCGTGCGAGGATTGAAGGAGCAGTCGCATAAAGATGCACGCAGTGATAACTATTAACAAACGAGGAGTAAGAAGAATCGGAGAGTGACAAACAACAACAATAATAATAATAATGTAAACGACAAAGAGAAAGAGAGAGGATTAGGATCGGATAGAATTGAGCGTTGGGCAGAGAGGAAGAAAGACATATATAGATTTTTTAATAATAATGATAGGTTGAGCAAAAGCGGGACAAGAAACACAAGCTTGTCTGGAAAAAAGAAAAAGGTGAAAGAAGCGTAAACAATGAAAGAGAATGATAATAAATAATAATAATAATAATAAAGGAAGCAAAGAGGTTTGAAGATATGCCGAAATAGAAATGAGAAAGATGGTAATAGAGAAAGCAAAAAGTAATAAAAAGCACGAATAGGATAAAAAGCAAGAAGAAGAAGAAAAATATATCATTTTCATTCTTTTTTCTTCTTCTTTCTTTTCTTTTCTTGTTGCTGTTGTTTTTTTTTTTTCTTCTGTTCTTACATAGCCAGCTCCGCCTCCAGCGCGGCCAGCGCATCCGCGTCCTCCTGTTCCTTGGACTTTTTATTTTTATTACCGGCGGCGGTGGCGGTGGCGGTGGGGAGCTTGCTGGACGGCACGTCGGGCAAGTCGAGCTGGTCCAGCTCATTCTCCATCTTGGCCATTTCATCGTTCTCGATCTCGCCCATCAGGTCGGCCATCAGCTCGTCCTCGTCGACAAAATTGCCGTCCAGGGGCCCCTGCAGTGCCTCGCTGACCTGGTTCGCCTTGTCCATCTCGTCCCGCAGGTCGTCCATCGTGTCCTCAATCTTGTTAGCGTCCATCTTCTTGTTAGCCTTCTTGATATCGTTCTTGGCGCTCACCTGCGCCTGCAGCACCTCCGCGTTCATGTTCTGGTTCTGGATGGTGAACTTGAGGGTCTCGAGGTTTTGCTTCTGATTCCCAATCGCGATGAGCTGCTCCTCGTACTGCTTCTTGCGTTTCATGCACTGCAGCGCCCCCTGCGTGTTCTTGCGCGCGTGCAGCTGCTTGGCTTTCGTCAGCTCCTGCTCTATCCGCTTCTCCAGCACCGCCTCGCGCTTCTCTAGCAGGTCGATGGAGTTGTCGATCTTCTCGAGACTCGCCGCGCCGCCGCCGCCGCTGCCGCCCTTGGACGGAGTTGCCTGCTTGTTACCGAAGAGCCTATTGAACATTTACAGGGAGGAGGGGGAAAATAGGGGGAAGGGGGGAGAGGGAGTGAGATAGAAGGACGGAGGTTGTTTTCTTTTGTTTGTCTGTTTGTTTGTTTGTTTGATTGTTTTCGTTAACGTAACGTTGGTAATGTTGGCTTGGCGCGCGGGTGTATCTGTGTGTATGTATCTGTGTGGTGAAGTGGGCACAAAAGTAGCAGGAGAATGAAGGAGAGAAAGAGACAAGAAAAGCCGGGCGGTGTTAGAGATGAAAGAAAAATAAAAAAAAAAATAAAGCAACGAGAAGAAACTATGAAAGGGGAAAAAAGAGAATAATAAATTTACAAAACGGGCGAAAGGATTGGGATATACAAAAAAAGCAGAGATCCTAAATGGAGTGCTTTGAGAAGAGAAGTGGTGATTGTAAATAGGGGAGATGCAATTAAATAAAAAGAAAAAGGCGGAGGTGGGGGGAGGAAAGGGAGGAGTGGGAATTGATTATTACTACTACACTCACACACACAGAGAGAGAGAGAGAGGGAGGGAGAGCTGGGTCATTCGACAGCTACAATATTGCTGATTGAGTGGCAGCTATACACATGTAAAGCACACACGCGTCGTAAGACCTTAGGCATTTCAGTCTTCCCTTTTTTTTCCTCTCTTTTCAATCGTCGAACTTTTTCTCTCTGTTTGCTTTCTGTGGGTGCAGTTGAATGGGAGAAGCGCCAAAGTCGCACTCTTTTTTTTCCAACTTGACGTGTTTTTGTGTTTTTTGTTGTTGTTCTTGCTGCTGTTTTTTTTTTTTTTGGGGGGGGTCGTTTTTTAATATTCTTAAATAGCAAAAAGTATCAATAATTACGATCATATATTAAGGGGGAAAAAAAAGAGAAAAGAAAGAAGTGAAGTAAAGATTTTAAAAAAAAAAAAGCACTTGAGAAATCGATAGAGGCAAGCGTTAGGAACGAAAGTGGTGCTCGCGCGCGAAGTCTTGCAGTGAGGTCTTGTGTGTATTTGTGAGTCTGTGTGTGTGCGTGCGCGGAGAAGAGGAAAAGAAAAGAAAGAAAAAAATAAAAAAGTGAAGTGAAACAACAAGATACTGTTAGGTAGTGAAGTCGCCAGAAAGGGGAAGGAGAGAGAAAGATAGGAGAGAGAAAAACTAAATGAAAGAGAAACGGACTATATAGATATATGTATGTGTGTGTTTTTCTCTTTTTTTTGTGTCTGTGTTATAATAATACAGAAAGATAACGTTTCTGGTCGCTGAAGTAATAATATATGTTGCTCGTATCATGAAGCTTTGTTTTGTTTTCTTGTGTGTGTTTTACTTCTTTTTTTTTTTTGTCCGTTGTGAGATTGGCGTGGTACGTGCGCCTGTTGCCGAGCGAAGGGAAAGGGAAGGAAGGATGAGCAGAAAACAGGGGATGAGCCTATTCGATAGAAGGAAAGTAAATCATGAAAAAAAGGAAGGAAAGAATGAAATAAGAGAAAAAAGGAGCGGAAAGTGAAGAGAAAAGAGAGGGAGAAAAAAAAAAGAGGAAAGGCCTGTCATTCTTTCCTCCTTTCCTTTCCTTCCCTTTCCTTCACTTCCCTTACGTACGTTTCACCCCATACCATACCCTACCCTGTCATACCATATCCTTCATTACCCCTCACTACGCTGCCATTAACGCAGCGCCAGCAGCGGCAGACGAAGAAGAGGCCTGGGCGGGGTACTTGGCGACCACGTCGGCCCACGCGAGAGGGCGGACGGCGCGGCAGAGGGCGGCGAGCACATCAGGTACCTCGCCAACCGGCACGCGCACCTGCTGGGCGGAGTCGCGCTCGCGCAGCGTGACGGCGCCGTCGGCCTCGTAGTCGACGGTGACGGCAAACGGGACGCCGAGCTCGTCGACGCGGGCGTACTTGCGACCGATGGTGACGCCGGAGTCGTCGAGGCGCACCGACAGCCCGCGCAGCACCAGCTCCTCCCGCAGCTCCGCCACGGTGGACAGCAGCTCCGGCTTCATCATGAGCGGCAGCACCGCCACCTTGTACGGCGACACCAGCGGCGCCAGCGAAAACACCGCACGCTTGTCGTTGTTGGCGCCTGCACCACCAGCAGCGGTGTCGTCGCGGCGCACCCAGTAGCTCTGCTCCAGCAGGCAGTAGAGAATGCGCCCGACGCCGAAGGAGGGCTCGATGACGCTCGGGGTGTAGCTGTATCCCGTCACCTTCACCTCCTTGTACTCGAACGTGACCATCCCGGGCGCGATGTGGACGGTCTCGCCGGTGGACGGCAGCGTGACGGGCGCGGGGGCGCCGCCGGCCGCGGCGGCCGCCAGCGCCTCCTGCAGCTTCTCGCACTCCGCCTCGGGGGCCGTGTTGAGGAAACTCCATCACCGCGGCGGCGGACTTGCCAAGGTCTTGCCGATGAGACCCTTGTTGAGCTTGCGCTGCAGCTGGCGCTCGAGGCGAGGCTCGGGGTAGTCGACGCGCGCGGTGAGGTCCTTCGAGGTGGCCTTGCTGTGCTGCGTCAGGTCGTAGGCGGAGCGGTCCGCGATGCCGACGCACTCGATCCACCCGTACGACGTGAGCAGCTCTGCGTCCCAGCAGTCCTGCGCGTAGTGCGCCATCTCGTTGCGCTGGTGCTGCCGGAACCGCACGTGCCGCACGCCGACGGCGGCGAGAAACAGCGCGACGCGGCCGACAAAGTAGCCGAGGGTCTGGTTGTCGATCACGCCCGCGTCGACCGCCGCGCCGACCTTCATGCGAATCGGCTCCTCGTTGGCCGCCTGCCGGTCGCGCGGCCACGCCCAGATCTCCACCTCGCGGACGCGGTCGAACTTGTCGTGGTTCTTGTCGGCGGGGTTGACAAAGTGCTCAATCTCCGCGAGCGTAAACTCCCGCACGCGAATGAGCGCCGAGCGCGGCGCGATCTCGTTACGGAAGGCGGTGCCGATGCAGGCGCCCGCAAAAGGCATGCGCTGGGCGTTGCCGCTGTCGACGAGGCGCTTGAAGTTGAGAATAATCCCCTGCGCGAGTTCGGGGCGCATGTAGCCCACGAGCTTCCCCTCGGGGCCGATCTTGGAGGAGAACATGAGGTTGAAAGGAAACGGGTCGCTGAAGGGGTTTCCCTTGGGGGAGAGAATCTTGTTCTGCTCGAGAACTGTCTTGATCTCCTCCGCCTTCATGCCGCCCGCGTCGTGCAGGAGGTGCAGCAGCTCCTCCCGCCGCTCGGGGCTCAGCGCGGCCGCACCCGGCTTGCCCGCCTCCGCCTCCGCCAGCCGTGCCTCACACCACTCCTCGATCCACTTGTCCGCGCGGATGCACTCCCCGGTAACGGTGTCGCGCACCATGACGTCGTTAAAGCGCGCCACGTGTCCCGAGGCTTTAAACACCTCCTCCGGCGTCAGGCACGTGGTGTCCACCTCGCACATGTTCTCCTCCAGCACAAAGTGCTGACGCCAGTAGGCCAGGAGGTTCGTCTTGAGGGCGCACATGGAGGGCCCGAGGTCGTAGAGCCCCGCGGTGCCGCCGTACGGGTCGAAGGCGAGGCCGTAGTAGAAGCGCCGGCGGCACGTGTCCTCGAACTCGGCGCGGCTGAAGCCCTCGAGGCTCTTGGGGAGAGTGGCGGCGGCGGTCGTCATTAGGGCGGTGGCGGCGCGGCGCGGGAAAAAAGACTTCGTGGTTTTGGGGGAGAGAAGGGAGGGGGGGGACCTAGGGAGAGGTCCTTTTATGCTCTTTTCTTTTCTTTTTTTTTGTTTTTTGAAAGTGATATAGTTTTGTGCTGTTGTTGTTGTTTTACCAGCTGAGTTGTTGTTGTGTCAGACGGTAATATTTCGTTTTCCTTTCCTGTATGTTTGTGGACAGAAGGTATGCAGGGGGGGGGAGTGAGGGAAGAAGAGGTGGATAAACATAGAAAAGGGTATGCAAGTGTATTATGAGAGGCTACCAAAAGAAAATATGATAATAATACTATGCGCGCCAACGGCGTAGACGAAGCCATCAATGGGGAAGGGGGTGGTACTTTCAAACAAGCAGCGTTACACACGAGAAGCTGAGAGACTAGGCGACAGAAGAAAAAACAAGATACAATACTGAAACTTCTTATTAAACCGATAGTGAGAAAAGATATGACGGGAAAGACGAAAATCTGCCCAAATCGAATGTATATGTATATATGTACAAAACATGTAGAGGATGGGGAGGGAGGGGAGAGGGGGCATGGGGCGAAGGAGAAATAGAGAAGGAGAAGAAAAAAAGATATGGAAATAAAGATTTTAAAAAAAAAAGAGGCAGAGAGAATTTAGGAAAATTTGAAAAATAAAAGAAAGCACAGAAAATACGGGCGCGCCAGGGGTATGAGTAGGCGTTAGCGTGTATCCTCAATGAAGTATGTATATGTATATATAGGAAAAACAGAACACATGGTCAGTGGAGAGAGAAAGAAAAAATACAAAGAGTACGTGAATGAATGAGAAATAAGAGAGATCGAATGGAGTGCGAGGGGAGGGAGGGGAACCAATAATAATATAATAAGAGGAGACAAAAAGAGGAACCGTGCGTAAAAGTGAAAGTGAATATAAAAACGGGTAGAAAAAAAATGAACAGCGAAGGGGAACGGAAGAGGGGACAAGAAGTGGGGAAAAAAAAACAGTGGAGGAAATGAATTGAGGAAGACAGATTATTATAGATTCCGCTTCCTTTTCTACTCTTCATCTTTCTTTGCTTTTATTTTTTGATGAAATATGAAGAAAAAAAAAATGGAACTGTAAAAAGCGACGATAATACCATCAGAAAAGCAGTAGTCATAGTGATGATGCTCAAAACCATACAGGTGAAAAACAATAAAGGGACAAAATGTTACAGATACTTGAGATAAGGTAAGAAGATTCACATTTATATAAACAAAATTGAGGAAAGAAGGGGGGAAAAGGAGATTTTTTATAAGGAATGTTATCCTCTTTTCCGGTACTATGCATACAAATATATATATATATATAGATATGTGTGGGGAAGGGGGACGAGCTGCGTCTCACTTCAATCAACCACAAACACCTACGCACACACACACGCAGCGCATGCATGCGCAGTCAGTAAAAAAAAAAAAAAAGCTATAGGCGGCACATTAGCTCGTGAATCAAACTCAGCACCAGGCTCTGTTTCTGCAGCTCCCCCGCGCGTGGTGGTGGCGGCGGTGGCGGATCGCTCTGCTCCTCCCGCAGCGCCGCCTCCTCCCACGCACGCCGCATCAGCCCCAACTGCATTCCGCCCCGCAACTTCTCGCGGAAGGTGTGGAGGAAACTCTCCAGCTCCAACACGCGTCCCTCATCGTCCTCTTCGTATTCGGTGTCGCCGCCGCCGCTGCGAGCCGCCGCCGCCGCCGCCGCTGGCCAGCTCTCCTCCCCCTCTTCCTCCTCTGCCTTCTCCAGCGTCATACGCACCAGCAGCACCAGCAGCAGCGGCGCAACAGCAACCCTTCTTGCAGCGCCACCATCAACAGCAGCGGCGGCGGTGTGTATACGTGCGAGAGAGTCGCGCGCGAGCGCCGCCACCGCCTCCGTCCAGTCCATTTCCACTCTCGCAGCTTCACCCTCCTCCTCCTCCGCCGCCGCCCCCCACACCGTCGCCAGCTCCGCCGCCGCGCACGCCACAAGGCCCAAGACGTGTGCGTCGCCCGGGCCGCCAAACAGGCAGCGCCGCACCTCTGGCACCATCGTATGCAGCAGCCCCTTCTCGTGCAGAGCGGCCGCGGGGGCGGGTGCGTGCGTGTGCGTGTGCGTGTGTGGTGATCCCCGCTGCCGCCGTGACCGCGGAGCGGGAGGGGTGATGAAAACCCCTCTGGTGAGGCAGTGGTCTCAGAGGTGGGTTGCGCATAGGAGACCGGGCGGCCCCCGCCGTCGGCGGCGCAGGTGAGCGATATTGTGAGGCTCGCGAGGCGCAGCGCGCGCCGCGTGCGCTCCATCACGGCCGCGCGAGCGATATAACTCGCGCTCTTGCTACCGCCACCGCCGATACTGCCATTCTCCTTGTCCGCGGACGTGTTGGTGGCGGCGGCGCTCGGTATGCACATAACAAGGGCCCCTCGTAGGCTGAGCGACTCGCCGGGGGCCGCCGCCAGCACATCCGGCAGCAGCGGAAACTGGCACTCGCGAACCGGCGCGTCCTGAGAAGAAGGAGGAGAAGGAAAACGACGGCGTTGAGTGGGGCCGGTGGTGCTGGACAGTGCTACACGGGTAGAGAGGCGTGTCATTGCTGCCTGCCGCCGCGGCGCCGTTCCCGTCCTCCCCCCAGCCCCGGCCACCACCACCGCCATTGCCGCCGCCCTCCACAGCGTCGCCGGAGAAGCAAAGGACAGAACCGAGGAGCTGCACGCACTGCGCGGCGAGGTGGCCGCGGCTCAGATTGTGAAGCTCGATGACGGCCGCGGGCGCCCGCCACACGTGGGCGGCCTGCAGCCGCAGCTGCGCCTCAAAACTGGCGAAACACGACGCGGCACAGGAAACCGCAGATGAGGATACCGCTTTTCTTGTCGCTGTTGTTGTTGCTGCTGTTGCGCCGTTGCCGTTTCCGTGGTCGCCGCCGCCGTCGCCGCTGCTGCTGAGCGAGAGGGCAATGACTCGCCGCTCACTGTGTGTAGCAACTTCCGCTGTTGCTGTTGCTCGGGCGGCGCGG
Source organism: Kentomonas sorsogonicus (assembly GCA_030347455.1). NCBI lineage: Eukaryota > Euglenozoa > Kinetoplastea > Trypanosomatida > Trypanosomatidae > Kentomonas > Kentomonas sorsogonicus. Next base: position 138,877 of record JAQOSZ010000279.1, on the reverse strand, counting down.
GGGCGTCGGCGGCCGTGTCAAAGATGTACGGTGTGTATGAAGTGCCCAGCCGAGCCGGCAGAGGTCCCCCAGCGGCGCTGTTATTACCGCTACCATTGGCAGCGGTGGTGGTGGAGGTGTCATTCTTATTACTAATAGTAGGCGTGTCAACGTACGCGGCCAGCACCGCCGTCCCCTCCATGTGCGGCCGCCAGCGTCCGTGGCGCAGCGGAGTAATCTCCTCCACCGCCTCCTCCGCCGCGGTCCGGCCCGCACACGTATTATCGACGCACCGCAGCGCCACACCGTACCCTCTTCGTCTCTTCTGATTCGTTCCCTCCTCCTCCTCCTCAACCTCAACAGCCGCCGCCGCTGTCGTCGCCGCCGTCTCCGCAGCAGTAACAGTGCAGTAGCAGTGGGGAGCGGCGCCGGCGATGCGCAGCTGCCGCTGCCGCCGCGGTACGAGGAAAGGCGGTCGGTGCTGGCGCTGCTGTTGATATTGACATTGCCGCTGATATTGTTCTTGTTGCTATTGTTGCTCTTGCTATTGTAGCTGTGGCGGACAGCGGCGGCAGCGGTAGCAGGAGCGCCACCCATCAAGGGAGGCAGCGGAGCTGGCATGAGAAACGGCAGTGGCAGTCGCACAGGACACAGTCGCAGCAGCCGCCGGCGTTCCTCAGCGGCGACAATGAAATACAGCGCCGGGGCAGTGGCGGCGGTAGTAGTGGTAGTGGAAGACAACGGTGACAATGAATGAGGGGTATGAAGGGGCACGCGCACCCACTGCTGCTGGCGGCATTGCGTGAGTAGCTGTGTGAGCGGCAGTGTGCGACTCCCCAACGATACCAGTGACGTTGGGGGATGCTGCCGCCGCCGTTGCGGCTTCGGACAGTCGTGTGTCCCTCTCTCGGCGCCCGTGGCGGTGGTGGTGGTAGTGGTGGCGGCGTCGGCGGCACCACCAGTAGTAGTAGTAGTAGTAGTAGTGCTAGGAGAGACCGCCGCCACTGCCGCTGCTGCTGTTGCTGCCGTTGAATCTGTCGGCGCCCTCTCTCCACTGTACGACGGCTCGCGGCGCTGATACACCTCAAGCCGCACGCTGTGGGGCGACAGCAGTCGCCGCCACTCCTCTTCAACCTCCCCCGCTCTTCCCCATCGGGATGTCTGCTGCATTGCTGCTGCCGACGCCGCCGCCGGCTGCTGTGCTGAGCCTCCGCGCCGGCCTCCCCCTCCGTCTCCTCCTCTGTCTCCTCTCCAGCTTCCTCTTTTAGGTCCTGGGTGTCCGCCGCGGCAAGGAGGCGTGTGGGAGGGACGGCCAGCACCAGTCCGGGCAGCGCCGGCGCCGTCACGACCGTAGCGCCGCCGGGCGCGATAACCGTACATGGCAGCGCCCGTGCTCTTGTTCCTGTTCTTGTTGTGGTGGTGGTGGTGGTGATGTTGTTGTTGTCGCGTGTTTGCTCTCCGCCCCAGCAGCAGCAGCAGCGATGGCGGGCGTTGGCGGCGCCTGTGCGCCGCGGTTCGCGTTGAGGTCCGGCCGTGACGGTGAAGAGGAGCCTGTTGTCAAAGTACACAGACACGAGGCAGTCCCGCAACACAGCGGTGGGTGGCGCGGCGTCGGTCTCTCCTCCTCCTGCAGATTCTTCTCTTCTTGTCACACCTTTCAGCTCTTCTGTCGTCGGCGCTTCCCCCCCTGATGTGGGGGCCGCCGCGGACGCCGCCGTTGTGTCGGTGTTGTGGTGAATGGAAGCGGCAGTGGGAGGGGCAGTAAGAGAGGGGGGAGGAAGGAGGGGGGAGAAGAGGGGGAGGGGGGGAGAGATGTGTGGCGCTGGTGTTGTTGCTGCTGCTGACGTTATATCTAGTAGCTGCAGCAGAGGCGGCGGCGGCGGCGGCGAGAACGCCAGTGTCGTCGGCGGCGCCAGGCACCACCACCATCATTCCCAGAGGAAACGCGGACGAGGCCGTCGGGCTAGACGCGGATGTGTTGGTGTCATTTCCCGTCCCACTGGGGCTCGTGGTGCTGATGCTCCTCTCCTTGCTCCCTGGCATATCGCGGCCGCCGCCACCGCTGCCCCGCACCGCCGCCGCTGCTGCCGCTGCTGGTCCCACCGCTGTGATCGTTATTGCTGTTATTCCCTCCGCCGCCAGTCGGATTGCCGCCGCTGACGGCCGCGGAGGCGCCAGCGACGTGTCGGAAGGGCGCGAGAGGCGAAGAAAGAGGGAAGGAGGCCGCGCCGGAAGCCTCAGCAGCAGAGGCGGTAGCAGTGGCGGCAGAAGTAGTAACAACAGTGGTGGTGGTAGTGGTAGTGGTAGTGTTGTTGGCGGTCGCTTCCGTGTCGGTAGGTGCCGACGTTGTCAGCGACGGCGGGCCCCCGAGCCTCGCAGACGGCTGCGGCCGCGGGGGAGGGGTGGAGTCGGTTGGGGAGCCCGGGGGCGGCGCGGTGGAGCTGTTCGGCGTCTGCAGCGCAACCGCCGTCGTCGCGGCGCCGGTGCTATTCGTGTTGGCGGAGGCCGAAGCGCCAGCGGAGGCGGGAGAGCGGAGGCGGAGGGGGAGGGAGAGGAAAGGACGCCCCGCACGTGCAGGTGCTGCAACTGCACAAACACACGATTGCACTCCGTATCGCGCCAGCCGGCGCCGTACGCGCCCTCCGCCGTCGCCCGCGGATCGTCTCTGCGGCCGACAGAGTAAAAGGAAAGGTCGTTGTCTACCAGCACAAGTCCGTCGTCCGGGGTCAGCGCCCGCCCCCATCCTGGCACGGGCGCGCGCGGCGTGTGCTGCCGGCGCGGATGCTGCTGCTGCTGTTGGGGATTGTGGTGTTGTCCGCCGGGCTTTTCTTCCTCTTCTTGTTGCTGTTGCTGCTGTTGATTATGATGGTGGTTCCTATCGTTGGCGTCAGCAGCTGCCGTCGTCGAGGACGGTGAGCAGCGGTGGCTTTTGCTGCAGTGTTGCCGCCACCGCCGCTGCCGCTGCCGCTGCCGCTGTTGCTGCCGCCGCGTCTGGGGAGCCGGGATGTGCTAAGGGAGGCTTTTCCTGAGGGTTGTTGTTTGCCCGCAGCTGCAGTCCGTCCCGCGGGGACGGCTGCCGCGGCTGGGCATGGTGCGGCAGCTGGGAGGAGGCGGAAGACGAGAAGGAGGAGGGCGGCAGCGAGAGGGTGCCACTGCCGGCGGCGTTCTCTCTCTCCTGTGCGGGCGGCGCCGCCCGACGCACCCACGCCGACAGCTGAGGCGATCCCACAGGCGGCGGCGGCGGCGGCGGAGGGGCCGCGTAGGCAAAGACATTTTGCTGTTGCGTCCCTCCCCCTCCCCCTCCCTCTTTCTCTTCCCCTTTCTCTTCCTCCGCCGCCGCCACCGCGGCCGAGAGGGGCGAGTCGAGGGCGGAGGCGGGCGGCGGCAGCGCGGTGGAGGCGGCGGAGGGCATGCGGCCGCTGGGGGTGTCCAGCATCCCGGACCGCGACAGCGGCGACCGCCGCCCCCCACCGCCGCCGCGCTGCCCCTCTCCCGCTCCGGAAAAGCACAGGTCGGCGCTGCTGGTGCTGCCGCCGGCGCCGTAGCCCCAGAAGCTGTCGGGGCCGCTAGCCCGCGGATAATCCGTGGAGTGCGGGGAGCCGACGGCGGAAGCAGTAGTAGCAGTAGCAGTAGCGGCGACACCGGCGGCAGAGGCGGCACCGGCTGAGGCAGCGGCTCCGGCACTGCTACTACTGCTGGCCGCGCCACCCGCACTGTAGTAAACGGCGGTGCAAAAGGAGCTGTTAGATGAGGAGCGGGGGGAAATGAAGGGCCCAACGCCAGCGTCGCCGGCATCTGCTTTGGTGGTGGCGGCGACACTCGAGGGCACCACCACGCTAGACAGGCGGGGTGACGTGGCGCGGCGGACAGGGGGGAACGAAAGAACAGCGTGTGGGGTGACGTTACTTGCAGTCAGTAACAGCAGCGGCGGCGGGAGCGGCGGTGGCAGTAGGAGAAGTAAGAGAGGAAGGAAGAAGCAAAAAAGTTGCGGCGTCAGCGGTACTGGTCGCTGCAGTGGAAGTGTTATTGATGTTGTTGCCTTTGTTGCTGTTGTTGTTGTTGTTGTTGCTGTTGTTGTTGCTACTGGTGCTAGGCGGGATAGGATGAGGCGCGGAGACCACCGTCGGGGGAGCGACGCGCGAGGCCTCGGTGGACGCGTTTTTGCTGTCAGACATGTTTCGCTGTGTTGATTAACTTTTTTTTTTTCCTCCTCAGCCGTTGTTGTTGTTGTTGCTGCTGTGAATAATCTTCCTTTTTTTATTACTGCCCCCTTGTATATGTATGTGTATGTAAGTGTCTAATGTTGCTTTGGAGAGGGGCGAGTGAGTGAGAAAAGAAAACAGTGGTGATAAAATCACCGACAAGACGGGAAAGAATAAAAAAGGGTAATGAGGAAAACAAAAAAAAAAGAGATGGAAGAAAATAAAAGAAATTACGAAAGCACGTAACGGAGGCGAATGACTGTTTATAGGGGGAAAAAAAAGAGAAGAAAAGGAAGAGGAGCAGGAAGCTCAAATGCAAGAGAAGAAATGAGCGGGGGAAAGCGAAAGTGTAGAAAAACAAGCACACATGCAAGTGCAAAATGCCAAAAGGGAAAACAAAACAAAGAGAGGGAGAGGGAAAAGAAAGAAGACAAGAGCAGAAAAAAAGATGTTTATAGTTAAAAACAAATCTTTAAAAAAAAGATACAGATAAAGATAAGAAGGAAAAAAAAGAAAAAAAAGAGCAGCGACGACAACAGAGAGGTTGACGTGAATGTGCAGCTAGATGCAAGAAGACAGGTAATATAAATAAGGATGAGCGTAATCAACGGTGATAGTAATAGAGAGAAGGATATATATAGAAAGAAAGAGAGAGAGAAGAGAGGAGATAAGAATCCGAGCTTCTAAAAGAAGGCAAACACAAATGTCAAAGATCAAAGAAGAGAACACGAACACGGTTGAAATTTAAAAAGTAAAGAGAAAGGAATATTAAATAAAGAGAGTAAAAACAATGACTTCAGGGGGAGGGAGGGATTAAGAATAAGAGTTGGTAATGGGGGGAAGAGAAGAGGTGCAGAAGATACTGCATTTTTCATTCGTTAATGCAATAACGAAAAAAAAAAAAACATTCTCCAAAGATGGAGTAAATAAATACAGTGTGCATGTACTACATCAAGGGTGCAAAACAATGAACCAGATAGGGGAGGGAGGGGAAAAAATGATAAAATGTAGCAAACAATGGCAGCAGTTGTAGGAAGTAGTACTCTTTTTTTTTTTTTTTGGCAATTGTTAATGTCGATTGTTGAAAAAGCTGTGAAGAGGCCAGGAGAAAGAATAGCAACAATACACACGCGCAAACATCAACATCGTGAGCAGAGGCAGCATGAGCAAATAAAAAGAAAAAAAGAACGAGAGAGTCATGAGTATGTGTTTGTTTTTGTTTTCTTTTCCTCTCTCTCTCCATGTGACAAAAGCAGTGGTAGAGAAGAAATAGGAAAAGTGAATGCAAAAAAAAAAAAAAAAAAAAGCACAGCAAGCGGAGGAAAAAAAAGAAACTGAAGTTAAACGACTCTTGGATCAAAAAAAAAAAAAAAAAGAGAAAGTGTAGAAAAGAAAAAGAAGAAAACGCGTAAGAAGAGAAACATCCGGAAGAACCACACAACAAATGGGGTCGACACCTGTGGGAGGGGGGAGGGACGCGCAGAGAGAGGATCGCCTCCCGCACGCACGCACCGATACCTAGGGCAGACACCAAGGGGGTATAATTCTTTCCATGTCATTACACACGCCCTCTTCAAGCGTGTATAATGTTTTCTTCTTATTATTCAATTCTTTTTCTGTCTTTCGTATGCTGGGGGCTGACGAAGCAGAGGGAAGCACGCATAGCGAGAGAGAGAGAGAGAGAGAGAGAGAGAGAGAGAGAGAGAGAGAGGAGGAGGTCATACCAAGTGAAGAATGGCGGGGCGGGAGGGGGAGGGGGGAGGGAGACTGAGGAAGGGAGTCCTTCCGATACCCTCCAGTCCCCTATCAACGCATCGTCTCATCATTCAATATATATATAAAAAGCAACAGCTTCCCCCTCTCTGTGACTATTACCTCCCTCTCTCCCTCTCTCTCCCTCCTTCCTTCTGGCACATACACACACAGACGCCGACGCTATTACACCCCTCACACGCCCCCGCCGGCGCCGGCGGCGTAGCTACGCACGACGTTCACGTACTGCCGGCAGCAGACGGGACAGCTGCTGCGCTGCTGCACGCACCGTTCACACAGCACGCGGTGCCCGCAGGGGATGAGCAGCGCCAGCTCGCACCCGCCGCCACCGCCACCGCCGCCGCGCCCGCACCCCAGGCACAACCCCCCGCCGCCATTGGTGGTGTTGTTGTTGTTATTACCGTTACTGCTGCCACCGTTATTATTATTGGTGGTATTCTGCCTTGTCGCCGCCTCTCCTTCCGCCTTCGCTGCTGTTGTGCTAGTATTGTTGGCGTTCTGATTAACACTTCTACTAGTTGCAGTACTAGTGCTAGTATCTGTGACGGTGTGTGAGTTGTTGTCGTTCGTTTCTACTCGCTCGAGGGTCTTCTCTTTACTGCCTTCACTGGTCTCTGTTGGCACCGTTTTGCCCACATGCCGCGTCTCCCTCCTCCTCCCCGCTTTCTCCTCCTCCCCCTCTGTTGCTGCTGCTGCTGCGTCTTCTTCATTGTTCCCTTCGCCACACACTTGCGCCTCGCCCGCCGCACCCGCCGCCCCCCTTCTTGTAGACTCCGTGCATCGTTCCCTCGCCTCCTTTTCCTCCCGCTCTTTTGCTTCTTCTTGTTGCTGTTGCTGCTGTCGCATGCGCAGCCCACACACCTCCGCATGCCCATCAAACAACTCCGGCGCGATGCTATTTCGGCAGTGGCGGCAGCGGTAGCGCCGCGCGGCTCCCGTGTCGACCACACAGAGCCCCCCGCGCGGCTCGCGACAAATAGGGCACAGATCCATCCACTTGGCGCACTCCGCGCACGCGCATATGTGGCCGCACGGGAGAAAGGCGATGTTGTTGCGGTACGCAAAGCAAATGGGGCACGCGTCCTGCTCGTCTCTTCACTCCCATCCTCATTCTCGGAGAGAGGTATCGGCTCCGGCCACGCACACCGTTGCTCGCGCGGCACTGTCGCCGCGTACTGATCCACCCAACCGCCGCCATTGTTATTATTACTGTCATCGCTATCGCCGTCTCGGTGGAAGAAGAAGAAGAAGGAGTGCCGCCCGTCGTCATCGCTGTTGCCGCCGCCGCCGCCCGCGGCCTCCCCCTGTGCATTGCCCCCTGCCTCCCCCCTCGCCGCCCGCCGCCGCTCCCGCCGCTGCGCCCGCCGCTGCTCCCGCATATACTGCCTCTCGCGCGCTCTTGCCTCGCGGAGAGGGACACTATTCCGGCATCCCATTGATTGTTCGTCTACTTGTTTACTTTGTGTTTGTTGTTTGTGTTTGTGGGGGAGGGGGGGATATTTTCTTGCTGTTCCTATTCTTTCTTCTTCTCCTCTCTCTTTGCTTCTCTCTTTCTTTCTCTCTTTGCCTCTCTTTGCCTCTGTTTGTTTGCCTCTCAAGAAGCTGGCAAAGGGTGTTGGAAGACTTACGGATAGGAGAGGAGGAAACCAGAGGAAGAGGAGGAGGGGAAAAGAGGGTGGGGGGAGGGTATTGTAAACAGTAACAAAAAACAAAAAAGGAGATGAGGGATAGTGATAAGAGTATTTCAGCTATACACGTAAAGACGTGGGAATAATAACTTAAAAGAGAAGAAAGAAGAAAAGAAACGATGAGAAAAAAAACAAAGAACACAATACTTTTTGGATTTTTAAAGTGATTCCACCTTTTGAAAAAAAAAAGAAAATACTACCTGTTAGTATGATGCAAGCAGGAAAAGAAGAAAAAATGGCAAGTTGGAACCGCCAACGGATGTGTCCTCCACTAATACGAAATGGAAGAAGAAGTAATTCTGCAAATAGAAAAGGAAAGAAAGAGAAACAGTTTTGCTACAGCAAGAAAATAGGGTGAGGACAAAGAAATAAAAAAAAAACTGAATGAATAGGAGTATTTTTGAAAAAGAATTCAACAAAAAGCGCCAAGTATCAGATCAATGAATGAAATATTCAACTCTGAAATGGGGAGCATCAAATATATGTATGTTTGTAAAGAGAAAACGTGAGAAATAAAAGAAAAAGAAAGAGAGAGAAAGAGAGAGAGAAGTTGTGAAGGCCCGCGCGCGAGTGTGTGTGTGTGTTTAGACAAGTGCTAAAGCGCTGTGGTAACGACCTAGATCATATATCAGGAAATGGGAATGGGAATGGGGGCGGGGGAGAGGAGAGAGAGAAATGATTGAGAGAAGGACAGAAGAGGAAGAAAAAAAAACACATTATCAATAATAATAATATAGCAAACAATCCAATCAAGAGAAGCAGGAAGAAAAAAGAAACACAACAAGTAGAGGAAAGAATCACACGTATTTAGAACATGAAGAAGGGAGGGAAAAAAAGGGAGAGAAAAACATGCATGAATAAACGAATGAATGAATGGGTAGGTGGCTCCAGCTCCTCGAGGATGCGATATGTGCCAATGTGCATGCGTGTATATATAAAAGTATGCGAATAATTAAACCCGCCCCTCGCCCCCTCACCCCCCCCCCACTCAGAGACTGGCGACGGTGACCACCACATTCTTATACAGCGCCTGCAGCACGCGCTCCAGGGCGTCGGCCTTCTCCCGTGCCGCCGCCCGCCGCGCGGCCACCTGCTGCACCAGCAGCGCGCACATCTCCGCGTCGCCCGCCGCCAGCGCGGTGCGGTACTGCCGGAGGACCTGGCACTCGAGCCGGGCGTGGCTGTGGCGGGCAGTGCGGGCGCGCGCCGTCAGTAGAAGCATCTCCGCCTCTACCTCCCCTGGCTCGCCGTCGTCGTTGTCGTTGTCGGTAGTGCTCTTGTGATGCGTCGTAGTTTGGATTACTCCTAGTGCAGAGTGTGAGACTGTTCATGTTGTTACGACTACTAGTGGTCTCATTATTCTCGCTGTTATTGTGCTTCTCATGCGAAGTGTGTTGTTGCTGTTGATGATGGTAAGTAACGGCCGCGCCGCGGTTGCTGCGGGGGTGACTGCGAGCACCAACACCAATCGCACCGCCGCCTCCAGCAGAGCTGGCCATACTACCCTTCTTCTTCTTTGAGACACCACCATCATCATCGTTACTATTATTATTATTATTGCGACTGGTGCTGGCGGCACTGTATAGGGTGCTGGAGGGACTCGTGATCCTCAGCGGCCGCAGCAGTGCCTCCAAAGTGTCTCTCTCGTCCTGCAGCGCCGCCGCCTCCGCCCGCAGCGCGTCCAACTCAGCGTCTCTCTCCGCTGCAGATGCTTTTATTGTTGTTGTTTCTGCTGTTGCTGTTGTCACTGTCGTTGTTCTGTTGTTGCCAGGGGACGTGATGACGGGTCAGTGGTCATTTTTGTTGTTGATGATGTTGCTAGTTTTGATGCTGCTGGTACGGCTGTTACTGTTGTTGTTGTCAGCCGCGATGAGGTGGCCGGTCGCTTCTCCCGCGGCGTGCGCCGACCCTTTTCTGCCCCCGCCCTCACTCCCCCTCTTCCTCCTCCGACCCCTCCGCCGCAGCCGCTTTCCCGCGCAGCAGCAGCAGCAGCCGGCGGCGAGGACAAGGACAAGGAAGAGGGGGCGGTGGCGGCCGCCGACAGCCGCGGACGGCACGTAGACGCAGCACTGTGAGGAACTCCTCTTCTTGCGGTCGTTCGTTCGCTCGTTGTCAGCGACTCTGCATAGCAGTTGTTGCTGTTGTGGATGATGGGGCCGTTGCCGCTGCCGCTGCCGGCGGTGGTGAGGGAGGGCGGATGCGGTAGAGGAAGATCCGGTGGCGGTGCGCCTGAAGCCACGGAGAGAGGAGAGAGTGGAGGAGGTCTTTGAGAAGTTTCCGGGAGAGGACGCTGCCGTGTCTGCATGAGTAGCGTTAGCGCCGCCGCTAGTAGTATTATTATTATTATTATTACGACTACTGCTACCACCACCACCCACTAGAACTAGTAGTGGTAGTAGTAGTAGTGTTGGTGTGGGTGGGTAGCCTCGGCACCGGCGCCGGCGCCGGCCCTGCGCGCCTGTCCATCCTTACGATGACGTTGCATCTGCTGCTGCTGCTGCCATGACGGTGGTCCTAGTGGGGAGGGCATTTGAAAAAGCAAAAAGGTAGAGGCAGAGGGGGAAGGGGGGGGGAAGAGGAAGGGAGAAAAAGACGGTACTGCTTACGTTGTTTGTTGTTTGCTTACACGCTTGTTTGTTCGGTTATTGTTGTGTGTACTTAATGTCACTGATCTAGTGGGAAGGGGGGGGGGATGGAACCCTCTATTGACACAAGAAAAGAGTAAGACGGAAACGGGTAAAGCACAGTTGAGTAGTTTTCAAAAAAAAAAAAGTTCTAGAAAGAGACGAAATATCAATGTGGTATAGCCATACCCCTAAAGAAATGCAAAACGAATTAAGAGAAGCGTTTGTACTATTAGAGTTTAAAATGCAAAGAGGGAGGGGAGGGAGAAAGTTTTTAAAAAAAAAAAGGAAAGGCAAAGGTTGAGGGAGAAAGAAGAGTAAAAGAGGGAGGTTTTGGGGGGGGGGGGTGATAAGGAAACGACATGGCAAAAGGAGAAGACAAAATAAAAATGAAGAGGAGGGAGAAGACAAGCAGTGGCAATACCAGCCGTTATTCATACTGAACGAACAATACTAGAACACTAGATTGTTCATCTATATAAATTTTCGCAGTTGCCTTTTGTGGTTTTTTTTTTCTGCTTCCAATGATTCTGTTTTGAAAGTACCTTTTCTTAATATTTTTTCTTCCTTTAATCATGAGACTCGCAGGTTTGATGAATGAGCAGGGCAGAAACTCAACGAAGAGGTATTAGTAACAATAATAGTAAAGTGCTCAAGAAAATGATTCAACGGGGGTAATGTGTGTGGAATAGAATAAACAACAACAAGATACAAAAAGAATAAAAAGCTTACCAGAGATTGATGTGGGAGGCAAAAAAAAATGGATAAGTGGTTGGATGAAGATGCGAGTAATATTAAGAGAAAAACAGTAGAAAGATAGAGAGAGGAAAAAAAAAAAGAGAGAGGAGTCGATAGGGGCGCGTTTTCACAACGATGAAGGGCTGCGCCCGCCTTTCTTGTGTACGTGTGTGTGCGTGTGTGTGCGCATGTTGTCCTGTTGTTTTTTCTCGTAGTGTTAAGGGGGAAAAGGGGACGGAAAATCTTTTTTTAATGAATAAATAGACGCTTTCATTGGGTGTAAATGAGAAGAAAAAAAATGAGAGAGCGGAATGACGATGGTGATGTTGTTCTCTTCTTTTTATATATACTAGGTTAATTGTTTTGACGAATTGTTTGTTTGCTTATTTTTCCTCGTTTCTGCAACTTTTTGGTTGTTGTTGTTTTTTCCTTCGTTCTTTTGTATCCATCCGCACATCTCTTACACAGTAAATACTTGTGAAGAGTACTAAGCATCGCGCGTGTGGATGACGACTCTGCAACGGTCCTCTATCTCTCTCTAGTACCGTGTCAAGAAAGTCGAAAAGAAAAAGAAGAAGAAGAGAAGAAAAAGAGAAAAAGAAGGTGTCAACAAAGGGGGGGATTGAAATAGAAGTAGGAGTGGCTAAACGAATTAGGGAACAGGAGGGGAAGGGGAGTGGAAGGGAGGGAGGGAGGGAGGGAAGAAACAAAGGAAGGGAGAGGAGAGAGGAGGGGGAGGGGATGGTCATGCCTTCCCAGACACCCACACACACCTCTCACCCCCACACCACACCTCTCACACCCACCTCCTCTTTCTCTTTCCCCCTCCTACCTCCTCTCTCGCCCGCCTCACTTGCTGGCCGGCTTGCGGTACTGCCGGGCGGGGACGAACGGCGGGGGCGTGATGACGGCGGGCACCGCGGCGGTCGCGCACCACGAGCTGCACCTCCGTCCCTTTGGTCACGTGGGCACGCTCAATGTAACCAAGCCCGATGTTCTTCTTGAGGCACGGCGAGGGGCATCCGCTGGTGACGCGCCCCACCACCCGCCCGCCGACCTCAATGGCCGCGCCGTCGCGCGCGACAGGACCGCCGCCGGCGACGAAAGCCAACGCGCAGCTGCGGCACGAGGCGCTGTTGTCCTCTTTAAAGCGGCGAATGGCGTCGTGCCCAAGGAAGCCGCCCTCCTCCATGCGACGCTTGCTGATGGCCCACATGAAGCGCGCCGCGACGGGGTTCGTGTCCTCGGTCAGCTCGTGGCCGTAGAGGTTGAGGCCCGCCTCGAGCCGAAGGCTGTCCCGCGCGCCGAGGCCGATGAGCTGCGCGCCGCCGCCCGCCAGCAGCGCCTCTACTAGAGCGGCCGCGTCACCGTTCTCCACCGCGATCTCAAAGCCGTCCTCGCCCGTGTAGCCGCAGCGCGTCACGTCGGCAGCGATGCCGCCGGCGAGCACCACCCCGCGGCGCGACTGCATAAAATCAATGTCGGGGACCGACAGGTCTGCAGGCGCGAGCGAGGCGAGGATCGCGGCCGCCTTGGGCCCTTGCAGCGCCACCAGCGCGCGCGGCAGCTCCACGATCGTCACGTCGCCCTTGAACTCCGCGCGCAGCGCCTCGAGATGCGCCACGTCCTTCTCCTTGCAGCCCGCGTTGAGCACCACATGCAGGTGGTCGTCAAACTTGGAGACGATGCAGTCGTCCTTGATGCCGCCGCGCTCGTTGGTGATCATCGTGAGCGCCCCGCTGCCGGGCGCCACGCGCGCGAGATCGACGGGGGTTGCATATTCAATAAAACGCTCGCGGTCGGCGCCGCGGATTTGGTACTGGCCCATGTGGCTCACGTCGAAGATGCCGGCGGCCTCGCGCGTGTACAGGTGCTCTTTCAGCACGCCCATTCCCGGGTAGCTGATGGGCATGTCGTAGCCAGCGAACTCGGCCATGACAGCCTTCTTGCTCTTGTGCAGCGCGTGCAGGGCGGTCTTCTTGAGAGTGCTCATTATTTTGTTGTTTGTTTAGGCTATTTTTACGTGTGGGTGTGTGTGTGCGAGGGAGAATGGGGACGTCGATAGGGAGGTTGGTCTGAACCTGTGTGGCTGGGTTTGTTAGATATTAGTTTTCTTTTTCTTCTTCTTTGAAAAAGACGAATCTTCTGTAAATGTGATGTGTGTTTGCGATTTTTTTCTCTTTGCCGCTGTTGGGGGGTGTTCCTGAGTGTGTGGGGGGTATTTTTGATAATTTTTTTTTTTAATGGTTGATTTGCGTAGGTTGGGCCGAGGAGGAGACATCTATCCCACTTGCAGTTGGTGGCACAACACACACACACACACTCATACACATGCAAAAAAAGAGGGGCAAAAGAAGACAAGCAAGGACGCTTAGGAAAAGAAAGAAAAATTCTTTTCTTTCGCTGATGTTTCATTTATTTATTTATTTATTGTGAGTGTATCAACATCTCAGAGGAAAGGAGAGAAGAAAAGATAAAGACAAAAGAATGAAGATAAAATGTGACAGAAAGTGAAACAGACAATAAAAGCGAGCAGTGCAATTCGTTCGCTACTCTCTCTTTCTCTCTCTTCATACCCATCAACCCCCCCCCCCCCGCTACACACATACAGACACGGAGAGAGATCACAGCGCCCCGTACTTGGCCAATATCGCCCGTTTGCGCCCCTCCAGCTCCTCGGCCGACAGCGGCAGCGGAAACAAGGACGATGGCGCAGCCGCGGGGAGAGGCCGGAGCGCTCGCGGCTCTCACTCGGCGCCGCCGCCAGACGCGCGAGCGCCGACAAACACGCGTCCTTGTCGTCGCTGCGATAGCTGGCGTTCGTGTTGGCGGGGGCTATAAGCAGCAGTAGTATTACTATTTCTATTATTGATAGTAGCACTAGTATAAGTATCATACCGCCGTGGAGATGCTGTTGTTGCTGCTGCGGCTGCCGCAGTTACTGTTTCTTCTTGCCGCGACTGCAGAGGGGAAAGTTGGACAACAGTCTCATCTCGAAGAATCCCTGTGTTGTTCTTCTGACGAAGAGAGTCGCCGTATTCACCATCGCGGAGGCGGCGGGTGGGGTCGCTATCGCGAGAAGGAGAGGAGAGGAGGCGGAGGTGGCGGCGCTGCGGCGGTGTGGTGCCCGATGAAGCAAAAAATTGACTACTTCCATTTTTGTCATCGTGATTACGATCATTATAATTCTCGTGATAATGTTGATTCCGGCGAGTATCACCGATGTTGCCGCCGGCCCCTCCCTGTCGCGACTCCAGCCACTGAGACAGCGACCCCAACACTGACGCCACCGCCGCCGCTGATGTTGTTGTTGTTGTTGTTGTTGTGGGCGGATAGCCGCCCGATGTGGGGCGGGTGGGGGGAGGCGAGGAGCAGGAGAAGAAGGAGGAAGAGGAAGGCAATGTTGCTGCTGCTCTTGAGTCACCACCACCACCAATACTTCCAGAGGAGCTCAGAAGCTCCTGCAGTATGGCGAGGTGCTCACGCACTAGCCGCAGTTCCCTCGCCTCCGCATCTTCGTAACCGCCACCGCCGTTTTTGTTGTTGTTATTGTTGCTACTACTACTCTTCACCATGCGATCGCCAGCGGCGCTGCCTCCCCGCAGGGCGTTCCCACGTCCGCCACGATTACCACACACCACCATCAACAACAGTAGCAACGTCTTCATCATCCTGTCGCCGCCGCCCCTCTTGTTGCTGTTCTTGTTGCTGCCGTTGTTGCTGCTCCCACGCAAGCCGTGTGCGTGCCGTGTGCAGCGCGTGGCACAGCTGTCGGACAATAGTCGCGGCCGCGGCGGCGGCGGGGCACTGCGGGAGGGACGACACAAGTCGCATAGCGGCGCGCTCCGCCGCCGCCATCCCATCTTCGTCGTCATCAGCGGCGGTGGGCGCCTCGTCCATCTCTGCAGCGCTGTCGCTCTGCCGCCGGCCGCCACTATCACCACCCAGACACCACTGGCTGGCGGCTAGCATGGCGGCTAGCAACTCCTGCGTCTCGCGCCCCGCGTCGTCCAGCCTCCGGCGGCCCTCCGCCTCCCGCGCCTCGGAGGCCGCCAGCGCGTCGCGCAAGCCCCGCACGCGGCCCTCCAGCACGTCCACCTCCGCCGCCAGCGCCGCCGCCACTGCTGCTGACTCGCGTGCCGCCGTCGCCTGCGGTGACACTGGTGATGATGGTAGTGGTGCGCCGCCCGCGGGCCCCGCGCCTGCGTGCCGTTGTGGTGGCGGTGGTAGTGCTTCTGGCGGTAGAGGTGGATGCGACGGCGGCGGTGGGTGGTTGGCAGCGGTGGCGGCACGGCCCCCCGCAGCCGCGTCAGCAAGAAGTAATTCGTAGAGTGAACGGTACGTTTCCTGCATGGCGGTCTGCTGCTGTGAGAGCGCGTGCTGGTACTCGGCGCGCGCCGCCACCTCCCGCCGCGCCGCCGCCAGTGCCGCCGCTCGCCGCTCCTCCTCGTTGGCCGCCGCCTGCTGTGCCAGCGCCAGCCGCGCCGCCGCCCGCGCGTGCCGCAGCTCCCCCCGCAGCACCGCGCACTCGGTGCGTAGTGTGAGAAGCTGCGCGGCCGCGCCGGCGCCGTCGCTGTTACTGTCATTGTTCTTGTTGTTGTTGTAAGCATTGTCGTGCCCGTGGGAAAAGAGCGCCTCGCTGCCTTGTATCACGGAGGTAAGCACACTCGTATCGTCATGAGCGTTGTGAGGGTGTTGTTTTTGTTGTTGTTGTTGTTTCTGTGCGTTTTGACGGTTTCTACTGTTATTGCTGTTCACGCCGCTTCCCGTGAAGTGTGCCCTCGAGCCTTGTATCACTGTCCTATTCTTGCTGTTGTTCTTGTCGTTATTAGAAGAAGGACGCGAGGGGCGGGCGGCGCCAGACACAAGGCGGCGCGGCAGTGGAGGGGGCGGTGGCGGCGATGCTGCCGATTTCGTAGCGCCGCCCAGCGCTGTTGGTGCGTCGTCTCCTCCCCATGTGGCGAGCGACCTCGCTTGTGTAGGAGTTGGCGTGTCGGGCGGAGGCGCCTCCGCCTCTGTCGTAATGGCCGCTGTAGTAGTCCCCACCGCCGCCGTCATCGTTTCGCAATGAGTCTGCTGGAGAGTGTTGTCGACGCAAACGGTGGCGGCGGTCATATCCATCCTCTCGTTCCTCTTCCTCTCTCCTCATATAGTTCCTCCTCCTCATCATCCTCCAGGTATTGCTGCTGCTGTTGAGCCTCGCGCTGTTGTTGTTGTTGTCTCCTCCTCCACCTCTGATTCGGCGGATAGTTGTCGTAGTTGAGAACACGATTATCACTGCTGTCGCCGTCACCAACGCTATCGTCCGCGATGCCGCCGCCTCTGCCGTCTCCTCGTGTTCTTTCCCCCGAGAGTGTCGCCGCTGATGCCGCGCCTGCCACCCCTTCCGTGGCTTATGCACTGTGTTCTTGATGTTGCTGCCGTTCTCCCAGGCCCACCGCCGCGAGACTCCTCTCCGACTGCAAAAACTCCGCCACCGTTGGATCGATGGGGCTCTGGAAATCGACCGAAAAGCGCCGGCCGCCGTTAGCACGCAGGCGCGTCAGGAAATAGAGCACGACGAGGGTGTGATAGCAGTGCCGGGCGTTGCCGCGCGCGAGCTGCGCCGGCAGCGAGAGGTGCTGCGGCACGCCGTGCATCTCAAAGAGGGCGGCGAGAAGTAACAAGTTGGCGCGCGCGACACGGGGCGCCTGCCGGGAGGGGGGACCGCCCCGCCGCTGCCGCCGCACGGCCGCCGCCGCCGCGCGCCGCACTTCTTCCTTTTCTTCCTCTTTCTCACCGCACCGCCACCACCACTACTGCTATGCTGCTGTGTAAGTCGTCCCCGTCATCATCATCTTCTTCGTCATAATCATAGTCACCGTTGGTGTCATCATAGCGTCCCCTCTCGTGCATATCACTGACGCTGCCGCCGCCACGGCCGCCGGCTCTTCTTTTCCCCCGCGGCGCCGGACGGACGTGGTGGCGCTGCTGTCACTACACCCGAGAAGAGCGCGTGGGCGAGACAGAGCAGAATGAAGCCGTCCCGCAAGTCGTCGTACGTGCGGCAAGGGGCGTCGGCGGCATCGGCGGCGCGAGAGGCCCACGCCAGCAGCTCTGTACGGCCGAGAGGGGGAGTGTTGCTGCTGCCGCCGCCATGGGGCATATTGTCAATCTGCTTAATAATTGTCTTTCTTTTTTTTTTTTTTTTTTTGAGTTTTCCGTTTGCTGCTGCTTTAGGGTTTTTGTGTCCCCCTTTCGGGAGAGAAAAAAAGAGGTGATTGTGGAGAACTGCTTGACCCAATTTCCTGAGAGGAACAGACCTTTGCGAGACGAGTGTGTGTATAACGTATAGCACGCTCTAAAAGTAGAGAGAAATGTATCTAATTATAATGGTAATAATAATAATAATAATGTAAAGATTAACAAGTGTAAAAGGAAAGAGAATTGGTAAAGTGTCTAAAATCTAAGAAGGTGCAGGAAAAAGAAAAAGGTTGAAAAGAAAAGATGTATATGTTTAGGGGGAAAAAACTAATAATACAATATCGAAAAGAAGCAGCAGCGGTGGTGTGTAGAAAAAGAAAGGACGCAAGAATTATGGCGCTGCTGAACGTCACTGAAACGGAGTAGGAAAGGAAAAGAGAGAGAGAGAGGGTAAAGAGAAAGGTAAAGATACTTTGACAGTTTTCAAGAGTCGGCACGCAAAGGGGTAAAAAATCAATACGCATTCACGCGTTAAAGCAACACAGTAAAGAGATGGAAAGGGGGAAGGGAGAGGAAAGACAACAGCGGAGCACTACCTGAAGAAAAATACCCACGTGATATGCGTTCGCCAAGTGCACCAATGCTCCAATGCTTACTCCCCACACTTTTACAAAGTGAATAATAAAATTGAGTAGTGCACACAAATTCACTGTGGCGCTATCAGTAAGGCGCAGTCAGGCACTGAATGAAAACACCACTGGGAAATGCCAGTGTATATGTGAAATTGTATGTTTCTTTTTGTTTTTTTAATGGTGATAATAAATGATATTGATAATAATAATGATAATGAGATAGTGACAATACAAAGGCAATAGCAATCACTATGAGCATAATGAAAAAAAAAAAGCATCAACAGAGGAGGAGGGGGAACACACAGTATTTTATAAATTTATATCTATATAAATCAAAAACACATGCGAAAACGACATGAAGACGAATTATCACATAAATAAAAAAAAAACTGGATGCGGATGTCGAGAGAAGGGCAGACAAAAAGTCGGCAGAGAGAAAGTGAGAGAGTGTGTGCAAATCGTAATGGCGAACCAATTTGAAAGGTGTTGTTAATTCCCGGTCGTGTTGCGTGATGACGTGTTTCTTCATATCTAATTCATCTTTTCCTTCCGTCCCGTTGCCTCTTTTTTTCTTTCTTTCTTTGTTTCGCTTTCACAAGCAACTTCACCACCAGCATCGCAGAAAGAAAAGAAAAACTGTAGCGATAAAAAGGTCAAATTTATTATTATGCATTATTTATTATTTCATCTATTGGTATTATGAATATGAGAGGAAGTGCACTTTTTATTATTTATTGTTTTTTTGTTTTTTTTTTTAAGATAATGAAAGAACGACAAGTCACGTGTTCTCTTTTCTATTCTCTTATCGTTCGCCCTCTCACTCTCTCTCCTACCCTCTTTTAATGCCGTTACGCATCAGAGGAAATGCGATGGGGGTGGTAGTTTGGCGCGGAAGATTCCGTGAGAGAGGTGTTAACTCGACTCACTTCAGCTCGAATGTCATTAGTATTATCTCTCTCTCTTTCTCTCTCTCTCTCTCTCTCCCTCCCTCTCTCTGACGCTCCGTGCCGTTACGCGTCAGGGAATGCGATGGGGTCGTAGTTGGGCGCAAACGGGCGGGTGGTGGCGATGATTTTGCGGATGGCGGCGGTGTAGGCCTCGACGGTGGCGGCGTCGGCGGGTGTCTCCTGGCGCAGCGTGCCCTCCTCCCACGTCTGGATGACGCTGCTGCCGTCCGCAAAGTGGTGCAAGCCGCGGCCGTTCTTTGCGTCGTCGCGGTAGCGGCCCACAAAGTAGTCGGTCTCCTGCGAGGTGAAGAAGTAGACGCCGACGCCGTTCATCTTGCCGTCCTCCCACTGCCCCACGTACTTTTTGCCGCTCCGCCCGATGATGTACACGCCCCACCCGTTGTGCTTGTTGCTCTCGAACTGTCCCTCGTAGCTGTCCCCCTCGGGGTGCAGCCAGTAGCCCGCGCCGTGCTTCTTGGTGCCGTAGTACTGCCCCGTGTAGGTGGCGCCGGAAGGAAATTGGAAGGTACGCACCTCGGACGGCGGCGGCACCTCCCCAAGCGTCCGCGGCGCCACCGCCCGCACCGCGTCCCGCAGCTCCCGCATGCGCACCGCGCACTCAACAGCCGCGAGCGGCGCCGCCTCCGCCTCCGAGACAAGCCGCCCGGCCGCCCACTCCTGCGTCGTGAGCACGCCGCTCTCGTACAGGTAGAAGCCGCCGGCGCCGTCCTTCTTGTCGTCGGCGTAGTTGCCAAAGTACCACGCGGTGCGGGCCGCGTTGAAGTAGTAGATGCCCTCCCCGTTCATCTTGCCCGCCCGCCAGTGCCCGAGGTAGCGCTTTCCCGTATTCGGGAAGTCATACACGCCGAGACCTTCGTGCTTGTTGGCGACGTACTCCCCCTCGTAGGTCTCGCCGCCCGGGTGCACCCACCGCCCCTTGCCGTGCCGCAGCGCGCCGTCAAAGGTGCCCTCGTAGGTCGGCGCCCGACTTGTAGGTGTACGTCTTGACTTCCTCCATTGGGGGCTATAGCAGTATTATTGGTATTAGTATTACTCTTCTTCTTGTTGTGTGAAGAAATACGGAGCAAAGTTTAAAAAAAAAAAAAGGAAGAGTAAGAAGCGGTTAACTATCGTTGATACTGTTGGGTGCTTTTACTTCCTTTGTTTGTTTGTTTGCTTGTTTTACGTGTATATGATTAAAGAAATCAATAAATATATATATGAGTGTGTGTGTTTCTGATTGGGCGATAGGAGCACTTTATTAATGAGAAAAAAAAAAGCGAGAAACAAATAGAAGCAAAAATGAGAGAATGATGATAATAAGAATAAAAACAAAGAGAAGCGGTCGTAATGAACAAGAATTTAGGAAGAAAAAAAACGAAAAAGGGAATGGAGAGAAGCAAAAGAAACAGCGAGCGTCGAAGCTGAAATTCCTTTTCTTTCTCTCAGACTACGTGATATAATATTGCTGAGTGTCAGCGCTGTTGATGCACTTATTCTATTATTATTTTTTTTTCGAACAAAGAAGTGGGAAAAAAAAGAAGAAAAGAAGAAAAGAATAGGGAAAGGAACAGGGACAGAAGGAAGGTAGATGAAAAGGAGAGAAATGTGTGTGTGTGTGTGTGTGTGTGTGTGCGCGATTGTGTGTGCGCGCGCGTACATGTGCACTAGAATAAGTCACATGAGCATACGCACACCAGCATAAGTGTTTTTTTACTTGCTTATATATATGCAATAAGATATTGCCTCGTGCTACTATTTTATTTTCCGTTCTTTTCTTTGTCACAAAAACATATGAGAATCATTCTCGCTTACTCAGCATTTTTTTTATTTATTTTTTTTTTTAATAATCAAGATAGAAAATGACTAAAAGAAGAAATCATTGTGGGTGGATGGGGTTCGCAATACAAGAATGCCTAGAGAGGAAAAGAAACAGGAAAGAAAAAAAAAGACAAAAAGTGGCGATTAAAACAGAAAATAAAGAATGAAAAGAGGGAATAAGGAGGGAAAATAGAACGGAAGAGCGAAGAAAAAGAAGACAGTGTCTTCAAACCTGTTTTCTTCCAACTTTTTTCCTTCTTCTCCTCTTTATCGCTTTCATTCTTCATCCTATGTTTACCTTCACTTTTTCCTTTTTTTTTTCATTTCCCAAACCTCGCCAGTGTGCCAATATGTGTCTCTGTTTGCGTGTTTCTGTGTTTCCCTGTATTTCCCGACTTTTTTTTCTTCAAACATCGTGTTGTGTTTCGCATCTCATAATCTTTTTGCCGTTGTTTGTTTATTTCAAGAAGTGAAAGAAACAAAACAAAAAAGAGGAGTGAAAAAGAAATGGACAAAAGTGGGGGAAAGGTGAGGAAAAAGTGTAAAGAGGGAAGAACGTCAGCACACAAACAGAAAAAAAAAAGAGGCACACAAAAGCAAAACAAGAAGAGCAAAACACAAAACACAAAACAGCAAGACGAGAAAAACACTCGCGCTACTTACTTAACTTTCGTATCTACTTACTGCGCCTTGCCGTCGATCTCCTCGGCGGACTTGGTCTCGTAGTCCCCAGAGACGACGCAGATGCTCTGCGGGGAGAACTGCACCTTGGGCTTCTCAAAGTAAAAGGCGGAGCCGTCCTGGCGGTACATGACCACCTCGTCGATCTCGCCAAACGGCGTCAGGTTGAAGCGGCGCAGCGTGTTGGCCACCTTCTTGTCCTCGCCGTTGCTCTTGTGGTGGGCCTTGACGGTGCGGCGCACGGAGCCTTTGCCGCCGGTGCGCACCGCCTGCGCGCGCTTCTGCAGCTGCTCAATGGTCGGCATATTTGTTTGTTTTGTTTGTTTGTTTCTTGTTTTCAAGAGGTTTGTTTGTTGTTTCCTCGGGTGGGGAGCGTGGAAATCTTGAAATGCTACACAGTCAGGGGGGGGGGTATAAAAAATAATTAGGTGTGTTTGTTGGTTTGTTTTGGTGAGTGCGTGCGTAGGAGCACGTGTGTAAGAGTGTTGTGAAATGGAGAGGAAAGAGTAGGAGAGGAAAGAAGAGAGATGGAGTGGGTAGACAGCACGAGCGAGAAAGAGAGAGAGAGAGACGTAAGGAAAGAGAAAACATGTGATGACCGCTAACACATGTGCAAATAAACACCTCAGATAACAAAGAGTTACAAAGTACAAAATGAAGTGTGGGGAAAAGGACAACTCTTTCAAGCAGCTCTTCTCTGTCAGCTGCATTGAGGAAGGAGGGAAGAGAGGAGGAGGGGAGAGGAAATACAGAAAAGCACGCACACTCCGCTGAGTGTGTGTGCCTCCGCTTTCTGCTCTCTGTCCCTCTCTCCCTCTCTCTCTTCCACTTTTCTCCGTTTTTCTTTACTTCTTTTATTCTTTTTTTTTTTTACGTTTTCGGTTTTTTAGAGATAATAAATGAGAAATGAAATGAAAACAAAGCACCTCACTCAGGCAAGTCTTATTATTACAACTATAATAAGAAAGTACCTGAGAACGAGGGTGAGTGAGTTGTACATCCACTCCTTTATACAAAGGAAAGGAACAGCAAACAAACACAGAGCATCGCCGCCGCTGCCGAGACTGCGCCGTCTCTAGTAGATGCGCTGGGGCTTGCCCATGGTCGACTTGATGTAGGCCGACTTGAGGTTCTGCCAGTTCTTCTTGAGGAGCGACACAAGAAAGTTGAGCGCCATGGTGACGTTCTGGCGCACCTGGTCCTCGGTCATCTCGCAGTGCCCGACGCAGGTGCCGAGGCAGAGCACCTTCTTGAGCTGGAACTTGACGGTGGACTGCAGCTCGAGCGTTTTCTCGTTGAGGTCCTCGCTGATGGCGCAGACGGTGGGGAACTTGCCCATGCGGTTCATCTGCGGCCCCAGCAGGCGCGGCACCACCTTGATGATCGACTCGGAGCACAGAAACGCGTCGTACTTGTTGCACATCTTCTTGACGAGCTTCTTGTTCTTGTTGAGCTTCTTCATGTCGTCCTGGTTCATGGTCGGCATGCCGGCCTTCTTGGCCACGTCCTCGTGCACGAGGTCGCACAGCAGGCAGACCGTCATGCGCGGGCGGCAGACGTGCGGGAGGCGCACCGAGCCGGCGAAGCGCTTGTCCTTCTGGTGGTCGTAGTTCTTGAGGTTCACCTGCAGGTCGATGCTCTCCTTGAACTTGCGCTCCTTGCGATCCTTCAGGACAGCCTGGATCGACTCGGACAGCACGGCCGGGGCAATCTTGGACATGGTGTCTGTGTGTGTGGGTGGGTGTGTGTTTAGGGTGGATACAACCAACTATATATGTGTATGTGTGTGTGTTTGTGTGTGTGTGTTGGGTTGGGGAGGGGAGGGGGAATTAGAGAATGGGAGAGATATAGAAAGAAAAAAAAAGAGAAAAGAGGAGATATTTTGGGGTGTGGGGGGGGGGGGGGAGGGGGAGGATGGAGGAGGTGAGGGAGGGAGTGTAAGTTGGTGGTGGTGCATCATACCAAAAGAGAGAGAATGCCGCGAGGGCCAGGCATTTCGTTGTCGTTGCCGTTGTTGTATACTTGGGCAAAGCCCCCAAGTGTTGGAAAGTTGCAAAACAAAAAGAAAAAAAACAAAGGAGAAAAAAGGCAGTTGGGAAGAGTATGCATATATACACACGTAAGCACACAGACGCATTGAATCGGTAATCCAACTGTAGCGAGAAGCCCCACCATAAGGTGCCGTACCCATTATTACCATTTTTGTGTTTTGTTTTTGTTTTAATCAATAAAGAGAGAGAGTGAAATAAGAAATAATGAAATAATAAATGTAAAGTTCCTCATTCATTTTGTCATTGTGTGTGTGTGTCTGTGGTCTGTACGTCTGTCAACGTGTGTATGCGTTTCTATGTATGAAAGGGAGACAATCGGGGGAGTAAACATGTCAAACAGCGCTTCTAGACACTCAAAAAAGAGACGTAAAAATCTGTTTCAAGGTGTCATTTTGATTTTTTTTTGCGGGTGCAGTTGTTTTTTTGTGTGTGTTTTCGTTCCCCTCACGTGTCTTCCTTTGACATCCCCTTTCTCCTCTTTTCCAATCTCGTTCACTCGTGAGGACAAGAAGAAGAAAGACAAAGGAAAGAAATGAAGTGAAACGACTTTCTTTTTAAAGTAAAAAGCTACACGTGTTTAACACCAACGGAAAAAAAAAAAACAGAAAGTGCTACTGACAGAGCTTGTCAACGCACACACAGAGACGCACACGCAAGCAATTCCCATACGAACAGACACGCAGACGCACTTCATACTTCTTCTGGTGAAAAAGCAGGCAGAGCACACAAGACAAAAAAAACGAAAGAGAGAAGAGGAGAAAACTTCAAAACATGGTCATCAAGAAATCAAATATCAAATCATCATTTCCACACCACCACCGAAAGCTTGAAAAAGGGAAGGGGAGAAAGAGAAGGAAAAGGAAAACAAAAAGACTATAAAGAACTATAACACAAATACAGCTTTTATAGCTCTCTTTTTCTGTACTTCTGTCTTCCCCTCCCCCTCCCCCTCCCACTAAGCCCATATAACGTGCGAGTGCGCTTAGTGGTCGGCCAGGCGGCGGTACTTGGCGTTCTTAACGAGCAGAGTCTTGCCGCCGGTGGGGCGGTTGAGCACGGCGTCGCAGCCCTTGCAGGTGATCTTGGTGGTGGCGTGGCTGTAGACGACGGTGAGGGCGGTGCAGCCGGGGCAGCTGACCTGCATAAAGTACGAGTTGGGGCCCTGCACGAGGCGGCGGCGCTTGTGCTGGCGGCGCTCGCTGCGCACCGTCGGGTACATCAGATCGGCATCGAAGAAGCCCATGATGATGACGATATTAAAATCTGACTTGTTACTGTGTGTGTGTGTGTTTTCGTCTTCTTCTTTCAGTGAAAGAATGATGAGTGACGGCGAAGGTCAGAGGAGCTCTTTTTGTTGTTGTTTGTTGTTGTGTTTTGTTTAGTTTTAGGGGCAAAATAAAAATGATAAAAGGTTAGATTGAATTTGAGTGAGGGGGAGGGGAGGGGAGGAGGAAGAGAGATGAAGATGAAATGAAATGAAATATTCATGTGCATATGTGTGTGTGTGTGTGTGTGTGTGTGTGTGTGTGTGAATCATGAAAACCAGTGATCGTGAAAGCACTCTTTTTATTCTCGCTTCCTGGCCAGTACAGCAACACGCTCTCTAAAGGTAGATGGAGCAAAGCGCAAATGCCTATGGTGTTTACAGGAGGAAGCGAGGAGGAGGGGGGGGGGGGAGAGAAACAATCACTGCGTGAGAAAACGGTCGCCAGTACACTAACCGCAGCGAGCGCACTGGCAAGCAAGCAAAAGGCTTCTCAAACAACCCTACATAGAAGAGAAGAGAAAGAGGAGACACGTGTGAGAGAGAAAGAGAGAGAAGTAGTTCTCATCTCTCTTGCTCTTAACGTAACTCGATCTTCACGCTTCTTGAGTATTGTTGTTGCTTGTTTTTCTTTTTGCTTTTGTTTTGTGGAAATGAGACATAAAAATGATTAAAAAATCAGTAAATGAACAGCTAGAAAAAGAGAGCGAGCTTGTGCGTATGCTATACATATACATGGTGTGTTGCTTTTTGTTTAAAGCATTCCATATATATATGTATACATAATTTACTTCTTGGCGGCGGAGGCACCGACGGGGACGCGGCCGGGGGTCGCCTTCTTCGCGGGGGCCTTCTTGGTGAGGGCCTTGCCCTGCACGCGCTTGGCGATGGCGCCGCGCTTCTCCTCCTTGGCCTTGGCCTTGGCGGCCGTGCGGCGCTTGCTCTTGAGGTACTTGGCGCGCGCGGCGAGGGCGGCGCGCATGACGCGCTGCTCCTCCACCAGGAAGGCGCGCGACGATGCGGTCGCGGACCTGGTCGTGGCTGAGGACGCCGCCGTAGGCGCGGGAGACGGTCTTCTCGTGGCGCGGCTGCAGACGCGCGTCGGTGTGGCGCAGCGCCTTGGTGCCCGCGAGGCGCTTGTGGCCGAGCACCCACGGCGTGTGCACGCCCTGCGAGCGCTTGTGCACGCGCTGCATGATGAGCTTGTTACCCGGAGTGCGGATCATGCGGACGCGGTTGCCGCGCGTCGCGTAGTGCATGCGGCGGCGGTAGGAGACGCGGGGGCACGACATGGCTGCGGGGAGAGATATATGTGCTCTTCTTTTCTCTTTGAGGGAAAGGGGGAAGAGGGGAGATGAAAGAAGTGAGATACGGAGAGAAAGAGAAAGAGAGAAAGAAATGCATTCATGTGATTGGGGAAGAGGGAGTACAAACATGGTGGACAATGTTTGTATATACTCCGGGTTGATTGAGGAATCAAGTAACACAAAATATGAAGATCAAATGGTTTGATGATTTGATTGTGTAATGAGTGACTCAAAAAAGTAAACAGAGCAGAGAGACGCAAACGTTGAAAAGGAAAGAGAGAAATAATAATAATTTAAAAAAAAAAAATGAAGTGAACTCACCGCCGTTGCCGTTTCAGAGGTTCGCCACAAACCGCAGAGGCAAGGCTGTCCTCCTCCCTCACCCCTCACGCCTCTTCGCAGCAGCAGCAGCAGCAGCAGCGCCAACAGCCAAGAGCTTCCGTGTAGGCGGAATGGTGTAGTCACCAACCCTCCGGGAGCCGTCATCACCACCATCACCAGTGCCACTGTGCGACACCCGCTGCCGCCCTCTCCGCCCCCGCAATGCCGACGATGGCAGCAACAAGTGCGAGGGTGAGGCATTCAGCTCTCGAATATGAACCGTCACGCGAGGATTATAATTACCATCAGCATCAGTATCAGCATGATCACTGTCAGCGCCAACACCGCTGGTGGGGGAGGAGGAGGGAGGCGCGGCGGCCCGCGTGCTTCCGTCGGGCGCGACGTCACAGCCACCGCCGTCGCCGCCGTCGCCGCCGTTTTTAGGTCCTACGGAGGAGTCCCTGTCGCCTGCAGTGTCAGCAGAGGGGAGGCGGAACGGAAGAGACGGCTTTCCAGCGGTTCCGCCGGCGCCGCCGTATCCCTCGTGACGCGACAGAGCAACGCGCGTTTGCCGACGCTCGCCGCCACTCGCGCGGCCGCCACCTCCGCCAGCGCGCGCGCCTGCGCCACCATCATCATCATAATGGCCCCTCCTTGCAGGTGTCTCACTCCCTTCTCTTCCTTTTCTTCTTTTTCTCCTTCCTTGCGCTTGTGTCTGTGCGCGCGTTGTTTGATTACTACCGTCTCCGCCCCCGCCCCCGCCGCCACCACCACGGTCAGGGTATGGCGTCAGCTCCGCGTCCTCGGGCTCCAGGAATACGAGACACACGCCGTGCTGGTGTGACCCCCACTCCGCGTCGGCGGCGGCGCTGTCATACAGGCTGTCTGCGGGCGGGGAAGAGGATACACGCACGGCGGCTGCAGAAGAAGGGGGAAACAAAGAAGAAGAAGGGAAGAAGAAGAAGGAAAAGGCAGGAGAAGAGAAGGAAGCGGCCGACGACGACGGCTCGACCGCATACCCAATGAAGAGAGCCCCAAACTGTGCCCCGCCGTGCCGCAGGCGGTATCGGTGGCAGTGAGGGTTGTTCTTGTTGCTACTATAGCTGTTATTGTCGTTGTTACTGCTGTTGCTACTACTCGTGATGCTAAGCTCTCTGTAGACAGCGCACGAGCGCCACGCCGCCCGCCGCCGCACTTCACGCACCGCGGGGCACTGCATCACCACAGCGAAGGGCAGGAGGCGCCGCGCCGCCTCGCTGGTGACGCTGTAGTTCTCACAGACCAGATTACCGTGTGGGGGCCGATTATCTCCTTCTCCCTCTCCCCCTCCTCCCTCTCCTCCCTTCTCCCCACGTAGTTCATGGTCGCTACCATGAGCGTCCGGGTGATGCTGGTGCGTGCCGCTGGGCAGCCACCCGCGACGCCTCCGCCTCCGCGCACAGATACTCCAGCTCCTCAATACTGAGCAGCCAGCCGCGGTGTCGCTTGTGGAACTGCGGAAAGTGAGTTGACAAAAACGCATGTACGGTGGCCGCCGCCGCCGCCGCGGGAGTACCGTCACCGCCGCCCGGATCTTGAGTATTTACAATATTTTTATTAGTAGTAGTAGTAGGGTTGTTGCGAGAGTGGACAAGATGAAAGAGGGGGCCGTCGGCGGAACGGTGATCTACAACTATCGTCAGCATTCACTTGTATGGTTTCGGTTTATTTGTTCTTGTTAGTTTTCCGTAGTGAAGCGCTGGTCTATTGCAGTATTCTGTGCTACAGAGAGAAAGTGAAGTTGGGGGGAATGAAAGAAATGAAGTCCAGAGAAAAGATAAAATAAAAGAAATAAAAGAAATCATTTAACTTTTTGTCATATCATGAAGCGCAACAAATGAAAAGAGGAGGCGCTTACGTGGTCATAATTTGGCAAGTGAGAGAAGCAAAGCCGAATGAAAAGACTGGTTTGATAGCACATGCAAATCCAAGAACCAAAACGCTGAGACACACACATGTCTACGTTGAGGAGAGGAAAAAATGAATGAGGGCTCCGACGAGTAAGGCAAGGCTATTGCCGTGATGTCCGCGCTTCGCACGATTGTGTGCTGCATTTTCTTTTTCTTTTTTTTCGGTCGATGGTCGTCTTGTTAGTAAGTGTGGCCTGGCGAGGCTATAAATGTGAGTTGCACAATCACCCGCTGCAAAAATGGTGAAGGAATGGGGAAAAAAAGAAAACGGGGAAAAGGAACGAAAGAGAAAAGGAAGAAGGAGAGGAAAGGGGAAAGAACGTTGGGGGGCACGTACACACTCACGCACGCACGCACGCAAGCATATGCACACAAGTAGTGGTAATCGGCCTTTTACGACATGATAGGGTTGGTGCGGCCGGTGCTCTGCTGCCGGCGGCGGTTCCAGCGCCCCTCAAAGATCGGCCGATACTTCATCTTGCTGAGGTCGAAGACGACGCCCTCCTTGCTCGTCACGAAGCGCTCCTGGTCGTACTCGACAGGATCGGACTCGGGCAGCCCCGCGGCGCGCTCGCTCATCATGCGCTTCCAGCGCTCGTACGTCTCGCGGCCCATGCCGATGATGCGGCCCGTGTTGGGGTCCTCGACGATGATCTCCTCCTCGTTGCGCTCGTGTGGGAATTTCGTGATCGGGATCGATGCCGAGTCCCACGGCGCGACGTCGCTGCGGACGGTCTGGTCCTTGGGCTCCCAGTCGTCCCCCTCCACCGCCTTGCGCAAGCGGTTCTCTGTGGGGTCGCCGTGCGGCTTCCCCTGTATCTCGCGCCACGTGTTGTTCTCAAAGTAGTCCTCGAGGTGCTCCTTTGGGTACCAGTGGAAGTAGGACGGCAGCTTCTCCCACTCGACCGGCTCGCCCGGCTCCAGCATCGGGCGCAGCTTGGTGCCGCTTGTGCCGGGCGCACCAGCCGACCGTCGCTCAGCTCGTGGTAGCGCGGCCCGTAGCCGGTCCCCTGCATGTGGCGGTACTTCTCGGCGATCTTGTTGGGCTTGAACATGCTGGGGGAGAACTGCCGCGTCGGCGGGATGCCGAGCTCGGTGTCCGACAGCGAGTACATATCGTTCTCGATAAAGTCGCCGAAGCACTCGACGCCGTAGCCGTTGGTGGGCACCGGGTTAACGATCGCGAGCGCGGCGCGGCGGGAGATGGACATCTGCATCCCAAAGTGCGCGCACGCCTTCGGGGTGGTGAGGCAGTGCACCACGGAGCCGCGCTTCTGAAACGCGATGCGGAGCTCCTCGTCGAGGAAGTAGAGGTTGCGCCCGGTGCCGATGAAGATGACGTCGGGGACGGGGTACAGGTGCAGCAGCAGCGCCAGCGTGCGCTCGTTGATCTCAAAAAAGTCGGTCACATTCCAGTGGTAGTAGCCTTTTTCCGTCACGATGCACGACCCGATCACCTCCTTGTCGTTGATGAAGATGCTGTCGGGGGAGTAGGCCGTCACCTGCACCTTTGAGAAGCCTTTGGGCTGCTCAATGCGGCTCGCAAACGGGTTCGCGTGGTACTGCGTCGCCATCTTCTCCTCGTTGTAGAAGCGCTCCTGCCCCTCCCGCGTGCGCAGCGAGGCGCCGCTGGCGGCGGTGCCCGACTCGCGCTGCCGCTTCAGCCACTGCGCGAGCGCCGCGGAGTCCTGCGGGCGGTACCCCGGCGTGAGCTTGAAAGGGTCGTAATTAGGGTCGCTGGGGTGCGCGCGGCGGCGCTTGTCGGTGTCGAGCATCGCGAGGTCGCTGCGCTTCGCCTCGGCCACGAACTTGCGGTACTCGACCTCGTTGTCGACCTGCAGCTGGCGCCGCAGCAGGATCGTCTCCTCGTCCATCTCGTAGTCGGTCTTCTCGGGGAGGTGGATGTGCCGGTTGGCGCCCTCGACGTCCATGTACGCGTCGCGCGTGTGCCCGGGCACGAAGGGGAGGCCGTCTTTGGTCGTCGGGAGGCCGGCCGCGTCGATGTTCTGCTGCCGCTCCGCCCGCTGGTCGGCCAGCCAGCGCCGGTCGCGCTCCTCCATGTAGTCCTCGATGGTCTGCCCGGGGCGGATGCCGATGCGCACGCCGCCGTCCTGCTGGTGGAACGACTGCGCGTAGGCCTCCTGCGACAGCGGGAGCTCCGTGATGGGGGCGTCGCGGGGGTCGGGGACGTAGCGCCGCACCGCCCGCTGCACCGCCCGCCGCGCCCGCACGCCCCACCCGATCTTTGTATCACTGCTACTGTTACCACCGTCACCGTCGGGGCCGGGGCCGGCAGGGCCCCCGAAGGAGGAGGAGGAGGAGGAAGAGCCGCCTGTGTTACCTACGCTGCCGCCCAGCAGTATCAGTCGCGACGCGCGCATCATCGTGTGACAGCACACACACTCCGTGAAGGTGTTTGTTTATTTTTGTTGTTGTTGTTTTAACTGCGTTGTGTTGTGTGGAGTGGCGCTATATATACACTGAGTAGTTTTTTTGTTTGCGTTTTTTGCTTAAAGCAACACTTGTTGTCGTTTTTTTATGAAATGAAATGGAGTGGGGGAATAGGCTCTCTCTCTATTCTCCGTTCTTAAGGGTTTTATCCGCCTCTCTTTATCCTCAACGAATGGAATACTGTTGTTGTTGGCAGAGGGAGGAAACGATCGCTAGCAGAATTAAGAGAAAAAAAACTAGTAAGGAAAATAAAATAAAAAGTCAAGCGAAGGGGACGTAATCTCCCGAGAGGGCACTTTTTTTTTTCTCAGGCAATAGGGGAACGATATATATGCCTCACAGCTCCTTGAGAAGAGTGGAGAAGAAAGGAGAAGGAGTACGGAGAGAGAAGTGAAGTGAGAAAATATGGAAGTATAACAATCGTTTATAATAATAAAAATCTCGACAGAGATTGTGTGAGACGCGTGTGGTTTAGCGTCTGTTTGCTTACCAGTTTTAACCAAGTGTGGCTTCCTTCCAGAGAAGTACATACCCTTGAATGTACATGTAGATATGTCCACTGATTAATCTTTTGTTTTTAGACTGTGTGTTCAAAACACCTAGTATAACGCAAGTTAAACACACATAAAGCTGATCCTTTTTCTTTTCCTGAAATAACAATTTAATAATTTAATAATTTAAAAACACAAAACACGGAACACAAACTGTTATGCAATATCAAAAAAAAAAAAAAGCATGTCTACTGCGCGACGATAGACTCCTCAATGGTAGCGATCTGCGCGTCGGTGAGCCGCACGCCGGCGGCCGCCCCGGGCGCGCCAAGGTCCGGCACAACCACGTAGCGGCAGGGCAGCGTGACGCGGCGGCTGCCCACAACAACACCATCACCGCGAGAGTTGTACCCACCACTAGTATTATTATTATAGCTATTGATGTTACTGTTCAAGTAGTGATGAGCACTACCCCCTCGCCCTCCCCCTCCGCGCGTTGATACACGGGCGTGTCCAGCGCGGCGGCCATCACAAACGTCAGCTCGTTGTGCTCGGTGTCGACGTGCAGCAGCAGCAGCAGCGCCGCGACAGGGGCGAGCGGCACCTCCTCCGGCACCGCCGCGTGCGACAGCGCCACCACCAGCCCGGCCCAGTCCGCCGCCGGCGCCGCCGCCACCACCGACACCGCATGATCGTTGCCTCCTGTTTCTGTGACTCCCACTCCTCCAGCTCCTGATGACGTCTGGTAACGCACAAAGCGGAGGTCGCTGAGGGCGGCGACGGCCTTACTGCAGCCGAGCGGCAGCCCCGGCGGCCCGCAGAAATACTCCGTCTGCAGCAGCAGGCGCGGGGAAAAGGGGAGGCGGCCGGGGGAGGAGGAGGGGGGAGAAGAGGAGGCAGCAGAAGCCGAAGCAGAGAGGAGATTATTGTTGTTATTGTTACTGTTGCCGCTCCCCTCACCGCCCCCCCCCCAATGGTGGTGGGCCGCACAAACGTGACGTCACAGTCGGGCAGCGCGCGGGGTAAATCCTCTGCGAGATACGCCGCCCAGGGCTCCCGCGCGCGGTCGGCCACGAGCACCACGTGCGTCGGCCGCAGCGCCGCCGCCAGCCCCTTGTAGAAGACGCCCTCCTGCAGGTCCTCCGCCGGCGCCGGAGCCTCCATCACAATATAGTGAGGCGGACTGCTATTATTACTACTAGTAGCGCCTCCGCCCCAGTCCGGGGGAGGGGCCGAGGACTCCCGCAGCGCCCCGGCGACAGTCTCCACCAGCTGCTCGCACAGGTGCGTGTGCAGGCGCGCGCAGGCGGCGTTGGGCGGCGCGGCGCGGCCGGTGTACAGGGAGATGGGCTGCAGCGGCAGCGCGGGCGAGGCGACCTGGCCCAGCGTCAGCGGCGCCGGTGTCGCGGGTGTTACCGAGGCCCAGCCGCCGGGCGGCAGCTCCACCGCCGCGACACACCCCGGGGCACTGATGTCGTTACTCTCCGAATTGAGGCTCACATACACCACCCGCCCGCGCGGGGCCGCGGCGGGGGAGGAGCGGTAGTTGTTGTTGTTGCTGTTGTTACTGTTGTTATTATTATAACCACCACCATTCAAATGGGCGTGAAGCAGATTGCAGATGGTGTGGGCGGTCAGCGTCTTGCCCGCCTTGCCGCTGCCCACCACCAGCACGCGGGTGCCGCCGCGACCGCTCGGATCATTATTATTATTATTACTACTTATTATGTTGTTGCCTACGGCGCACGAGGCGGCGCTGCACGAGCTGCGTCACCGCCACCGCCGACGCCTCTACCGGCGACACGTGTATAGCCACATTCGCACCGCCGCTCTCTCCGCCGCTGCTGTAACTATTACTACCATTGACATTGTTGTTGTTGTTGCTGTGACTGTAGCTCGGGCCTGCGGAGGAAGAGGTGCTCACAGCAGCGGCCAGCCCCGGGAGTGACGGTAGCGGAGCCGCCCTCCAGCGAATAGACCACCAGCGCGCGGCAGTCGGGGTGCAGGTGGTAGGTGTAGTCGACCCCCGCCGCCAGCGAGGCGCCCGCGACGCACAGCACGCCGCCTGTCAGCCGCAGCGTGACGGCGCCGGCGCCAGTGATGACCGCCTCCTGCGCCGCACTCAGCCTCAGCGTCTGCGTCCGCGCGGGGGGCATTTTTTATTTTTCTTTTCTTTTTTTTTTTATCTTTTTTACGAATATGAATGTATGTGTGGTAATACAACACTCTATATGTGTAGATATCTCACACTTTACTATTACTGAAGTGTGGCTGGTAATTGCTGATCTGTGAGAGGGCAAGTGGGAGGCGGGGAAGGGGGTAGAGAGGGGGTATTGTTGCCTTCCTCTTCTTTGACTTTTGTTAAAATGTGGAGCTTCTGGAAAGGGGTGTAAGACAAGTACGAAGGTGAGGTGGGCGAAAATGGAATGGACAACAAAAGAAGAAGTATTCATGAAGAGAGTTTTCACGACCCTTTTGTTTTTTTCTTGTGTGGATGTAACGCCGGCATTGCATTCTCCCATCATTTATACATTCGCGTTCTCTTTTTTTTCCATTCTCCACGTCTGCGTGTGTGTGTTTTCAATTGATTTGTTTTTGTTTTCTTTCTTCTCTCTCGCTTGTTAAAACTAAACAAGAGTCTTAGACACATGCTGAAGGGGAAAAAAAAAAGAAGGGGTAAAATGTAAAGAGAAAGAAAAAGAGAAGAGATGGAGACAGACAAAGAATTTGATATTCGTCTACCTGAATGTTTCTTTAAGCATCTTCTCATACGTTTTCCTCCCTCTCTCCCCCTTCTTTTTTTTAACAAGGTGTACAAGAAGGAACAGAGAGAGTGTGTGAGTGTGGGCTGTTAAAGAGAGAAGATATGCAAAAAAAAAAAAAAAAAAAAACTGAAGGTTACCAGAAAAACAAAAAAAAAAAAAAAACGGGCCCGCTTGCGTACTACCATATGATCTCTCTCCCTCTCTCACAAGTATTCACTAGGTGTGGCTATGTGGCCTTTAAAAAAAAGAAAGAAAGAAAGAAAGGAGAAAGGAGAAAGGAGAAAGATAGGCTGCGAATAAAGAAGCGATGAAGTTATAAAGTAAACTATTTTTTTTTCTCCTCAAGCAAGAAAGGAGAAGAACGATGGCGTTGTGAAATCTTTTAACACTCCACTCAAAGACCACGAGAACGAGAAAAAAAAAGCAAATAAAAGCAAGAGAATTGATAAATTTAAAAATAAAAAATAAAGAATCATCGAAAGCAGAAAACTGCTGGTGCAATTCGGATATTAAAAAAAAATGAGCTGACATGATTAAAAAGAAAGGAGTATTATTTATGTTTTGCTTTGTTTTGTTTGAATATGAATATAATAATAATAATAATAAAAGAGAAATTAAAAAGTGAAATGCACAGCCCAATGTATGGGAGACATCATTCGACTAGAGAGAGAATATCCAACACACCTCTGAGACTTATATAGATATGTGTGTGAAGAAGAAGAGGAGAAGTGGACAAGGAGAGTCACACAAGAGAAAATTTTTTTAAAAAATGCGGGTGAGGGACAGAATAAAGGAAAAGGAAAAGAAAAGAAGAAAGGGACATTTTGTGGGGGGAGGGGGGAGATGGAAGAGAACTCTGCTCAATCACTGTTGCACGTGTATGAAACTGTATATATGAATTTCCTACTATTTTTTTTATTTCTTCCCGCTTCTTTCGTGTTTCATCACGTTAGCAGTATTCAATGGGTGTTTTTCATTTCATTTCGTTTCTTTTATTTCATTTTCTTCTTCTTTTTCCCTTCTTTCCTCGCGTCAACTTTGCAATCAATGCTATAAAGTTTCTTTCCCTCCCTCTCTTTCTCTCTCTCTTTCCCCTCACGCACGCGTCATCTTAACCTCGTGGGTAAGCGTGGTAGCGTGTGAAAGTGAATGAGAGAGAGAGAAGGGGAAGGAGGGGAGGAAGATGGATGATAGGGAAAAAAAAAGTAAATAGTAAGAAGATGAGAGAAAAACAAGATGAAGAATCCAATATACAAACGAAGAAAGAAAAAGTAAGAAAAAAAAAAAGGCAACCAAGTACATGCTGAGCATTCAAAACAAAAAACAAAAAATACTTACATACATACATAGAAGAGAAAAAGAGAAATAAACTGAGGTTCACACATGATGTTCCCCAGCAATGTGACAAGGCGGCGGGAGGAGAAAAAACTATATTCTCTCTCTCTCTCTCTCTCTCTCTCTCTCTGTGTGTCTGTATCTCCACCCGCTCACTCACCCCCCGGGCGCGCGCAGAGGCAGCGAGAGGGCCGCGGAGGAGCGCGGCGGCTGCGGGCGGCGGCGCGGCGGCGCGGCGGCCCCCAACACGGCGGCGACGCACGTGCCCTCGCGGCCCTCCCGCGCCAGCGGCAGCAGCACCGCCTCCGCGCAGTGCTCCAGCGTGGGTGTGCTGGTGGTGTTGGTAGGTGGTGGTGGGAGGAGGAGGAGGAGTAATACTGATGGGGGTGAGGGTGGAGAGGGGTCGTCGCCCTCGCTGTTATTGTTGCCGCTGCCGCCGCCGCCACCTCCGCCCGCAGCCCCGCGAGCTGCGCCGCCGCCGCCGTCCCGGGCCGCACGCCGTGGGCGAGGAACAGCACATCGCCGGGGCGTACGAGTAGCTCGTGCTGCTCCCAACCGTTATCATTAACATTATCATTATTATTATCACTATCGCAGGAGGCGGAGGAGGCGGAGGAAGCAGAGGCGGAGGTAGAGGAGCCCCAGGCCTGGAAGACAAGCGTGCCGCAGGGGCGGTACAGACAGGCGACGGCGCCGGGGCCGCGCAGCCGCAGCCGCGCCCAGTGCTGCCGGTGCAGCCGCCCGTCAAGGGGGCAGCGCCGCGTCACGGCCAGCAGCACCGCGCGCGCCTCCTCCGCCTCCTCCGCCGACACTTCCGCAGTGGCCCGCGCCGCCGCAGCGCAGCACGCGCTCGTTACACACAAAAACGGGAGCGGTCGCCGTCGTCTTCACCGCACGGTCGCAAAAGTACTCACACGCCACAGCCGCAGTCACACTATTCACAGAGGAAACAACAGCAGCGGCGGCGGCAGCGGCGGTGATGTTGTTTTCCTTTTCATTGCTCACATTCATTGGACGACCGTGAGCCTGATAACGGCACTGCTGCTGCTGCTGCTGCTGTTGTTGATAGCGGGGAGTGTTGGCGTGCTGTTGTTGGTGATGTGATGGAGTGAGGATAGACAAGGCCACTACTAGTTATTATTGTGCGGCTGCAGGGTGGGCGCGGCGGCCGCGGCGGCCGCGGCAGACAAACACGGGTGGCTGCGGCCACGAAAGAAGGAGACGAATGGGCGTGCGTAGCATTACTATCTGTACTGTTTTGTATTCGTTTGTTTATTGTGTTGTTTTTTTTTTTCGTTTGTGTGTGTACGTGTGACTGTGATGTTTTAAAGAAACACGATATACCCCGAAGCAGAAGTACCCTCTAGAGTATTTGGTGTATATATAGATTTATATGTATATTTATATATGTTTAGACGTACAAGAAAATGAAGAGTTTAACGGGGAAGATCCGAACAAGAAAAAAAAAGGTAAAAACAAAAAAAGCAACAAAAAAACGCAATAATAAATAAAAAAGAAAAACGGTTCAGATATTGGTCTCCAAAGAGGGGTAGGTGAGGGAAAAAAAGAGAGTGGAGTAGCGCAAACAAAAAGTAGAGAAGAAATGAAATGAGATGAGATTACTATATCTTTTTTTTTAATGGTACTGTTGATAAAAACTCACACTAAAAGCGAAATATATTGCTTCTGTTGTTGTTGTCTTTGACGAAATTATATTCTTCTTCTTTTTTTTCTTAGTATCAAAACGTGTGATAGCTACAAAAATCCAAAGGAAGGAACTGAATTTACGTCACTCAGTGATTAACGCAAAATAAAACAAAACAAAATAGTGGTAATGATGACGGGTAATGATGATAATGATAATGATAAGAAAAAAAAGGTAATGATGCAGATATGATGATGAGATAGTTATTATTTTCTTTTAATGTGTGTGTGTGGGGGGGGCAAGGTGATAGAGAGAGTGAGAGAGTGAGAGAAAGAAAAGAAGGGTGAGAGGGGGAGAGGGGGAAAAACCATTAGAGAGAGTATGTGAATGTGTGTGTGTGTGTGTGTGTGTAACATGTGTCAAGAGAGGTTACAGCAGGACATGAGGCGGGGGGTTAGGGTACGGCGCCACCACCACCACTACTATCGAGAGAGAGCGAGAGAGAGAGGTGGATAAAATAAAAGACAGACGACAACATATCAGTTCCGGAATGAAAAAAAAAAGCACTAACATCTTCATCAATTTTCTCTTTTAAACGCAATTCTGATGATGATGGAAATCGAGTGATCGATGCGAGAAAAAAGGAACAGAATATAAAGTGCATGTTAATTTATGGTGCTGTTCTTACTATCGGCTTCACAAACGAAGAGGGGGGAGAAAGAGACACAGAGAGAGGGAGACGGTACGTATGTCAGCCATACGATATGCTGTATATATATACGCGTCACACACGGTTGAGGTGCCGTGCGAGGCGCTGTCTGATACTCCGCAGCTGCTGCTCGTCCTCGGGCTCTACCAGCGCCACGCCCGCGCCGCCGCGGTGGCGGGTGAGAGGGCTCCCGGCGGCGGGCGACCCAGGGAGGCCGCCCCCCGCTGCCCGGCCCCGGCCCCGGCGGCACCTGCCAGCCCCGCCTGCTGCAGCAGCCCGTCGACGCACTCGAGGAGGTGGGCGACGCACGTGTGCTGGTCGTAGCGCTCCACGTCCTGCACGGCCACCTCGCCCAGCGCCGCCACCACCTCGCAGGCGGGGTAGAAGCGCGCCGCGGGGTGCCGCCCGTCCACGAGACCCAGCAGCTCCGCGAACACCGTCGTCGGCGGCACGCCCGCGTCGCGCAGCACCGCCGCCGCCGCGCGCGCCGCGACGCCCTTTGTGGCCAAAAACTCGAGCACCGGCAGCAGCGGGAGGGCGAGGCCGAAGGGGGGCAGGTACTCGGCCAGCAGGCCGCGCCGCCGCCGCCTCGGCCGGCAGCCCGAGCGTGCTGATGTAGGCCAGCACGGCCGTGACGGTGGCGGCGAGGGTGGCGGGGTCGGGGTCGGCGACGGTGCGGAGGATGTCCATCTGCAGGCAGGCGCCGCCGAGCTCCCAGTAGCGGCCCGCCATGCCGCCCAGCGCGTCGGGGCCGAGCGCCGCCGCCGACAGCGCCGCCACGTCCTCCTGCATCGCGCGCGGCGGGTAGAGGGGGCTGTCGCCGCGGTCGGCCACCGCGCGCAGGTGCGTCTCGACCAGCTCTAGCAGCCGCGCCTGCAGCTCGAGGTAGAAGGCCGCCACCTGCGCGTCGGCGTCGTCCGGCGCCAGCCGCAGCGCCCGCGCCATGGCCGCCCGCCGCGCCGCCAGCGGGCACTCCACCTCGGCGCGCCCGATGCCGCTGAAGAGCGCCGCCGCCGCCGCCGCGTGCCCCGCCGCCTCCAGCTGCGTCGCCTCCAGGTAGAGGCCCGTGAGGGTGCGGCTGCCCGAGCCGGCCGCGCGCGCCGCCGCCACCGCCGCCGCGTACGCCGGCAGCCGCGCGTCGGTGAGCGCGTGCCGCTCGACCCAGTCCACCACCACCGGCCGCAGCGCGCCGTCCGAGAGCGCGAGGGCGAGGCACCCCGGCAGCCGCGCGTCGCCGGCGGGTGAGCGCCTCCAGCGCCGCCAGCAGCTCCGGCGTGCGCGCGGGGTCGGCGCGGCACTGCGCCAGCAGCAGCCGCACCCGCGCCAGCAGCTCCGGGCGGCGGCGCTCAATCGCGTCGGCGCAGTGCCCGACGAGGCCCGCCGCCGCCAGCGCCGGCAGCTGCGCGGGGCTCTCCGCGAGCGCGAGCGCCGCCTCGGGGCCGCGCGCCAGCAGCGTCTGCCGGAAGCCCATGGCGAGGCGCGCGGCGGGGGGGAAGCGCGCGGCGTGGCGCACCAGCCGGCGGCACAGCGCTGCGTCGTCGAAGCTCCAGCAGCCGCAGGCACCACCGCACCGCCGCCCGCGCCGCCGCACCGCCGCCGCCGCGCAGCACGTAGGCCGCCAGGTCGCGCGGGCCGCGCAGGGGGCGC
The DNA here is from genome assembly GCA_030347455.1 of Kentomonas sorsogonicus. Classification (NCBI taxonomy): domain Eukaryota; phylum Euglenozoa; class Kinetoplastea; order Trypanosomatida; family Trypanosomatidae; genus Kentomonas; species Kentomonas sorsogonicus. Next base: position 99,674 of record JAQOSZ010000279.1, on the reverse strand, counting down.
GCCGTGCCGGCCGACAGCGCCGCCAGCCACACCAGCGTCTGCGCCTGCTGCAGCGCCCGCAGCGCCCGCGCGCTCGCACACAGCTGCGCCGTCCGCGCCTCCGCCATCGCCAGCAGCTCCGCCTCATCGCCACCACCGCCGCGTCCGTCGCCGGGGAGGGCGAAGGAGGCGACGAGTCCCGGGCCCCACTGCAGCGCGTCCGGCGACGCGGGCACCACATCCGTCGCCGCCGCCGCGGCCTCGCCCCCCTCCTCCTCCTCCCCTGCGCCGCCCGCGATGGCGCGGCCCAGCGCCTCCCGCAGCAGCAGCGGCCACGTGCGCGCGGGGAGCTGCAGGTGCCGCTCGCCCAGCGCAGAGAGAGGAGGAGGAGGGGGCGGAGGGGCAGCAGCCGCCGTGCTGCGCGGCGGGGCGGCACAGGGCCCCGAGGGCGGCCACCTCCCCCAGCGCCAAACGCACCACCGCCTCCACCGCCGGCGACACCCGCAGGCCCCACCGCCGACTCTCAGCAGCAGCGGCGGGAGCGGCGGGAGCGGCAGCCATCCCCGGGGGCGGCAGCAGCTCCGGCTCGAGCGCGCTGGCGAGGACGAGGGCGGCCCCGGCAACGTCCGCGCGGCGCAGGCGCGTCTGCACCTCCGCGGCGATGCGCGTGGCGGCGTCGCAGCCCGCGATGGCCGTGCCGCGGGTGCCACGCTCCGCCAGCAGCTGCCCGGCCGGGACGCGCCGCAGCTGCAGCACGCGCCCGGCGGGCCCGTAGACGGCGAAGGCGGCGGCGTCCGGCTCCGCGCATGAAGCGGACGACATGGGCAGCGGGCAGACGGAGTTGGCCTCGTACACGATCGGGTGCTCCGACACCACCTCGCGGTAGCCGGAGGACACAAACGGGGGGCGCTGCAGGCACACCGCGAACAGGGAGCCGCGCGCCGCGTCGCACAGCAGCAGCGTGTCGCCGGCGCACACGGCCCGCACTACCGACGTGACCGGGACGCTCCTGTGCATGCCCGCGCGCTCCGTCAGCTCCAGCGGCGGCAGCGAGACACCAGCAGCGGCGGCGGTTGCTGCGCTTTTCTGCTGTTGTTGCTGTTTCGGGCGACGGACGCTGCGGCGGCTGCCGTCGCTGTACACGATCACGCCGTACGTGCCGTGGGCGGCGTCGGGGGCGAACGGCGCCACCACCGACACTGGTGCCGCGCGGCCCAGGACGGACGAGGCGGCGGAAGAAGAAGAAGAGACGCCCCAGCTGAGGCCAGCCAGATGGTACGTCCTGCCCCCCTGAAACTTCTCGCCGTCTCCCGCGCTATCCGCAGCGGCGGAGGGAGTCCAGAGCGTGACGGCCTTGCTGCACAGCACCAGCAGTCGCCCCGACTCGGCGTCGAGGTAGCTGTCCACATACGACCCCCACCGCCGCCGCAGGCCCGCCGCCGCCGACAGGGGGAGGCCGCCACTTCCACCACCAGCAGCAGCGGCGTCGCTGTCGCTCTCACCCCCGCCGCCCCTGCGTCCCGCAAAGTAAGGAAAGTAGGAGGAAAGGTACTGGAGCATGCCCCTACCACCACCACTTCCACCACCACTACCACCGGTGCCATCAGCAGCGCCACCGCCCCTGTGGCCGCCAACGCCGCCGCTGCTGTTGCTGCTGCTGCTCGCGCTTCTGCTGTTATTACTATTATTACCACTAGTGCCTCCTCGTCTTCTAGCGTCGCGGCCCCAACGAGTGGGGGCACCTCCATTAATACTGTTAGCATTGCCAGTACGATCTCCAGAAGCACCGCCGACAGTGGCGCAGGTGAAGGTGACGTTGACTCTATTACCGCTGCTGCTGCCGCTGCCGCCGCTGCGCTGCGGATCGCGCACGCACAACACGACCACGTCGCCGCCGCTGGTGACACCCAGAAAGTGGTGAAGCTGATGGCGGTGGTGGGCGTAGCGGCTGAGAGCCCGGCGTGCCCTGGCGGCCGTGGAGGCGCGAGAGGGGGGCGCGGCAGCGCAGAGGCTCTGCGGAGGCTGCTGCTGCTGTTGATGTTCCTGTGTTTGCGCATTCTTTTCCTCTGTCCCCTCCTCCTCCTCCTCCCCCTCGTCGTCCATAAACTCCGAGCAGTCGCCCCCCCCGCCGCCGCGTCTCCCCCGCAGTCGCCGTGTGGGAGCGCGTACAGACGCACCACAGGCCCCTGAGCGGGGTCGGTCGGGGTGAAGGTGCTGCTGGTGGTCTCATATATGTAGGCCGTCTCGCGAGGGTTGAGCCGCCGCCGCAGCGTCAGCACGTCAGTGCCGCCCTGCGAGCAGATGACCACCAGGTAGTGGCTGGGCGCCAGGCGGCGCGCGCAGACGTCGAACACCGTCGTGCTCGTGCCCCATATCCGCATGTACGCACCGCCGGCGTCTTCCTCGCCCGCCTCGCCCGTCATCGCGCCCTCCTCATTTTCATCCGACAGGTCCTCGCGGCGATACGAGCCCATACCGTTGGTGCGGCCACCCGCGGGGGCGCCGTCGTCATCCCCGCAGTCGCTGCCGCCACTACTGCCGCCGCCGCCGTTGTCGTCGGCCCACAAGGGCGCCAGGTCGCGCACGTACACGGTGTTGTTGCCGGCGCAAATGTGGATGCGGAAGTGGTCGGCCGTGATGATGGTGCGCGCGCTGGCGTCGTGCAACTCCCGTAGCTCCGGTGACACGGCGGTGGCGTTGCGCACAATAAGGCAGCCAGAACACGACGTCGAGGAGGAGGAAGAAGAGGAAGAGGGGGCAGAAGCGGCGATGTTGTTGTCAGCTGATGCGGCCTCGAAGAGCTGGGGGACGGTGCCGGCGGCGGGCGGCGGGGCGGGCGTCAGCTCATACTGCTCCAGCGCTACGTCAAGGGACATGATGGGGATGTAGATGCGGAGGCAGTGAAGGGGAAGGGGGAGGGGGAGAGAATTAGTTATACACTTTTTTTTTTAATGCTACGTATCGGTTACTTCTTCTTCTTTTTTCTTTCCTACCGTGTGTGTGTGTGTAGTTACTCTATGTCTAGCGAGGCAATGTTGTGACAGCTTTTTTTTTTCTTTTTTTCACCTCGTTAGGGGAATATGTATAGTTGTAGTGGGCGGCTGTCACGGTCGCGGTCTTCAATGCTCAGCCAGCTCGTTTGTATACAGTGTGGGGTTCTGTCGGGGAAAGAGGGGGATTGTACTGGTGAAGATGCACTCATCGTGAAGTTCCATTGTGGCAGACAGTCATTGTGTGTAAGATTATTGTTTCTATTGTTGAGACTATCCATCAGCGGGGGAAAAAGAAAAAAAAAAAGGCGAACCGTATTTACATCTCAGCTATTCGCTTCGCGGCTTCAGAGAAGGAGAGAGGGATAAGATATTTGCGTCTCGCTTGCATGTATTCATTGAATAAGCAGCACTACTACTATGGTTGCATAATGTAGTGAGAGAAAAAGACGAAGAAGGAAAACAAAGAAAAAAAAAATGCAATGAGAATGAGAATGAGGAGGCCGAAGGGCGAAGTCATAGTAGTGGCAAACAACAACGCCGCCACAACAGCACCAACAAGGTGTTGCTGTGACGATTTCAGCGCGCATTTGGTATTGTTGGCGGCACCTGCACCTGCCCAACCCGTCCCCCATCGATGAATCACTCAATCCATCATCCATCCATCCACCCATCAATTAGTCAAAGGACCACGAGACGGCGTCGGAGTCACTCGAGTCGTCGGAGCCGGACCCCTTAGCGGGCTTGGCGGACTTCTCGAGGGCCTCGGGCGGCAGGTCGGCGATGTTGGGGACCTCCTCGTCGAGGTGGACGATAAAGTCGTGCAGGAGCAGCATGCCGGTCGTCGCGCGCTCCTCCGGGTTCTCGCAGAGGCACTGCTTGATAAAGTCGACGGCCTCCTCGGGCACGGTGTCGGGATAGCTCTCGGGGGCCGAGTAGCCCAGCATGCCGCCGTCACGGTGGATGCGGAAGAACTCGCAGACGACGCAGCCGATCGACCAAATGTCGCTCTCCTTGCCGCTCTTCTTGCCGTCCACCACCTCGGGTGCCATGTAGAAGAGCGTCCCGACGATGCCCTCGCGCGAGCTGGTGGTGGCCGTGCCAAAGTCGGAGAGCTTCAGCTGCCCTTTGCTGATGAGCATGTTGCCGGCTTGATGTCGCGGTGCACGATGTCGGACTCGTGCAAATAGTTGACGGCCTGCAGCAGCTGCTTGAGGATCGTCCGGATGTGGTTGAGCGGCAGCACGCGCGGCACCTTCTTGAGCAGGTCGGCGACGGTGCCGTCCTCGGCGATGGCCATGAAGAGGTTCAGCGTCGTCTCGGTGCGCTCGCAGTAGAAGTAGTGGATGATGTTGGGGTGGTCGAGCTTCGTCAGGATCTCGATCTCGTTCATCAGCTCGTCGATGCGCTCCTCGAACTTGCCGGCGAGGCGGATCATCTTGACCGCCATCTTGCCCCCCGTCAGCGTCGACGTCGCCTCGTACACGGCCGCGAAGCCGCCGCGCCCCAGCAGCTTCCCCTGCACCCACGGGCTGTTGCGCACCTTGCCGAAGAGCTCCCGGCGCTTCTTCAGCTCCGCCGCCGCGCGCTTCGCCTCCTCGTTCTTCTCCGTCGCGGCCTCGAGCACCTTGCGGAAGTCAGCCATCTCGAGCGGCTTCTTGAGCAGTGCGTCGCCGGCCTTGAGCGTCGACTGGGGGTTCTCGCTCGTCTCGATGGTGTAGATCTCCTTCGCCACGAGCGCGTCGACGACCTTGTCGGCCTCCTTGATGTCGATATCAACGATGGCGCAGCCGAGGTCGGTGGAGGTCTCGACGGCCTGCATCGCCTTGCGCACGTTCTCGACGATGCGCAGCGAGTGCCCGCTGTTCCACACGAGGCTCGAGATGTTGTGCCGGTGCACGGCGTTCTTCTCCAGCAGCAAGATGATGAGCGGGTCGTGGTTGTTGTTCTTGCCATTCCACTCCTCGTCGGGCCCGAGGGCCTGCTGCGCCTCCTCCGTGATGAGGAACGGCAGCGCGAGCCGCACGGTCCCGGGCTTCTCCGTCACGAAGCCGCCGAGGCCGTTGACGAGCTCTGTGACACTGCCGAGGTGCTCCGCGTTGAGCTGCTGCATGTCGTGCTGGCAGATGATGATGAGCTGATAGATGGTGTTGGTGCACCGCTTCTGCTCCACGCGCATGCGGAACTTGGCTGGGAAGAGCTGCAGCAGGCGTGTCAGGATAGAACTGAAGGCGAGCGAGTCGCACTGGATGACGGGGAGCTCGGTCATCTGGGGGTCGATCTCGAGCTCCGCCTGCTTCTGCCTGGTCTTGATGACCTCGGACAGAAGCAGCCGGATGCGGACGTTTCCCCACTCCTTGGCGGAGCTCGACAGATCGCGGATGTTGTTCCACCGCAGCGCCTCCACCACCTGCTTGAACATGGGGTCGCGGTACCCCAGCTGGTTCAGCTCTGACACGAGATAGTTGTGGAACTGCGACTGTGTTCGGAATATTTCATCCGATCGGACAGAGCCGATGAGGACGAAGCCGGTCAGCTCATCCGTCTCGGCGTCGCGCGCGGCGACAACAGTGCTGCTGACGGAGATGCTGCCGAGTGTCATGTGTGCGAGCGCTAGAGTCTTCTCAGAAATTTCGAGGCCCTTTTCTGCCGCCTCCGTCATGCTGCTGTACACCTCCACCGTTTTTTCACCAAATAGTAGACTATTTATGTTGTTGCCTTCGGCATCACGCGCGCTGAAGCCGCAGTTGGCGGAGGCTCCCTCACTCCACGTGACTACCTCGCCTTCCTTGTCGGTCATAATAATAATCGCATGTTTGGTGATGGCGCTCTGTTTAATAACGGACGCCGGAAACCCTTTTGCTTTGATGGTGACCGTCGCATCGTCCTCCGTCGCCTCGGAAAGTAATGAGACGATAGCTTTTCTCTGTTTTACAGCCGTCTCAGGGTCCATCAAGGGGCCCTTCTTCACGTTGTCCTTGCCACTACCACTGCTGCTTGTGTCGTTTGGCCCTTGGCGCTGCTTTCCAGCAGTGGGTTCGGCTTTTCTCTGAGGTCGCCGCGGCCGGAATGGCTGAAAGACGCCTGCGCAACATTGTCATAGAGCCTTGAGAGCTCCGCTGACCGCACACGAACAGTGAGGCAGCAAAACAAGGTGAATGATATGATGCACAGCACAATAACCGCTCCGACCAGAGCCATCGCCGCAATCTGATTCGGTGTGCAGCACTTCGAACCAGTGGGAATCAGGCAGATGACGACAATTGCTAGCACGATGACGAGAGCCAGCAGGAAAAATGAAGGAAATTCAGAGCCGTTCTGCATTCTGGGGCTGCGAACGTTGTACTTTACGTAGTCCGAAATAACGTCAGCCAGCAAGGACACATCGGCCGAGGTAAAAACAAGAGTGGAAAACTCATTCAGTACAGCCATCAGTTCAGCATGATCCACCTGATCTCTGCAGTGTAAACGCATGACATCTATCGAGTAGCGCAACAAGGCCTGATTCGCCGGACTCAGGTAGCTACTAGAACAAATTTGCGGAAGAAGCTTCATAGTACTGATGGCAAAACTAACATCCGTTTTTGACGGAGGGTCAGGCACACCAGAAAAATGTGGCATTTTCGGCAGAGAGAAGAAAAAAGTTATTCTTCCTTTTCACTCGCTGAAAAAAGAATGTCTAAAACGAAAAGTGGCCTGCAAAAAGAAACAAAAAAAAAATATGTACAAGAAACAAAAAAAATAATAATAATAATAACTCGAATGAAGCAGTCTACAGTTTTCAAGTTGCTATACTGAAGTTGCATTAATTCAAGTCAAACGATGTCGGATAACAAAGAAAAAATGGAAATGATAGTGGTATATATAGAAGAAAAGAAGAGCAGAAAAAAAAACAGAGTAGATGACAGTAATGAAGAGATGAAGAAGTAAGGAAAACAAAAAGGGTCGTAGGTACAGTGTGAGTATTGTTCATGCTTGAAAGCGCCAATGTCAGGAAATTAACAGTTGTTATGCAGGGGTCATAAGAAAAGGCACTGAAGTTTTTTTTAACACAGATAAAGTGCGGCAGTAGTACCACGGGTCAATAACATCGTATTGTTTTTTCTAATATGTTTACGGCACCAGAAATCAGGCAATTGTTGCTGGGATTGCTTGTTTTTTCGCTGTCACTTACTCACTCAATATTTTTTTTTTTTTATGCTTTAGGTTGATCGATTTTTTTTTTTTCAGCGATTATTGTTAATGTAACTCGGTCTTGCAAGGAGTGCAAAACGCATACAATAATCAGAAGTCAGTGCATGAATAGGGAAAAGATAAGCAGATGAAAGAAAAAAATAGTTGTTGTGATCAACCCGGTAAAGATCGCACAAATACAACAGAGGAAGCGAGAGGAAAATAAACACTAAGAAAATTCGGAACGCACACTTTGAGCATTCACTACGCAGGAAATCATTCAAAAGCAAGTTTTATGCGGGATCGTAGCATGGCGTGACTCATACATATAGATAAAAATACAGGAACCCGTTTGCTCGTTCTGATCATGTCATTTGCATTCCTTGTGCACTGATGATCTCCTGCACTTCCCATTTCGCGCGATGGTATTTTTTTCCCATTTCTAATAATATTGAACATTATTGTACATGTGTTGACAGAGACAGCACATTGTTCTACATGGAACGAGTGGATACGCCTCCGCAGGCAGCGTATACGCGTGTATCTCGGTGGTTGAATGGCGCCTTTTTCTTTTCCTTTTCGCGAAAATAGAAAATATAGGGGCTAATTTTCCTCATCACCAGCCATCATCACTCGTTTAAAATCAGCAAAATTTATTTTTCCGGTGCCCGTTGTATCAGCTTCCAAGATCATCTCGTATGCTTGCTCATTCGTCAGCGGACATCCAAGGCGGGCCATCACATACTTCAGATTTGTGCACGTAATGTAACCTGTATCACCAAGATCGTAGAGTTTAAACGCGTTTCGAAGCTCGAGTTCGTGCTCCTCGGGATCGTTGAGTTTCACGGCAACAACGTTCAGAAATTCTGGGAAGTCAATAACCCCATTGGAGTCCAAATCGGCCTCGGCTAAAATCTTCTGCAGCCGATTCTGAGATACACTTTGACCAATAGAGGCGAAAACGTGCCCGAGATCTTCAACGGTGATGCTCCCGTCACCATCCTTGTCGAAAACTTGGAAAGCGTCCTTCAGCGCCGTAATTTGCTGAAGCGTCAGCAGATCTGCCATGATTGATTAGCAGCGTGCCTAAAAATAAAAAAAAAGTGAGATATGACGTTTCTTCTGTTTAAGCACCTTAATGAGGATATATTCTTTTTGAAGCGTACGAAGGAATGTAGATGTTCTTACTGTCAGTGAGTTTAGGACTGAAGGGCATACGCATGGGAAAAAAAAAAGTGTGACGCGAAGAGAGGGGTAGAGAAAAAGAAGGGTAGAAATCGGAGATGTTCATGTATCAACTTAATCATATATTTCTGCTTTGTCATTGCCCACCTATCGGTAGAAAGACAACGCAAAAGAAACAGCTTCAGTGCAAATAACTAGAAAAACAAAATTGTGTAACAGCCCAATTATTCTAGTTTCATCATGTCACGATAATATTTTTATTGACTGTAACAAGAATACCACATAAGGAAGCGATAAATAAATGGAGTGTGTGAGAATGGTTGACACTGAGAGTAATGCACGGTAACGATAAAAAAGAGCACAGCTGTCGATAAAAAGAGAAACATACGAGAGTAAATTGAAGAGAAAGAGAGAAATTTAAAAAGAAAAAACTAGCAAAATTTTTGATTATATGCGGTAACTGCAGAACACCACTTGAATATGTTTTGATCATGATAAAGGTCTCCAATTCCAAAAAGCGTAAAGAACACCACACGCCAGCTATGTTTTTGAAATGAACAAATAAACGCTTTTGATGGAGGAAAAAAATCCGCGGTTCAATCCACGCACGAGCTTAATAACATACAAATATCATTTTAATCACTCATTTTTCTTTAACTTGAATTTCTACTGCTACTGTATTGTGTTTTTTTTCTTTTTTTGGCTGCTGCATCCGATGACACTCTATATGATTGAATCCCCCTCTGGCACAACCCTTTATGACCCTTACGTCGACATATTTTGTGATGCCGTATCGTGTCTCCAGTATTAGTTTCCGTGTGCAATTCTGAGCGTATTGAAGTGCAAAAAATGGAGGCGTTGGGACAACATTATGACGTCTTTCAGATACACGCAGCGCAAATATCAAGGAAACGGGTGGAGGAAAAAGCAGGGGAAAAACAATTAATAGCAACTAATGATGGGTCGATGAACATGAGGTACAATCAAAATCGAGGCTTGTAATCATCGGGGCCCTCATCCACGTCGTCATCGTCGTCTTCGTCTTCAAACGCGAGACGTTCTGCTTCTTGTCTCTTTTTCTCCGTGTGTAACCTCGACCGGAGAACTGGATTCCATAATTTGTCGTCTTCAATGCTGGACATCAGCGCACTACTCATTTCTTCGTCGTGTCGTGACATGCGGATGTCACCTTCCTTTGGCGCTGGCATATCGAGTGCATGAACGGGGGTCCCACCCTGCATTCCCGACTGCAGATTTTTGACCGATCCAAAAGATACCTCGCGGCGGTCCATGGCGTACGCGCCAAAAATTATTTCATCGTCGTCACGCTGCAGAGCCTGTAATTCTTTCAGTTGGTGAGAGCGTCGATGAGCCCAGACACGCTCTTCATGAGTCGTCTCTTCCCAAAAATTGTTGTACGGCTTCGGCATAAGCGATTCATCGATGGGAATGTTGTACTTTCGCAGAACCCACTTCGCTTTGGCATAGCCATCTACCACCATCATAAAGCAATCCCACGTCTGGTTGACATATCGACCAGCGCTAAGCTCCTGGTACAGCATTCGTCTGTAGTACTCCTGCCAATCGGGAGGTAGTTCCCGGATGCGACGATAAGCCCAGTACGTAAATCGTTTTGCCGGCGACACCGCACGGTAATCGTACCACGACACGCGATATGGTGTCTCCTGCGCGATATTGTGAAGGTCTGCCGCCAACGGCTCGGATTCTGCACCAGTTCCGTCCGCGCGGGGGGCCGAATCGGCTGGTTCTGAGGAGCTGTCGTAAATTGGTGCCATTTCGGGGTCTTTTAGCACCTGATTCTTTCCCTTTTCTTCAAGACCATACAGAGTCCGGACGACACCGGCGGCCGCCGCTATGTAGCACTGACGGGGGCGGACCCACATGTTGTTTTGTTTGGAGGAAATGGGAGGGGCCTGTTTTGCTTGACTTTTTTGGTGCTTTTTGTTTTTTGTTTTTTGTTTTTTTTTGGGGGGGGGGGCGGTTGCGCGTGGCCGGTGAGCAGGGAGGAGGGGGGGCGGCATCGGTTGCGGGGGTGCCCCATGCAGTCGCACCGGCCCGTGGTCATCGGGCAGCCCCCCCCCCCCCCTCCCCGCCCACGGCGCCGCGTCCCCACGACGGGCAACGAGCGGCAACGCCCCCAGCCGCGCCGCGTGCCACCACCGGCACTGACCCCCGCCACCACCACCCGACACCACCCACCTCTTATTTCCACAAAGTGCAGCCTTACACGGAAACTCGCCGAGTGTACACAATATAGCAGCACATTTTTTTTTTTCGTTGTTCTTTCTCCAACGTCAAAACTAAATTGACAGGATGAATGCGAAAAGTCTCAGTACCATTTTCTCGTTCTCTGGTGTTTCTGATGAAGACGGATTAAGCAGCGAAGGTGGCACAAAAGTACATCGCATACGGCCACCGCTTCCCCTGGCCCTTTCGGCCTGCAGTCCCCTCTGTCGGACTTTGGTAGAGTCCTGCAGCTCCCTTGGGTTTATTATTTTTGTGAACGAGGCCGAGCACGTAGAAGAGAATTTTACCCGTGGCAGCGATTCACTTGGCCCAGACCACAAAACTTATTCAGATCCCCCATCTTTTAACGAGAGTGCTGAGGAGGGAAGCACCACAAATTCTTTATTCCATTGCAAATTGAAGAAAAACAAAGCAACGAAACGCTTGGGTCTTTGCGTTAGTGTAGGGGAGCGCAAACCGGATTTTTTAAGCACACGAGACAGCAGTTTTGACGCCAATTTTTTCATAAATTTTATCCCCAAACGGGTCTCCCGCCTGCAGAGGATAGCGACGCGGAGGATTCTTGTCAGTCCAAGACAGTTCTTCACAGATGGAGAGCATATCGCTCTATTTTCGGCGCATCATTTTAAGCAGCGGTGCTGACGCAGTATCTCTATATGTGAAGAGTATGCAGTGGTGGCTCCGGAAGCCGCAGCAGCCGCGCTACATGCTTCGTTTAAACCCACTGGGAGAAGCACCAGCAAGATCATCTATCATTCCTGTATCGATTCTCATTTCAGCGAAGTGGAGAGGATCGATATGCTTGTTACCTATGTTCGAAGAAGTCGAGCATATCTTTTCTGCTGATTTTTCCCGGCGGTGTGATGAGCGTGTTCTGCAGCTCGAATGTTACAAGTGTGTGGAAGACTACCTCTCATTAGACCCTGAAAGGAAAAATAGAAGGGATGATGAAAATGAAATTTTAAAGCGGCAGCGCTGAAGACCAAAATGGTGAAGAAACATATATTCCTGAAAAGGACGAGTCTTTCGTCTCTTTTGGTCACCTATTTGAAGAGCACGCTACACTTTTCGACACCAGTTTTGACGAAATGGTGTCGGTTCACTGGCTTTTTGAGTCCCCAGTAGCGAGCGACACAACTCCCGTAGCATACCGCAACTCTTCTCCGTCGGCATCGCTGGGCAGAAGCAGCGACACTAGCGGCGCGTCACAGCCACTAGAACTGGAGAGCGACGGAGATGATGATTCGTTGTTAACTGTGGATATAACGTCAATGACGGCGTTTACTGGCGTGACACCTTTATTTCAAAATATGCCGGTCGCAGCGGATCCGCAGCATTTATGGAACGGTCTTACTGATTTAGATCTGAGTTATTGTACTAACATTCCAGGGTGGACATCATCGTTTCTCCCAACGAGTGTGCAACACCTTGGTCTCAAGAACACACTCATCACACATTTACGCCCCGTCTCTGCATGTTCTTCCCTCGTCACGCTTGATGTTCGAAATTGCGCGGAGCTCACGAGCTTGGCACCTCTGTCGTCATGCAGCTCACTAGTCAGCATTCATGCGCTCGGCTGCGGCGCCCTAACGGATATCGGTCGCATTGGGGGCGATAACACAAGACTTCGTTTTCTTAACCTCGGGAGGTGTGTATCGCTCTCCTCCGTCGCCGGACTTGCGGGTGCCAGACGACTTCAAATACTAAATATCGAAGGTACTGCCATTGCTGACCTTTCACCGCTAGCTGGTTGTTATGCGCTGATAGAAATCAACGCAATCGACACGCTTGTCGGTGATCTCACTTCTGTAAGTTGCCTGCCACGACTTCGCACTGTGCGTGCGAACCCATTCATCTCGAGCATAGGTCCTGGAGTAGAGCACAACGACGGGGGACACCTAGGAAGTCAAAATGGCGAGGTATGGCCAGCACTGCGTTGTCTGTGGTTGTGTTTTAATCCACAATTGTTTACGATTGACGGACTCTGCGGAGGCACTCAAAAGTTGGAAGAAATTTTTCTGGATGACTGTAGTGGCCTGTCAGATGGTGAAGGAAACCGGGTCAATACTTGCCGCCTGCGGGCCACAACTTGGGCTAGTACGGCTTCTCGGCTGCGATGAGGACATCGTATCCGGAGTTACGCGCTCCTTGCCGCATCTAACTTCACATCATTCAAATCCACAGGTACTGAAGATTCAACCACTTACCTAAACAATCGATTGAGTACGTGAATAAAGTGCCTTCAACGAGAAGATTATTTTTTTTATTTGTCTTGTCGACGTTGTTTTGTTTTTGCTTTTTGCTGTTGTTGTTGTTGATGTTGTTGTTTTAGCGTTAAACTGACGATTTTTGCTTTGTTTTTGTGAATGTGGGCTGTTGCTTTGCGTGTGTTGTTGTTCTTATTATCATTATTACTATTACTTTGACTTCTTTTTTTGTGTGTGCGCTCTCGAGATTTTCGCGGATGTGTCCACAACAGAACAGAAAAAAGAAAACTTGTGACAATTATTTCTTCCACATTTGTCATGACTTAGGTGACGCTAAAGAAATCTGAGGATGCTCACCCCCAGCTGTAGCTCCGCCGTGTATGTCAAAGCATTAAATCTCCTTTCTGCTTTTACTCTCCCCCCCCCCTCTTCACCGTAAAAGATACTAGTAAGGATAGTCCTGGTAACTCCTAGAACACGTTAAAACCGCAGACAAGCAACAACATCCACAAGCATTTGCTGACTAGCAGTACACGATTTCAGGAAAACAGACAAAGGTTGACACGTTTGTAATCATTGCAACGTCAACTTTTGTAAAAGCCTAGCCCAACTGGACCTGTACTGTGGACTGTTATTCTCTTTACTTTTTGTTTTCCTCTTTCCTCTACACTGGGCTTTTGGAAAACTGCTTAATTGGAGGCAACCTCATCGAGACACTGCTCATAGCCAGTGGAAACTTGTATGTAACCTCTGAATTAACGCAAACAGTCCTTTTTTTTTTCTTCGGTCTCGGACTCATTACTATTTTTCTTCTATCTTTTTTTTTTTTTTTTTTACTTTCATTTCTTTGTTTCCTTGTGTGTTTTATTACTATTATTATTATTATTTCTTTATTCCGGTATTAAGTACATTATTTTTGCTCTCGTTCCTTTTTTTTTTAGTATTATTTCCCTTCTTTTTTCCTCCCTTTTTTATAGCTACTTTTTTTTATTTGTTTCTCTGTGATATATCGTACTGGTAAAGCTCTCGTTTCCCCGTGTTTTTTTTCTGCTTTTTCTTTTTAAATCTTTCGAATTGATCTTTTAGTTCCTCGCATAAAGTGGTCTCATCGTTCTCTCATCAACTCCCGGTCCTCAGATTAATAGAGACAGAAAAAAGAACGGTAGAGACGACGAACCAAACGAAAAAGAATCTTCTTCTTTGAAGGTCAGTACACATTTCACGACGAGTACATCGTTTGCTTAGCTTTTGATATCATCTCTTATTGCGCCTCTTCTCTTCGATTTTCATTTCCGATTTTTGTTTCATTTTTTATTTTCATTTTTCACTTATTTTTCATTTTGCGGCCTCCTTTTTTCCTTCTTCTTTGTGTGCTCTCTTTCTTTCTTTCTCGCTCTCTCTCTCTCTCTCTCTCTCTCCCTCTCTTATTATAATTGCCTCACAGTTTTTTCTTTCATTTTTTTTCCTTTTTCTGTTACTGTATATTATATTTGTTTTCGTGTTTTGTCTTCATATTAAAGAAATTGCGTGTGAGAACCTCTCCTCCTTCTAAGCAGCCCGCAAATTCTCAAGGAAGCAAAAAAAGAAAAAGATTCTACAGATCTCTATATATCGGTCAACTAAACAGAAGAAACGTCATTTTGTTAAGCTCTTCCCGTGTTATTGTTTTTTTTGTTTAATACCCATTTTAGCATCGATCTGACTCTCTCTCTCTTTTTTTCCTGGTTGACGCGGTACCTAAACATTTCGTTTACTTCAAGAAAAAAAAAAAACTTCTTTAACTTTTTCCCTAGTATAGTGAGTATAGCCCTTGCTGATTTACATTCTTTTCCCCATTTCTTTTTGATTCCGTTATTATTAATAATTATATAGTTAAGCCCTTTCTTTTTTTTTTCTCTCTCTGTTTTTATTCAGTACACTTGACTTATTAAACGATCCGATTTGTAACTTCACTGTAGCGCACCACTACCATTTCAAGTATATAATCGCTCATCGCTTTGAGGAAGGAAGCACACGCAGTCTTTTGAAAAGCAATAATTTACTCTCTTTTTTTTCTTCCTTTTCACTATTATTAGCTCTATTTCTCCTCAATTTCCCCTATTTCAACTGTCTCAAGTATTTATAATCACGCGCAAAAAGGGTAACTAGTTGAAAAATAAATATAGGCCAACTGAACGACCCCTTTCATCGCAAAACTGTACAGTATATTTATTCCCTACTCTCTCTCTCTCTCTCTCTCATCTAATACATCTCTTGCTTTTAGCTGAGGTATAATAGAGGTCATCGTTTCATAGCTCTTCCCGCAGTAGCAACGTCGAAACCCCACGCTCTCAGAAGTGTCTCTTCTTCTAGTTATTACTGAGAAGCAAAAATAAAACGATAATCATTTGAATAACAATCGCAATCGGTCCCAGGTTCGCCTTTATCTCTGAGAAAATCATCCGCAACTGCCCACACCCGGCTACGCGTGCATTTTTATTTTTATTTTTTGTATTCTAATTTTCTATCCTTTTACTGTCCCTCCATCTTTATAAATAAAGCTCTTCCATTATCACTAATCATTGCTGCTATTTGAGAAAACTTTTTCTCAGTTTTTTTTCTTCTCAAACTGTTACTTTCTCTCTCTCTCTCTCTCTCCTTTTTTTTTCCGTGAGGCACTTTTACGTCTTGTTTGTTCTTTTGTTCAGTGTGCTTCAGTGTCCTTCTTGATTCACTTTTCACAAGTATAATCAGTGAGATTCAACTAGGCACGCACTCGGACACGGAAGGAGTCTTCTAAAAGTAGCTACTTCACATCTTCTTCCCTTCTTTTTTTTATTATTATTACAGCTGTCTTGGATTTGAAAGTACCAAATACGGTAAACTTAATATTGTTTCCCTCTATACAACACACAAACCAATCGAACCCAGCTATTTCTCATCAAAGCAAGTAGCTCCGCAGTTAACATATATATATATATATAACTAATACACTTCCCGTCCCCCCCCCATCCTTTTTATCTCTTCTCGCTCCTTTTTATTCCCTGTCTTATTTATCCCCATCTTCTTTTTATATTTGGCTATTTCTAATTTCGTATTTCTGTGTGTGTCGTTCCTTCCTCCCCCCCCCCCCCTCCTCCTTTTTTTTCTCACTGTACAGAAAAAAAAATGAGTGTTCCAGGAAATCGCGGTAGCAACAGCGGGGGAAATAACAACGGCGCCCGCTTCTCCCCTGATTTCCGCACCAAAAATATGGCATCTAAAAACAACGCCAACAACAACAATAACAACAACAACAACAGTAATGGTAATGGTAATGGGAACATCATGTCTGGTATGAGCTTCAGCCCTGCCAGTAATAACAGTAATAACTTTGGTAACGGTAACGGGGCGAGTCCTACCAACGTCTTTGGTGGGCATTTTTATCTCCCCGACGGACGTGTCGCCAATCCCAACACTTTTGGTAATGGTAACAGCAACAACAACAACAATTCGAACGGTAGCAACAACAACAACGTTGGTAATAATAATAATATGTTTCATCTAACAGCACTGAACGGCAACGGATTCAGTGTCGGTGACAACAACGGTGACGGGAACTGTTACAATTTCCCCGTTGTTGCCGTCAACCGCGGAAATAACAACAACAACAACAACAATGGTAATGGTCACGGAAATAACGTACTCTTTCTGCACCAACACGCCAACAGCAATAATGGCAACAACAACAACAATGTCGGCAATGGGGCTGGAGTGCAGAATAGCAATGGCAACAATAACTGCAATAATATAAACAATAATAATTAATAATAATAATAATAATAACATGATGCAGAGCATGCCGTTTGTCTATGGTGAAAATGATTACGTTCTTGTGAAACCGCAGTACCTGCAGATCCTGATGCAGCAGAGCAACAATCTCCACGCTCTCCACGACCCGTCCAACGCAGCCGCTGCTGCTGCGTTCGCATGGAACGGAGGCAACAACGATAACACGCCGCCCAGCGCTGCAAACATGGGCATGGGTGCTATGTTTCCAAATGGTAGCGGAAACAACAACACCAACGGCGGCAGTAGCAATAATAATAATAATGGTAATAATAATGTGAATATGTTCGCTGGTGGTAGTGGCTACGGCGCTGTCGGTGTGCCTGCCCAGTTCATCTTCCAGCAGTACCAACAGCAGCAGCAGCAGCAGCAGCAGCAAGGAGGCAGCAACAACGGAGGCTTCTCCTTTGCTGGTATGCTTGGGGCCAACGGCAACAACGGCAACGTATCACGAAATAACCAGGCGAGCCCCAACCCGATGAGCCAGAGTGGCTTCTCGTCATCTGACTTGGCCAACATGATTGGCGGTGACGGCAAGCAGTTCAAGAATAACAGGCAGGCCTTTGGAAGCCCCGCTGCCAGCGCGGCGGGTGGGGGCGGCAGCAGTGTGGGCAACAGCAACAACAACGGAGGCGGCCGTGTCCGTAACATCCACACCATCAAGAACAAGACCGCCATGCCGGTACTCGGCGCTGCGGGCAGCGCCAACGCCGCTAATGATAAAAATGCGCTGCATCGTCTTGCCCCTAGCTCAACGGCGGCGTCCGTGGCCACGACGACAACAGGGGCCAACGCTGTGGTCGCCGCCGCGTCCAAAAACGCCACCGCAGGTGCCAACGGCAAAGGGGCGTCGTCGAAGACCGCGGCGGATGGTCACGGCGGGAACGCGAGCAACGGAAGCAACTACCGCGTCGGCGGCTGGTACGAAGGACGGGTGAAGCGCTACAACCCCACGCGCGGCTTCGGCTTCATCACCGGTGCCAACACGATCCACTACGACCCTGACGAGTGCGAGCGCGTCATCTCCTTCTTCTACACCAAGGCGCAAAAAGAGCTCAAACTGCAGGCTGGTCACAAGGCGGCGGCGGCGGCTGCGGCGGCGGCGGCGGCCAGCGCCAACGGCGGTGTGAGCAGCGAGGACGACACCGGCAAGACGTGCTCGAGTGACGACCACATTGTCAGTATCATCCCAGCGTCGAACCCAGCGACGACGGCGACGGTGGCGGCGGCGGAAGGGACGGAGGAGCCGCACGCGGTGCCTGCGACGGCGCCGCCGACCGTTGTGCCGAGCGCCGCGAGCAGCGCCGTCAACGGCGGCAGCAATGCGAGCAACACCGCCGTCATTCAGCTGAGCGCGATGCAGTGGTACCTGCGGCACTCGCCGTCGGTGCAGAAGCAGGCCTCGCACGGGCCCCCGTCGCCGACGGCCGCGACCGACGGCGCCGACTCCGTCACCTCGGACCTGCAGGACATCTTCGTGCACCAGAGCTGCATCAGCATGCGCGGCTTCCGCGTGCTGAACCTCAACCAGCGCGTCGTCTTCTCCGTCGCGGTGATCATGGGCACCGTGCAGGCCGTCGACGTGGTGCCGGTCGCCGAGGACGGCCCCGCCCTGCTGCCGCCCGCGCCGACGGCCAAGTGCCTCCCGACCCCGGCCCCGTCCACGCCGCCGTCGGCCAAGGAGGGCCTGCTGGCGCAGCGCGACGCGGCGACCGGCGGCGCGACGACCGTGGGCGCCATGTCCGAGGAGCAATTCGCGGAGTACGTCAGGGCGTACTACCCCGCGGGCCCCGACGGCGCCGACGCCGCGCACGCGCCGGTGACGTTCCGGCTGACGGCGGAGGCGCGGGGCAAGCTGGAGTCGCTGCGGCGCCACGGCGTGCGGGACCCGGCGGCGGCCAACGGCTGGACGCTGCTGGCGCTGCCCTCGCCCGCCGTCCCCAACGCCTGCGACAGCGAGAGCCAGATGCAGCTCGTGCAGCTGCCGCCGGCACGCAAGACGACCGGCGGCAGCGGCGGCAACACGCTGCTGGTGGCGCGCAACCCGCACTACCTCGAGGCCTTCCCCGCGGCGCACGTGACGTCCTCGGAGCTGCTGTGCACGCGCATCGCGGACAGCGGCGCGGCGGCTCCTCGTCATCGGCGGCGGCGGCGGCGGCGGCAGGGAGCCCCACGACGACAGCCACCGCCAAGAACGCGGGCAGCACCGGCGACACGCAGTCCAAGACGGAGACGGGCGGCATCACGAGTGTGTCCAACGACATCAACTCCTCCAACAACAACAAGAACACCACCTCGCCGTCGTCGTCGGGCAACAACAAGAACGCCACAACGACGGGGAGCAGCAACAACCCGATCGGAGGCACGTCGGACAACAGCGGCGACAGCCAACAGCAGCAGCAGGGCATGCGCCACCGCCGCCGCGAGGGCAGCAGCCCCGACACCAAGAACGACGACGGCGAGGCCGAGGGCGGCAGCAGCGGCGAGGGCGACGCCACCAACACCAACAACACCGGCGGCACCTCCCTCTCCTTCCAGAAGCCCATGAGCCCCGCCGGCGGCGGCGGCCAGCCCGGCAAGCCAGGCGTCAAGCCCAACGGCAGCAGCGACTCGCAGCCGGTCGACTCCGAGGTGGCCAACCTCATGAACCAGCGCAGCAGCGACAGCGGCGGCGCCGGCGGCAACAACGACCAGCAGACCAGCAACGACAGCGGCAAAGGCGGCAGCGGCGCCGGCGGCGGTTGCGGCGGCGACAAGCACCGCAAGACGGAGAAGACGAGCTCGACCAGCATCGAGAACCACAGCAGCAGCAGCAAAGGGACGTCGGGGAGTATCGACGAGGCCCTCGGCGCGGGGCACGGCTACGGCGGGCCGCCGATGGCCGGCCGCAGCAACGGCGGCGGCAGCAGCAACGCCCACCTCCGCGCTGCTGCTGCTGGCGGCGCCGGTGTAGCCGCGGGGGCCGCCGCTGGCGATGCCAACGCGGACGGCATCAACACAACCACCACCGGCAATAACAACAACAACAACAGCAGCAGCGCCAACAACCACAACAATGCCAGCGGCAAGCAGCGTGGCGGCGGAACCAGCGCGGCGGCGACGGCGGCGCACAAGAGCAGCAGCAGCGGCAGCAGCGACTCCACCCTGATGGAGGTCAAGTACGGCAGCTACAAGGACATGGACATCCCCGACTGGACCGACCTCTTCAACGTCAAGATCGAGCAGGAGAAGGAGAAGGACGCGCTGCTGCACAAGAAGGACAACCTCCAGTTCTCCTTTGAGAATAAGAACAGCGCCGCCGCGATGCGCAAGAGTGCTCGATTCGCCAACGCCGCTGCGGCGGCGGCAGCAGCCGCTGCCAATAATAATAATAATAATAACGGAGATGGGCAGAATAACAACAACAACAACATGAGCAAAAATAACAACAACATCACCATCATGCCCCTCTCGGCCGTGGGAGAGCTGGACAGCAGCAGCTCCCGCAAGTACGAAGACCGTAGCGATGACCTCGCCGGCAACATCAGCAGCGCAAACAATAATAATAATAACAATAACAATAACAACAATAATAATAGCAGCAACAACAACACCCCTGGTGGCGGCAGGAGCCCAGGCAAACAACAACAACAACAACAACGCCGGGGGAAAGATGAACAGCAGCGGTGCGGGTGGTGAGAGGAGTCGCAAGAGCAACAGCAGTCGTAATAACAACAACAGCGGCAGCATGAATAATAACAACGGCAACGATGGCATGGCCAGCTATGACAGCGACCCCACCACCCTCGCTGCGCTTCTCAAAAACGTTGGTGTTGCCAACGCCCACAACGCCGCCAACAACTTCCACAATAATAATAACAACAACAACAGCCGCGGCGGCGGCAGTGGTGGCCGCAACAACAACAACAACAATAATAATAACAGTCGTCACGGGCACAGCTACAGCCACTCATCCCTAGCAACACGGCAGCGCTAATGAATGACTGGATCGACAACGGCGGTGTTGCTGCACTCCACATCAACAGCACCAACAATAACAATAACAATAACAGCAACAACAACAACAACAGCAGCAACGGTGGTGGTGGCGGCGGGCGGGCGCTGTACGTGCCTCCCAGTCACCGTAACCCTCGGCCGAACTTTGCCTCCACCTCCCCCAGTGCGGGCATGCAGCAGCAGCAGCAGCAACAGCAGCAGCAGCAGTTCGGATGGGGCCTTATGAATAGTAACAATAATAATAATAATCACAATAATAACTATGCCGGCAATCCTGTCGGACGCTCGGTGCAGGGCGGCGGAAACAATAATAATAATAATAATAATAGCCTGAATGGCAGCGGTAGCAGCGACACCAACTTTTCTGCTAGCAACAACGGTAATGGTAATGGTAATGGTGTTGGTGGTGGTGGTGGTGGATTCCCCACCCTGGGGCTGGTGTCCATCGACTCCCTTCCCCCGACCTCCGCAACTCCCTGCAGGGAGGCGGCGGCGGCGGCGGAGACGGTAACGGTAATAATAACAACAAATTTCATCGCCCTTCCTCTGTACACGTGCCGCCAGCTCGGCATCCAACCGGTGCAGTTTGTGAGCGTGAACATGGGGCAGAATAATAATAACAATAATAATAATAATAGTCAGAACAGCCAGCAGCAGCAGCAGGCGGCGGCGGTGGGCGGCGCGGGCGGCAGTCTCAACAGCTCTAGCGCCGCCTCGTCCATGGCGCCGCCGGACAGTCTTCAGTCACTGCCGGTCAGCAGCAACAACGGCGGTGGCGGAGACTTCTACCTAAGTCGCCAGATGCAGCAGCAGCAGCAACAGCAACAGCAACAACAGTCGTTTGGGGGCCGCGCGGCGGCGGGGTTGCACAATAAGCATAATAATAGTAATAACGCGGGCATGGTGAGTGGCTCCAGTAACAGCAGCATGCTTCAATACGTGAGCAGCCACAATGGCAAGGGAGGAGCAGCGGCGGGAGGCAATTTCCAGGGTCCCTACTCGCCAGGTCTCATGGCGCCCCTCATGGCCGTCGATAACAACAACAATAATAATAATAATAATAATGGCAATGGCAATGGCAATGGCGGTGGTGGTGGTTTCAATGTTAGCAGCGGTAACGGCCACCCGAGGCACCACCACCACCTCCACCAGCAGCAGCAGCAAATGATTCCACCCTACGGCTCTTCCGTGAATAATAATAATAATAATAATAACGGTGGTGGTCTCGGCTTTCCCACCGCCGCCGCGGGCGGCGCCATGCCTGCCGGCGTTCTCAGTATGCCCACCTTCACTCCCACAGCCGCGGTCGCGGGCATCGGGGGTAACAACAACAACAACAATATCAACGGCATGCACCCTGCGATGATACAGCAGCTGTACAACAACAGCAACATTCCTGTGCTGCCGGCCGCCCCTATTAGTGAGGTAACCATGTGCCCTGTGCCGTGGCAACAGCACCAACATCAGCAGCAACAGCAACAGCAGCAGCATGGGTCTCCGGCGATGATTAACATCAACAACAACAACAGCCATCATCACCAACATAATAGTGCCACCCACGTACTGATGCGGAATGAAGTCACCGGCTCTGCGGCCGCGACTGTCAGCGCCACCACCGCCTCCCCCAACGACAGCCAACACCACCTGCAATCGCCGCCGCCTCCACAGCAGCAGCAACAGCAACAGCAGCAGCAGCAACAGCAGCGGCAGCAGCACCAACGCACAGGTACAGGCACCGGCACCGGCACGGGGGCGCCGAGTGAGACCCGCCACAGCCCTTCGCCCTCCGCCGCCACGCTTCCCAGCGGCATCAGTGACCATAATAACATCAGTAATAATACAATAATAATAGTAATAGTAATAATAATAATAATAACGCAGCTGCCGCTGTCGGTGGGTGGTAACAATAATAATAACAACAACAATAAAAATAATAATAATAATAACAATGTCCATAATAATGCCATGAGAAGCCCTCCCGCCGGGCCGCGCTCTGTCGACTCTGGCGACGCCGGCGCAAACATTGACTTTCTGCTAAACAGCCACTCGCGGGAGGACGACGAGGAGGATGGCATGTGGTCGATGCCGTGGTGATATACAGCAGACATTGCAAATCATCATCATCATATTAATAGCAATGATAAATAAATAAAAGCGCTTTTTTGTTGTTCCCGTTGATCTTTTTTTGTCTTCTCTCTCTCTCTCTTATTATTGTTCTTTTTTCTTTTTAACAAAGATAATTTTTTTTTTTTTTTTAAGCACCTCTCTTGATGCCTTCAATCGTATTTTTCTCTCTTTATTTTTCCGATTACTACTACTTTTTTTTTCCTCCTTCCCCCTCCCTTCTCTTAATTTCAGTGTCTGCCTCGCTCCCTCTAAGCGAGCACAGACCATCACAGCAAGATTGCATAATATATATATATACATGAATAAGAATCAGTTGAAAGATAAAACGTTTTAAACTGTCGTTGCCAAAATAATAATAAGAATAAGAGTCAAAATAAAACTGATAATACTGTTGTGCCATACCATTGTTGGATAACCATTACCTAGTTATTGTTGTGTGGCTGTTTTCCTTTTTTTTCCACCACCTCTTCTTTTTTTTCCTGTTGTTGTCGTTACTTTCACAGCCATTTTTGTTTGTTTATTAGTTTCTTCTTCTTCTCTTTTGGCCTCGCCATCATCATCATTACAACAAGCATATGTATCACACGATATTTTCCTTCCTTTTCTTGCTTTGCTTTGTTTTGTTTTGATTAGTGCCCTTGCCCACATATTCATTGTTACTGAGATACTTCTTGCCGTTTGTTTGTTTGTTTGTTTGGTTTTCTTTTTGTTGTGATTTTTTGTTCTCATTCAGTTATTTGAGAGCCGACTGTGCGCGCAACACACACGACAAGCACACACGCACACACACACACACACACACACACACGCATACATACACATACATACACACATACGCCATCATTTTTATTACATCGTGTACTCGCTCCTCCTATATAAATGCAAATAAATATATAACTATTGGGAATTCAGCTTCGGTTCTCCCGCCATCACTACCATCCCTGTTCTCTTTTGAAGACTTTTTTTTTCCCATCTCGATCCTCTTCATGTTATTCTTTTTTCTTGTATTCTTTTTATTTCTCTCCTCTTCTTCTCCTTTCTCTTATTCCTCTCCGTTTTTTAGTATTTGTTTATGTTTTTGTTTTTGTTTTGCTTTGTGTTTTTTTTTTTTTTGACCTAATTTTCGGCTCTGTGTCATTCCCTCATCTCAATTAAAGCCTGGAGTGAGTGTGAACGCGCAAAGCCCATCGTTCGTGAAACCTCGGAATAGAAAGCATCGAATGAAAAGGAAAACACTATACACTAATAATATATATATAATCTCTTCACGCAGAGACTTTTTTTTCTGTTTTTGTTTTCGCTTCTTCTTTCAAGTGTTTTTTCAATTATTTCTGATGTGTTTCTTCTTTTTTTTTTTCTCCTTGCTTTCCCTGTGTGGTATTCCCATTCATTTTCCCCCTTTGGAGGAACCCCTGGCGCAGAAGAAAGAGAGAAAAAGAAGGTAAAAATAAAAAGGAGAGAAGAGAAGAGAAGGAAAAAAAATAATGGAAAGGAAGAAGAGAAAAAAAAAGAGTGAGTAATGCTGTTTTTCAAGGCAAAACAGGCAAATATATATATATATATATTCAAGAAATCTGTCAGAGGCAAAAAGTGACAGCGCAAGAAAGTGTAGATAGGGGGCGATAAGAATACGCCTCCGCAGTATCTCATTCCCTTCTGTTTGCGTTGCCTTCCTTCCTTTAAAAAAAAAAAAAAAATCCACCACAACTGTTTTTGTTCCCCCCAACTCTCTCTGCTTTACCTTCTTCCTTTGCCGCTCTTCTCTTCTCTTCTCTTCTTCTTCTTTTCTTTTATTTTTTCAACTTTTATTTTTTATTCTTCTTCTTTTCTTATTCAATTTCTTCTGCCGATATTCCTCTTGCCCGTTTGTTTGTTTGTTTGTTTATTTTCAGCCTCCACAAACGCACTTCCGCACTTTCGATGCATATACATACACACCGGTTGCTTATCACTCTCCCTTTTTTTTTCCATTTTTCACGTTTTAAAAACTGTTTCTTCCATCTTTTTTTTTTTTTTTTTTTTTTTGATATTATTATTTATTATTATTACTCTTATTTTATTACTTTTAGTGCCGCTTCCCCGCTCCCCTTTTTAGCTTTCCTGTCCATTATTCCCTCCCCACCCACCTACACACACACACACACACACACACACACATCCATTTTTTTTCTTCATCTTCTTTTTTTTCCCCCCCTTCTCTCTCTCTTTTACTTCCTGTCCGCATATCTCTCCCTCATTTTTCTTCGTTCCCGTAAGTTTTGCCGTCCCATCCCCACACCATCTTCATTTTTTCTTTTCATTTATGCTTTGAGCGTCTGCTCCCTTTGAGTGGGAAAAAAAATAAGAAAAAGAAAAGAAAAAGAAAATATTAAAATGTTCTCGTCTCGTTAAGAGAGGGAAAAAAAAAAACGCACAAACAAAAAAGCATCAGCAATTCTCATCATAATTTTATTATTATTAGCTCTTCCCCTCAAAACGAGCCTCCACACCGTTACTCTTTTCTCCTGCAGCGTTGCTTATATATCCTTTTTTTTTCTTCCCTTTTTCTAATTCTACACTCCGCAGATGCGCTCAAACATTATCATTCTCTTCTTCTTTTTTTTTTTCCTTCTCTTCCTCATTCGCTCCTCACCGTTTACTTGTTTGCTTCACCCCATACAAATTGCAGATACGAAAAACAAAACAAAAAATGATTGGGGAAAACAGAAATGGTGACGACATCAATGATTTTTTTCCTGTACTTTTTTTTTTCAAAAGGGAAAAGAACAAGAAAAAAAAGAAAGATAACATGATTGCCGCATCTCATGTAGTGTAAAAAAAAAAAAAACACAATGGTTAAAGAAAAGATAGAAAGCATATCATCGCGCGTGGACGGACGCACACACACTCACACACTCTCAGCCGTCATCGAATTCGATAAACAAAGAAAAAAAAAACGAACCGGTAAACGCAAACATGAATTCTAACCACTTGTCTTCTCCCTCACCCCCCCCCCCTATGAAGTTTCTTCGAAACAGCAAAATAATCCCATGCACAAAAAAAAGAAAAAGAAAAAGAAATCAAGACGGAATCACGATGAAAGGAATGATGTTGATCAACCCGAATGTGTCGGCAGAATAGAATAGATCGGGAGGGGGTGATCGTTTCTGTGTCCTCCCTTCCCTCCCCCCCCCCCCACACACACACATATCTCATACAGAGTTAGGGAAGAGTCCGTCCTCTGCTTTTACACATGTGCCCTTAAAAGTGTAGTAGCGTTCTCTGACGCAGTTGAAGAAAGGCATGTCGGTTGGCGGCCCCCCCCCCCAGGCCTAGACAAGTCGGTCCACGTATGTTTAGCGCACGCGCGCATTCTCCTCACCTCCTCTCTCTCTCTCTCTCTCTCTTTCTCTCTTATCGCCTCTGCCGTTATAGTTTTGCAGCGCATCAAGCCTCGTCATTCTCCCTAGCTTCCGCCTACAAAAATATTTTCAAATAACTGGTCCTTTGCAAAAAAAAAAAAAAAACAAATGGTGCTAATTTTTCTCTTGCTCTTGGTGTTTTGCCCTTCGCTTTGCCTTGCGAGGAACGAGTTCATAGCCTGTGGCAATGGCTATGTACCCTCTATGGGTCCTGACTACCTTCGGGACAGGTGGGTTAAGAGCTTTGAAAATGTCAGCATGCCAGATTTCTTTCCACCACCCCAGAAAGTTCGTTGGGGTTCTAATGACTGCTCCTCTAATTGGAGGGCCTCCATCAAAGACTTTTACGACGAACAAGAAGTGGGCAAATGCTATGCCGTTCACAACTGGACATACAAGATGGATTGCGCAGAGAGCGTTGCCTACAAGGACGATGCGGATAGGCTCCAGGACTACTATCTCAGCGTGCGCTCACAGCTAGACTACTACTATGATCAGAGCGTGGGGCACGGTGCTCTCATTAAGCCTACGGAAGATTCACACTCCGCCACGGAAACTACTGTAGCTGGCGTCCTAGGCTCCCTAGTTAATGCAGTCAACCAGACAGCTCTGGAAACCATCTCCACGAAAGTTGCTAGGGTCCGGGACAACAAGACGCCCGAAAGCTGGTCACAGTATAGGCCCTTGACAGGTCTCGAGCCTGCTTGCTCGACCATCGGTTACTGGGACAAAGCTGGAGGGACGGCCGTATGGATGCCAGATGGCATGGCCAATGTTGTCGAGGTCGAGACTTCCGCCACGGAGCTTCATCTGAGGCCGCGAGACAGAAGCTATCCTGTTTGGATGACCTTGTCCTGCACAGTCTCGGGAGCGCACGTGCTGAGCACCTCTGGCTTTGACATATCGATAAAGATGCCTGAAAAAATGAGCCAGAGGATGGCGTGTGGGTTAAGCGTCACGCAGTACAGGATGAGGCATGGCATATACAAATTTGTAAACAAGGGAATTCCAGTGTATCGCTGGCAGAACCTGATGCGAATTGCCCAAAGTCCCATCTATTTCCTTATGGTTGGGCGTCAAGGCTTGGATGACCTTGCTGGGACCTTCTTTTGCATGAACAACTGGCTCTTTCGCGCAGACTCCTCAGGGTTCAATCTGACTCGGAGGCTGGAGTGTCTTGGCGAGCACTTTGGAAACGTGACCCTGGAAAGGCAGCTAAATGGCACCGGAGTTGTAGACTACTCCCCATACTCCCTATGCTGGGATTGAGGAGGGATGAATGTTCGGCGCGACTCCGGCCTCTTTACTTGACATTGCTACTACGGTGTATATATATTATATATATATATCTTATTCTTTGTGTTGTCGCCCCTCTGCGGTCACGACTCCGCCGGGCGCGCACGCCGTCAACAGTTTCGCTGTTTCTGAGGCAAGAGGACGCCGGAGGCTGATCACCGAACCCCCCCCCCTCAACGCCATCGCAACCGACTCTAAACAACTACCACGCTTGTCCTACCCTCCCTCCCCCCCCCCCCCCCCACCCGCTTGTCCCGACGTCAGTCGTTGGCTAATGCTTGCTTTTTTTTTGTTGTTGTTTTTTTTTTTAATGCTTCAGGTCGACTTCGCGGCTTACTATGACGCGACATCTGACGCCGTCATACACACAACATATATATATTTTTTTTTTTTCGCCTCGTAACGTCTTCTTCCTCTCTCTCTCTTACCGCCTCTGCCGTTATAGGTTTGCGGCGCGTCAAGCATCGTCCTTTTTACTAGCTTTCGCACAGAAAAATTATATATATATATAAAAAACTCCCACCCGTCCTGGGAAATAGCTGTGATATTGTTGCTGTTTTAGTTTGTTGTTTTTTATTTTCCTTTTCTCTCTTTTTGAAATTCGCATTCCAATTCGATTCCTTTCATCATCCCTCTTTCATCAATCAGCAAATTTCCTTCTCTCCTCTTTATTTGAACACTATGCGTTTCACCCGGAGAGTGTATAAACTTCCGGAGCGCTTGCGTCCGACCAGAAAAAGTGATGCGTGACCCCACGAGAAAAATACCATCTACCCATAGTGATGTCTGCAAATGTGTCAAAAGGGTAAAGGAGAGAGGAAAGGAAGAAACCCTAGCTGACGCATCGCATATCCACTTGTCTTCTCCCTCACCCCCCTATGAAGTTTTTTCGAAACAGCAAAATAAATTCATGCACAAAAAAAAAAAAATCAAAAATCAAAAATCAAAACAAAACAGAACAGAACAGAATTAAAATGAAGGAATGATGCTGATGAACCCGAGTGTGTCTGCAGAGCAGAATAGATCGGGAGGATGATCGTTTCTGTGTCCTCCCTTCACTCCCCTCCCCCCCCCCCCCCACCACACACTCAACAATATTTCAAAATCCACTGCGCACATTGGCACAGAGAGGGCGGTGGTGGACAAACAAAAGTCACAGCTTCCTCTTCCCAACGCGCAGAGGGGAAAAGGGCGAGGCGGCGGCGCCCCTCCCTCGCCAAATCGGGAAAGAGAGAAAAAAAAGGGTGTTTCCGAGGCAGGGGATATAGAGAGTAAAGCACGCGATTCTGCGGGCCCCGCGAGTGGGGGCCCGTCACGCTCCTGCCTGGCGGTTTGTGGGTGCTGCTCTTCGTGTGGTTATGCGGCGGGGGATGGTTGGGGCGTCGCGCCCTATCCCACCGGCGAGGGGGTCGGGGGTGCTGGCGGTCGCGCGCAGGGCCCACCCCTCCGGCATGCGTTTAAGGGGGGCAAGAACCCCCCGTGGCTAAAGTTGCGCGGCGGCCGGAGTCGAACCTGCGCCTGGCGGGCTGCGAGGCGGCTGCTCGAGCAACTAGACTAGAAATGTGTGTTGAGCTCCTGGGAGGGTTGTCATCAGACCACTTCACGGCAAATGCGAGGGTGCTATTTCTGTGGTGCACTGCGCGGCGCTCTGCACAAGACTGGAATGCTATTGGAATCACGCCGCGGGTGCGGGAGAGGAGTGAGGGTAGGGATGCTAGGAGAGCGCGCGGTTGGAAAGCATGCAAAGTCTTTGGTCTTGTGGTTCCCTTCAGCTGCAAATCCCTCGGCACAAATATATTCTGTCACTGCTTAGGACAAGCACCGCTTCCACCTCGTTTTCATTGCGTCGTACAATCGCCCAAAAACACTCAGCGGCAACAGCAAGGGCAGCGAATAATAAAGCTCCATTATCCATCAGTCCTGTATGAAAAGAAGAAGAGACGACGAGCAGTGTAAAGAAGAAAAGCGTATCAGTAGGAAGAAAAGGAACAAGAAGAGGCGCAATCATGCATCAGCGCAGTCAATGAAATGGACTACGCGTTGCTCTACTCACCAGCGCGATACAATCCGCCTGCGCACTTTCTGTGTGTGTCTCCAGAAGTACGGCAATGGGGGACCGCGGGGGCATCGAACGGGAGTGTTCGAGAAAGAGGAAAACAAAAGTTAAACAGAGAAAGAGAGAGAGAGAGAGAGAGAGAGAGAGAGAGAGGCAGAGAAATTAGAAAAGCAGGCGATGACCGGACATTGTCAAAGATGAGACAATGAGTGGAGACGCCAACATCAATGAAATAAGAAACAAGAAATAAGAAATAAGACAGCATTCGCAGAACGCGACCCATGCGTCTGAAAGGGGAGGAAAAGACAGGGTGTAGTTTTTATCACGTGTGTGGTTGTGCCCCACCCTGCAAAAACACTAAGCAAATGAAAAGTGACCACTACCCCTGGGTCGAAGAGAGAGAGAGAGAGAGAGAGAGAGAGAGAGAGAGAGACAGCTGTGTAGGAGAGAGAAGGCAAAGAATCAGAGTCAACGGCTGGGGGTCTTTTCACGTGTACACCTCTTCTGCAAGCCCTCCTCCAAGCACACAGAGGGTGCGTGCCCACTCCAGCCATGCCCGACCGCAACAACTTCCCTACCACGGGCTACCCATGGAATCTCCGAAACGAAAAAGAGAGGAACAGCAAACTTACACTCGAACTTGTTCATCAAGTCTTGAGTTAACCTCTGGTTCTTTTCATACTTTTTGGAGAGGGTAAGCCTGGGGTTTTCAACCGTGTCGTCCCTAACCGAAAAGCCCATCTTCATGAGCTCCTTCCGGACTTGCGTCGTGCCCTCGCCCCAACCGCCATCAGACAACCTGCACTTGGCCAGAAACAGGAAATCACCGCACACAACGAAGAAGTCGGCGTGCGACGCCTCTGGTGCGTTCACGACAGTTGACGCAATCTTCTTTGGGGGCATGTCAGGAAACAGCTCCTTGTTCACTTCGCCGATCGTGTTTGACACGCGCATATCTTCCGCCTCCTGAATCTGCTCCTCGAGAGAAAGAAAGGGTGCGCAGCGCGTGTGCTCCAGCAGCCTTGTGGCGGGGCCGTCCTCCCCAGGGGGAGCCTCCCAGCCGCCGTCCAGCCCGCGTAGGAAGGCACCCAGCGTGACGTTGGGTGCGGCGTCCGGGCCGCGCAGCGCACTGACGAACTTGTCCAGGTCGGCGGCCTTCAGATTTTGTCGGCTGTCGGCGATGTAGTTCCCTCGGACGTTATCTTCTACGCTCCTCCGCTCCTCCGGGTCTATTGCATCGCCCTCGTTTGTTTCTGCGTACATGGCCCACGACGGCACAACCCGCACGGCGCCCAGCAACGCAGAAAAGAAGGAAGCGCACAGCTCCTCTGCGGTGTGAGGGAAGGGCGTCAGCACGGAGCCGTAGCGCATCGCGGCCATCGCAAGCTGCGCTCGGCTGACGGCAATCGTCACGTCTTCCGTAGTTTTTCCTTCATCGTAGTCGTCCGTGAAGACGCCCAGCCGGAGGGGGCTGCTGTCCCCCATCGCAGCGAAGAGCCTCTCCGCCTCGCAGTCGCTCTCTGGATCCCACAGCAACAGACGGCGCAGCCCCTCGAGGACCACAGCGGTAAGCGCCTCCCCCGAGTACTGCCTCAGGCCGCTTTGCGCGCGGTAGTCGACCATGGCCTGGCACGCGGCGACCCCGGCGTAGCCCTGTATGGTGTTGGGACTACCGAGCTGCACAACACTGTGCGGCCCGCAAGGCGCCGCTATCTCGGCTTCGACGAGGTCGCCGAAGGCGTCCAGCAGCCGCCGCGCAACAAACCCAGCGATGCGGCGATTCTCCACCAGGGCTGCCAGTGCCGAGACGCTCCTCATGTGCGTTATGAAGCTATCGTGTGCCTTCCCCCGCGACAGAAGCTCCTTGAAAACACAAGACGATCCGCGCATCTCGACAGGCGAAAAGGTGAGATCGGAAGAGTGAGGGCTGTGAGTGCTGGTCGTGCACAAGATGAGCACAGTTCGCGCAGACAGGGTCGCAGTGAGGTCAAGCAGGTCTCTGTACTGTGAGCCCCGCAGCAGCAGCGCGCGCAAGAGCTCCGGCTGCGAGGAGAGATCGTCCACGATAATGAAAAGTAGCTCGAACCTCTCCTCGCGGTCGAGCGTGAGCAGCCCGCGCCAGCCGATGGCGTCGGCAAGCAAATTTGACAGACATTTCCCGGCCGCCTCCGTCCTCCGCTTGCGCGGGTCCTCGGTGTCGCCGCGCTGCGCTATCGCCTCCTGCAGGGCGGCGTCGCACTCTCTGACGGCCCTCAGGTCTTCGGCGGAGCAGTCGCCTGCTCGCATGTAGACGACGAGAGTCTTGTTCCTGGTCGCGCAGGAGTCGCGGTCAAGAGAGGCGAGGGCGTACATCGGGATCAGTGCCGCACGTATCGTCCTTCCGCTGCCGCGCTCGCCCCCGACGAAGATCGGAGAGTCGACGGATGGGCCGCGGCTGATCCTACTTAACGCGCGGCGGAGCCACTCGGTGTCAGAGATCTCGTTCACAGCTCCATTCACTGTCTTGGATATAGACGCGTGGTCGTCGCGGCAGAGGATGCGGTAGGAAGGCTCCGGATAATGTGTGATGGGCCATGCATCGGCCACGCGACGCCTCAGGTGCTCCGCCAGCGTCCCGCGGACCAGCGACTTGTTCAAGAAATCGATGACGAGTCTCGCCGTCTGAGTGGGGTCGAAGCCTGCGGGCGGGAACGCACGGATGTCGAACCGGAAAGACAAGAACCGTTCCACCGCCTTGTCAATGTCCATGATGTCCCCCGAGTGAGCTCCCATGACAGCTGACTGCCAACACGCATGTGTCCACGCGGTGTCTCCAATGTCCGCCACCGTCCGGTCGCTGAGACTGCTGCTGAGCTGCAGGGCAATCTCCCTGAGAGTTTCCTCCTCCGCCGCGCTTAGCCGCAGCGCGGAGACCCTCGAAGTGTCGAGATACGCCCAAAGCTCGCCGTACAGTTTCTTGTAGTACTCCGCCACCTCTCGGCCCTGCTTGCCTGCCGCGGCAGCGGCCGCGGTGCTGTGAGGATTGCTGCCCGCACCCTCCAAACGCGGCACCTGCGCCGGGGGCGGTGTCGGGGCCCGCTCGCCGCCTTTGCCGCGGCCGGACTTGCGGGAGCGCCGGCGCTTGCCACTAGAGCTGGAGGCGGCGCGGCGCGGCATCTGCAGATTCGTATGCGTGAGGCAGTGGGTGCCGAGAGGGGGGAAGAGAGCGGCCACGCTCCGAAAACGGAAGGTGCATGAAGCAGTGACGGGGTGAAGACGGCAGAGACGCATGGCACAGCGATGCGTACGGGGCACGCGGAGCAAAGGGAAGTGGACGAGGGGGGCACTGAAGCTGAAAAGGAGAATCAGACTAGATGGAGAGTACTTGCTGGTGGGTAGGGGGGGGGGGGGAAGGAGGAGAACAGTGAAGCATTAGGGCATCACGGTAGCACGGACACACAGCACAAACACATTCACACACAAGGTCAGAACCTGAAAACAGAGTGCGTAAGCGCACCACCTCTCCTCTATTCATCCAGTCATTCTTGCGCCTTCTCTATTGTCCGCCTAGTGCTGATAACATTGCAAGGAGGGCAGCAGTCGCGGACAGAGTAACACCACTCGGTGCTCACGCAATCAACAAGCACATATGACGAGGTGGAGGATAGAAACGCGTTCCTCCGTTCCTCACAGACATGAGCATCGCTCAGCTAATCTCAAGTTCATTTCTTGTGGTTGCTCCTTTTTTTTTTGTCTCTCTATTACCCACTGAAGCAACAAAGTTATTTCTGTATTTCAAACGCATTATTTTTTTTTTTCAAAACAGTCCATTGGAGTTTCCTATATGCATCGTTCCTTCTCTCTCTCTCTCTCTCTCTCTCTCTCTCTCTCTCTCTCTCTCTCTCTGTCTCTATCTGTCCCGCGTTATCAACATTGTCACACGCTCACTTCAATATAATGGAAAAAATAATATTGTCTCCCACATCTTCCGATTCACTCAAGCAATGCAAAAGATATCAATGCGGGTAACAAAAGACCTGTTCCGCTGCTAACGGCATATGTGCTTCTCAGAAAAAAAGAGACACAACCAAAATGAACGAGCATGGGACGTGTGCAGTCTTTATGAATGCTCTCGTTCGTTTACTGGTACTTTTTCGCCACGCCTCTCTTCCTATCCTGCAAACGGTTAACGGAGAGTAACCGCTCGCTTCAAAAATATTACAGTGCTTTCATACACGAAGGTTTGGCGCGTGGCTGCACACAGAAGGAAGTGCAGCTGGCACGCACGAGAATACGTCAAAGATCATCTACACGCTGGGGGCCTTCGAAGCGGCCTAACTCAGTGTGAGAAGAGAACTGCCGCGGTAAGGCGAATTTTCTCATGGTGGTTTATTTTTTTTTCATTTTTTTGTTTTGTGTGGGGACGGCGTGGGGACGTCGGCCGGACGCGGCCGCGTCGCCGTGGTGACGCCAGTCAGCCACATCGGGTGGAGGGAATGCATCCACGCAGACTCGTGCCGCCTGCACGGGTACTGTGGGACTCGCGGCCGAACGCACAATACCCACTAAGACCTCCGCCGCGCGGCGCCTGCGGGCGTTCGTGTTCGGATATTTGTTTCTTCCTTGTTTTCCTAGATATGGCTACGGCTGTGGTTCGAGCATCATCATTGTGCACACACACACACACACATACGTATACATTAGCACGCAAGCCGTGCAGCGCCGCGGAGTTGCTTGCAGGGGCGCGGGAGAGTTGCAGAATAATGATAAATGGGGCACGCAGCGAGAGAGCAGTCGTTTGTGTTTTTGTTCGTTGTGGCAGCACACACAATAGTGGGGAAAAGATGGGAACAGGAGAGAAAAGAAAAGAAAAGAGAAAGTCAGTGGGGGCATTCCGGTGGGGGAACGCAGGGGGAGGAGGGGAGGGGAGGGAGAAGGGAGGTTGTTCGCCCATGCGGTGGTGGACGAACCGGCACGCAGACACACAAACACATGGCACGCAGACACAGACTCACGCACACAGAAGGGGGTGGGGGGAGGTAAAGGGAGCAGGGGTATCAGACAAGCATCACAAACCGGCCAGAGGGGGAGGGGGAGGGGGGGGGGAGGGGGAGGGGGTGAGAGGGGGTGAGAGGGGGTTAAAAGGGGGGAGAGATATGTTTTGTTTTGTTTTGTTTTGTTTTTGTTTTTTTGTTTGTTTTTGTCTTTTTCATTATTCTTTTTTCTTTTTTTTTGTTTTTTGTTGTTTTTTTGCTGTTTTATTATTATTCTTCTTTTTTTTGCTTTTTTTTTGTTTTTTTTGTTTTTATTTTTTGTTGTTGTTGTTGTATATCTTTTTTAATTATCTTTTTTTTGTTGTTCTTTTTGTTATTTGTTGTTGTTTGCATCACGGCGTGATGCTGTGTTGTGTTGTGTTGTGTTGTGTTGCGCCTGGCCTCCGGCGCAGCGGTGGCGCGGAGAAAGATACGCCGGCAGGCGGCGCTGGAAAGAGAGACAGCTGGGAGGGGGGGGGAGCTGAAAAGGGGTGAGGGGAGAGAACGCGTTCGGGGGTATAGTTGAAAAAAGAAGAAAACGAAAAGAGAAAGTAGCATGTTTAAAAAGAAGAAACAAGAAAAAAGACGGAAGAAAGAAGAAGAAGAATGAAGAATGAAAGAGTTACAAAAGTAAAACAAGCAATAAGCATGTTTGCTGTGTGTGTGCGAGCGCACGTGCCTGCGACGGGGCCGGTGCAGGGGAAAGGAGAGAAAGCGACGCACGACAGCAGACAAGAGGGAAGAGGAAAGAAGGGAGGGGGGCGGTGGCGCTTGCCGCGGGATGCCACCGCGGAAGACAAAAGGACACACGCACGCGAGATGATTTGCTTTTATTTGGCTTGTCGTTCTTTGTTTGTTTGTGTGTTCTTTTTTTCGTCGTTTTTTTTTTGTTATTTTGTTTTTGTTATTTTTTGTTTTGCTTTTTTGTTTTGTTTTTTTGTTATTGTTTTTTGTTGTTGTTTTTGTTTCTTGTTTGTTTTTGTTTGTTTTGTTTTTTTTGTTATTTTTTTGCTTTCGTTGTTTTATTGTTTTGCTTATTATTTTGCTTTTTTTTGTTTTTATTTTTTTGGTGTTCGCCTCGCGTTGATTGCTGAGTGCGAAGAGAAGAGGGGAAAGAGCAGTCTCGCCCTCTTGGGCGAGGTGCAGGGGCGGGGCCGGCGCCGCTGAAAGCAATAGAAAAGGGGACAGGCGACGGCACGCAGAAAAGAGGAAAGAGCGGTCGCAGCGATGGTCGCGCGGCAGTCGCGGCCGGCGCGCGCGCACGGCAAAGAAGAAAAGAAAGAGAGAAAGAGAGAAAGAGAGAAAGCGCAGCATGCCTCCGAAAGAGGTGCGGAGGGAGCGCGGTGACGCCCGCAAAAGCTCGCACACGCGGCGTCCCTCTCCGCCGCCGCCAGTTTCGCCCGTGTGCGAGTGTGTGTGAAGAGGCGCGGCGGCGGCGCCGGCGCTGAAAACAAGAAAAGGAAACCGGCAGGCAGAGAGGCGCGCGGGAGGCTGTGAAGAAAAACAAAATAAGGCGCCAGCAATGCGTCAGCGGTGGCCGCGTGGCAGTGGCGGCCGCTGTCTGACGCTGGTTGCCAAGGGATGCGCGCCCGTGAGGGGGGAGGGAGTGAAGAAAAAGAAGCAAAACAAAGAGAGAGGGCAGAAAGAGAGAGCACCACGGCGCTGCCGCTGCCCGACTATCGGGGGCTGTTGGCGTGTCGTTGCCTCCCAGCAGGCAACGCGCGTTGTTGTGATGATCATGTTGTGACGACGCTGTGAAGAAAAGGGAGGGAGGACCGTCTGACCGCTTCAAAAGGCAGATGAGGTGAGAGCAAAGTGGTGAAGCCGCTGGCGACACGAGCCTCGGATCCTTTGCTCAGGGCACCCCAGCCGCCGGGAGGCACTTCCGCCTCCCTGCTCCCCCGTGTCGGTGCTACTGTGAGGAGACGAGGGGGGCGGCGGGGCATAGAAACAAAAAGGAGACAGAACGCGCGGAGAGAAGAAAAAACGAAACAAAAGGAGGAAGGAAGCGAAAGAAAAAGCAAATGTCACGGTGATAAAGAATAATGGTGAAGAAAAGGGGGATCATATTGAAAGGAATGTCAAACATAGAATAATAGTGATGATGATGAGAGAAAAAGAAACAATCTACTGTGAAGATGGCGACCCGGACGTCCGCCGGAGTCGCCTGCTAGTGCCGCTGCGGCCGCTGCGTGCTGTCGCCGCCGCCTGTCGGTGCCTGCGCCGTACCACTGGTGTCGCCGTGTGACATGCGCTGTCACAGCTAAAGCGGCGCACGTGTGTGGCGGCGGTGGCGGCACCGACCGGCGAGGGCGAGCAGCAACAGCAGCAAGCGGTAGGAGGCGATTGTGAAGAAAAGAAAAGAAAAGAAAAACGCAGAATGAAATCTATTTCGTGAGGGGTGGGTGAGGAAACACGCACGCAGGACAGCCCGCTGAGAGGAAAAACAAACATGAGGCAGCGACCACCCACACGCAAGTGAGGGCCAGCGCGTGTCCTGGTTCCTGTCCCACGCCGCTCACGGAGGAAAAGAGTAAAGAATATTTATTTGGATGCGCTCCCGATTAAAAAGAAAGGGGAGGGGGGAGAGAAGAAAGAGGGCAAAGAAGGCCGGGGCACCGGCGTCGTGGATCATAATTTTTGTTTGTTTAGATTCTAAAATACGGATGTTGTTGTTGTTGTTGTTTTTAGTGTTGTTGTTATTTTTGGATTTTTCTTTTTTTTAAAGTTTTTGTTGTTTTTGGTTTTTATTTTTTTTTAATTTTTGTTATTTTTTGGGCTTTTCTTTTTTTGAATTTTAGTTATTTTTGGATTTTTTTTTTTTTAGTTGTTTTTTTTTTTTTCGTATCATTGTTTGTTGTTGTGGGAGGACATTCGACTGAGACGCAGCGAATGGAGAGAAAATGGCAAAAAAAAAAAGAAGAATAAGTGAATCTAGAAGGTGGCGTTTTCAAAGAGCAAAAAAGGAGCAAATATACAAATATACAAAAAAGAAATATACAGATACAAGAAAAAGAAAAAAAATAGTGTGGCTCGCAGCCCCGCTCTTGTTAACGCGGGGCAGCGAATGGGAGGGAAAATAAATAAAAAAAGAAGAAGAAAAGTGAATCTAGATGGTGCGCTCGTATTAATAGAAAAAAAAAGACAAATGACAACGAAAAAAAAATAATAATAATGACTGCCGGTTCTCCCCTGTCTCTCTCGACTGTTACTGAACTTTTTTGATTTACTCTGCGCAAAGGTAGAAGCACTCTAGGGTGTAGTGGGACGAGCAAAACGTGCCTGTTCGTCACCTAACTGTATTACGTTGTTTTGTTTTCTATGGTAACAGTCGTTGTTCCGAGAGGGGAGAGTGGCAGAAAAAGAAAAAGAAAATGGAAGAAAGGACGCAAGGCAAGCAGAGAAGTCTGGAAGCGCACGGTGCCCGCGCCGCTCTGAAATTAGAGCGTAGCCACCTCACCAGCGCGCCGCGCGTGCCGGCTTCAGGTCCGGCGGCGGCTGCACCGGCCCGCACGCTTTCGGACGGAACGGCGGCAGCGGCAGCGGGGCGGACGGCGCACGCGGCTGCTGCAGCGGCGGCGCCGGGGATGCCATGCGCCAACGCTCGCGGCGCACGGCGCGCACGATCGCGGCGGCGCTGTGCACGGTAACCACGCACAGGACGTTTACCGCCACCGCGCGCGGCTCCGGTGCGGCGTACTGCCAGCACAGGGCGGCGCAGCCCGCGGCGGCGCAGGCGTACTGCAGCTGCACGACGCGCGCCTCGCCGGCATCGAGCTTGCTCACGTCGATGCGGCGGAGGTACTCCAGCGCCCGCCACTTGGCAATGCGCACGCGGCGCCGCAGCCGGCGCTTTGGGCCGTGGCAGGCGCGCATCACCGCCAGCGGCGCGCGCACCGCCACAGCCACCAGCAGCGCGTCCGCCAGCCCCGGCACCGCCCGCCACGCGTCCTGCAGCCAGATGCGGACCTGGCGGCCCGCGGCCGGGCAGCGGGGGACCGTCTCGGAAGAGAGGGTGCCCAGCACCACGACGTAGGGAAGCATCAGCCACCACGGCAGGAGCAGCGCGCAATAGGGGATCGATAAGTGCGCAAAAATAAGCGCCATGCCGATGTAGGTTTCGGCGATGACTTCGGCGTCTGACATGCCTGGAAGGCGTGGCACATCCATGTTGGTCATGGTGGTAGTGGCGGTGGTGGTGGTGGTGGGTGGGTGGTTGTGATGGTGGTGATTGTGATGGTGGTGGTTGTGGTGCTTGTGGTGTTGGGTTATCTAGGGCTTTTTTTTCTGGCGGTGGGATCGAGGTGGGTGCGCAGGGAGGGAGGAGAGAGGTAGAGCAAAAAATACAGCATAAAAAACACCCTGGCGGCTGCGTCGCCCGTGTGCTCCTGTCACACGCTGTCAGGAACGCAGCGGTGCTACGTGGTACAGCGGCGCGCAGCGTTGCGTGTGAGGGAGGTGACGCTCCCGACTGCATATCCGCATCCGTCGCCACTGGGTTGATGCGCTCATTTACACGTTTTGCCGCACTTGATTTCACTTCACTGCTGCTCCTGACTGTTGGGCACGTTCACTGGACAACTCATACACACACATACACACACATTTAGGCACGCAAGCGGTGCAGCGCCGCATGGTTTCTTGCAGGGGCGGGGGAGAGTTTCAGAATAATGAAAAATGGGGGCACGCGTTGTGGTCACTCACGTAATGGTAGGGAGAGGGTCTCGTGCTCTTGGACGAGGCGCCAGGGGCGGGCCGGCGCTGCACAACTAAAAAGGAAAGTTGTCCCCCTACAAAGGCAGTATTGAATGGGTCCTCGCCCCAGTCGCTCTCGGCGTCAGAGGTGTTGCCGGGGCGTCCTCCTCGCCGCCCCACTCGCTCTCGGAGGCGGAGCTGCAGCCGGACGGCGCCGGCCATGCGCCCCGCGGCGGCGTGGTGTTCAGGCCGTCGAGGCGACCGCTGTCGCTCGCGCGGGGGGGCGTCAATGCCTGCTATTGTGATATGTTTCCTATATTTGGCTAAAGTTGCGCGGCGGCCGGAGTCGAACCTGCGCCTGGCAGGCTGCGAGGCGGCTGCTCGAGCAACTAGACTAGAAATGCTTGTTAGTTATCTGGGAGACATGTCATCAGGCTCAGCGCCACACTAGCGTGGGTGCGGGAGGGGAGTGGGGGTAGGGATGCTAGGAGAGCGCGCGGTTGGAAAGCATACAATGTCTTTGGTCTTCTGGTTTCCTTCAGCTGCAAATTCCTCGGCACAAATATTTACTGTCACTGCTTAGGACAAGCACCACTTTCACCTCCTTCTCATCGCTTCGCCCAATCACCCAAACAACACACTCAGTGGCAGCAGCAAGCGCAGCGAATAATAAAGCTCCATTATCCATCAGTCCTGTATGAAAAAAAAGAAGAGACGACGAACAGTGTAAAGAAGAAAAGCGTATCAGTAGGAAGAAAAGGAACAAGAGGAGGGGCAATTATGCATCAGCGCAGTCATTAAAATGGTCTACGTTTTGCTCTACTCACCGGCGCGATACAATCCGCCTGCGAAGAGCATCGCGCAAGAGTTTTCCTGAAAAAAGTGGATTGAAGAAAAAAACAAGAGAGAGAGAGAGAGAGAGAGAAGAGAGAGAAAGAGAGAGATCAGAAAAAGCAAGCGAAGGACATGCAATAAGAAAATCAAAACAATGAGAGGGGTGTCAAAACCAATGAAATCAAAAAAGACAAAAAAAAAAAGGAAATAAGACAGCATTCACTGAACGCGTCCCATGCGTCTGAAAGGGACAGAAAAGACAGGGTGTTGTTTTTATCACGTGTGTGGCTGTGCCCCACTCTGCAAAAGCACTAGGCAAGTGAAAAGTGACCACTACCCCTGGGTCGAAGAGAGAGAGAGAGAGAGAGCAGTGTGGGACAGAGAAGGCAAAGAATCAGAGTCAACGGCTCGGGGTCTTTTCACGTGTACACCTCTTCTGCAAGCCCTCCTCCAAGCACACAAAGGGTGCGTGCCCACTCCACCCATGCCCGACCGCAACAACTTTCCTACCAGGGGCCCAGCGCGCCAACTTCCAGGAGGGGAGGGGGGGGGGGGACCTAGAGCGCGGCAAGACATCCAGCACCGAGTTGGATCAGTTGTGCAGGCCCTACCTCCCCGAAGCTTCATGGCAGCGCTGCACCCAGCTGCGCGAGTTTTCCCAATGCCTGCTTCGGGAGCGTTGCGGCAAGGCATAGGGGCGATCTGCCGCGTACGTTCCCATCTTCTTACGTCACCACTGGACAGCTGCGCTATTAGAACGTCACGCCGAGCAACGGAACGCCGGGATGCACGTCTACGGCTCTGCCCCGCCGACAGTGCTCAACAGCGGTGTGAAGCGCCTTTTCGGCTCCGAGAACGAAACAAAAAGGGAAGGCGAAGAACGAGCACCGCCCAACCGAGGCGGCAACGACGCGCCGGAGGCCCAGGAAGCTCGTCTCGACCCGCAAATCACCCGACACCATCGCTCCTACACGGGCCAACGCTGAGAGCTTCCGCCACAGCACCCTCCCGTCTCGCGGCCGGGCAAAAGTGGTCGTTGCCTAGAAACGCCGGACGCAACCGACCCTCTCGCCGTCTTGGGTGCCTACGGCTGCGCCACTGTCCACGGAGCCGCCCGCCGGAAACCTCGGACTTGCGCACAGGCACCCTCGACGACGACGGGCGCTATTTGAAAGCGGCGGGCGAGCGATGCGGGGGAATCGGCCGCCCCGCCCACCGGCGCACGCACCGGGGCAAACCCCCTCGCCGGGGCCCGCCAGCAGCAGCGGCCAGCTCTTCTGGGCCTTGGAGGGACGGGGCGCGGCCCCGCGCAGTGTCCCCTCGGCAGGGCAGCAACGGAGGTCTTCGACAGTCCACTCCCAGTTCGAGCAAGGGCAAGGGAGCCGACCTCAAGACATCCCCGGAGTGCGCAGCGGCCTACGGGAAGTGGCACGAACTTGCCACCAAGGAGAGCGCCGGTCCTCCTCCGCCGCTCGCCACGCCCGAGGACGCCAGCCGAGCGGCGACGAACCCGCAGGCGGCACGGCGACGCACCTGCGGGGCCCGCACGCCGCCCAGTCGCACCGCGACCGCCGCCTCCGCTCCGTCCCCGCGCGCCGCCGGACGCAGCCGCCCAGCTCCCTCCTGCCCCCAAAGCTCAGCGAAGCGCGGGCGCCGCCGTGCACATGGCGCTGGGCGGTGCCCCAGAGCTCGACTCGACGCCATGCGGACGGCAGGCCACACCAGCCACGACACCCTTCGGCGCTACCGGGGCCACTCCCAGCAACCGTCGCTGGAGGCCGCTCGGGCCAGGGCCAGCGCCGCAGTGCCCCTCAGGCTATGTCGTTCCTACGCCCGGACAAGTGCACGAGCAGTAGGACCTCCCGCACCGTCAGGCCGACGACAGTGGAGCCACGCGGCGTCGAGGCACGCGATCCCGAGAGGCCAGTTCGAGGAGGATCCCCACCCCACCCGACCCACCCACTGACGGAAGGGACGCATTCGGTTAAGGTTTTCCTTTTCGGGGGGTGTCCGCACACAACAGGCGCCCACGCCTCATCACCGAGCCAGCAGCCGACCAGATCATCAGCAAGGCCGAGATGCCGACTACTGCACGCCCGTCACGCCTGAGAGGAATACGGCCGGGAGGATTCCAGTCCTCGTACGCCGTGCACCGCCGCCTGCCTGGATCGACGACGGCAGCATTGGCGACGTGAACAATTACAACAACAATAAGAATAATAGCACTGAGAATAGCCTAAGTAACGCTAACCACGCCGATAAAGGACAGTGCACATCCCGTGCGGACCGTTCCGAATTCCATCAAGTCAGTAGCGGAACTAAGCCACGGACTGCGCAAGACACGTTATTACACCTACCGCGAGTTTGTGAGCATAGCATCCCCTACGACATGTGCACGCTCTCAAGCCTACATGGGCTTCTCAGCTTATGCAGACGTGCCAGGGGGTCTTTGCAGCTATCGGCAGAGGCCTGAGCTGGGGCCAGCCCATGAACTACAGTTCCCACACAGTACGCGGGTCCCTTCGCTCTCTCGGCGCCGCCCCCCCCCCCCCTGCGAAGCGACTGGTACGAAGTAGCGCCGCGCACCCAAGTGCCCATCAACGATGACGCCTACGGCTTGGTCTGCCCCTCAGACGCACCCGTGTCAGGATGGGGAGCTGTGCTGTCTTGGAAGTATCGCACGGCCCAAGTGATGCGAGGCCGAGGCCGGCGGCCCTCACACCAGCGCGAGGCGCACTCCCGTCCTCGGGCGACGATGCACTCAGCGCACAGCGAGCCGCGAGCCATCCGCCGCCTCCTACGCGAGCGCATCAGAGGAGGCATCCCCGACGGGTCGACCGTCGCCGTCGCCACCGACCGCGAGGCCGCCGTGCGCGCGC
Organism: Kentomonas sorsogonicus; assembly: GCA_030347455.1. Taxonomy (NCBI): domain Eukaryota; phylum Euglenozoa; class Kinetoplastea; order Trypanosomatida; family Trypanosomatidae; genus Kentomonas; species Kentomonas sorsogonicus. The sequence goes on along the minus strand of JAQOSZ010000279.1, from coordinate 56,769 downwards.
GGCGCAGACTCAACGGCTTTGGCGGCATCGCGCGTGGCTACGCGCGTAATAAGCTCTGCGAGTTGGCAAGTAATCGGCTTAGCGAGCGGGGAGTCCACGCCCTGCTGTTCTACTACGTCCTAGGGCACCTCAACCCCGCTGGCACGACTTCACGCGCTTCTCCGAGCCGTTCCGGCTGCCCGCGGCCGAGGAGGAGGACGATGTCGCGAACGTCTTCAGCGACAAGAAGAAGAGCCAGCGGCCCACGAACGCGCTGGGGGAAGTGAAACGGCCCGCGGAGCTAAACGCTGCTGCGGGCCGTGCAGCGACAAACACCCTGGGGCCGCGCGAAGCGGTTGAGCGGAGGACTGTCCTGTACGGGGGCGACGTCGCGGCAGGGAGGACGTCCAATATAGAGCTTGACCTCATCCTCAACCGCCACCTGCGCGGGGGCCGCCAGCATCGAGAGGCGCGTGCTGCACCGAGCCATCCGCTACTTCCCCCTGTTCGTGCGACACCATTGGATCGCCGCAATCTTCACCGCCGCCGGCGACGCCTTGGCCCTGCACGTACTTGATTCGGCACCTACGCCGGCAGTGCACCACGAGGTGCGTAGCATCTTCAAACGCAGGCGGCCAGATCTGCCCCTACACTTCCACGACGGCCCAAGGCAACGCCCGCACAGTGACGACTGCGGCATCTATGTGACGCTGCACTTTTTCGCGGATTTCTCGGAAGTTCGCTTCACTCGAGCCCTCCACGACTCCGCCGCGTTCCGCTCCGCTCTGAGCAGATTGCCTGAAGACACACAACACAAGAAGCACATAAGATAATGATAAAACTGCTTGAACTGTCCGAGAGGTCGCATCTTCTGGGAGGGGCTTCAACCTCGACAAACGTCCCCGAAGACGATACGCTCATCAAAGCGCGCTCTGTGTGCTACATGCTGGTCGCAACGGCTCTGGAGTGCGCAGCTCGTAGACGCAAACGGTCAATGAGCGTCGGGGCGTTGGTTGAACGCGCGAGACGATTACCAGGCTTTCGCTACACGCCAGGCGCGCACCACGATGCGGGCGATGCTCTGGCCGCGATGGGCCCTACGATCGTCCCGTACGCCCCCGCCGAGCCCGGCGCTGCATCGCACCCGCAACTGCTGATGCCTCCCCTCCAGGGCGCCAGCATCATTGTGCAATCCGCGCCGGGTGCCGGCCTCCCAGCAGTTTTGGGCGCCTGCCGATTCGTCGTTGGGGCGCAGTTCAGAGGCGAGGCTGGACCTCACGGCGCGACTCAGGGGCACTACGTCACGACTCTACGGAGTGAGGGCAGTGTTCTGGGAGCGTACAGCCGTCACGGGGCCACCACAGCCCGCAACGCGCAGCCCGACAGGGACTCTGACGAGGACGAGCTGACGAGAGTTCAGCGGACGGTCCCAACGCCGTTAAACTGCGCGGGCGGGAGCGCAGGGGGCGCTCTGAGCCCAAGGGACTGGTTCATTTACGACAAAAAAAAACACTTTCAGCAAGCTGCGCTGGACGCCTCTCCCGATGCGGACTTACCGCTGCGCCTCAAGCACATCACCACGTTAGACTGGGCGCGGCTGTACGAACTACCAACGCACACGGCGGGGTCGCCACGGGCCCTGCTGGAGAGTGCGGCGGTGTTCCTACACCCGCGGACGTTCGCGGGTCGTATGACACCGCGCACGGTGCGGTACCGCGGCCTGACAGGGCACGACATCCGGCTCGCAGTCGACAAGGGGAAGTTGGAGTTCGCTTAAACGTCTTCACGCGCACCGAGGCCAAAGCTAGACGCAGGCCAATCACCGAACCCTTCCTAAATGCTACAATCCGTGACGCGGAATTACCGCAGCTCACTTACCCGTCACGCCTTGCGCGGCGCCAGATGCTGATGCGCTGCAAGTACATGATTCAGACGGACTCCCAGGCGTACTACGACGCGGTCCCGATCCCGGAAGCAATACGGGACTGTTTCGTGTTCAGGACGCGCGACGGCTGGCTCCGGCTGAGAACCCTCCCTACGGGCGCGCGATGGAGCGTTGCGCAGGCCCAGGGCGTCACAAACGTTGTGCTGGACATACCAGCCAATGTAGTAGTCATCACCATGATCGACAACATGATGTTCGCGGCGGAAGACGAACTGCTGAGAACCGCTCGGACTGTCCTGGGCCGGATAGACTACGCGAGTTTGATGACAGAGCCGGAGACTAGCACCTTGCGGCCAATGACAGATGCTCAGCTTCTGGCCCTCGCCGAGAAGGATGAAGTCTTCCTTGGTGAGGAATACCACTGGGACCCGGTGAGGGGCCAGCGAGTCGTGCGCAATGCTTTGAGAACAATTGTAAAAATGGAACTGGCCATTTTGGCCGAAACGTTCGCGTGCCGCTCCCTCGTGTCGCTCATCTCTCTTATGACGTTCGCCATGCATACGACGACGCTGAACCCGGCGAGAAGCTTCAGCTTGCTGACGGTGTACAGAAAGATCTGCAGCCGCGTACACTTCAACGGAGACGACTGGGACGCGATGTTACCGGGACTGGACGCCCGCATCAGAAACGCTCTCCGCGAGACCGGAGCAGCCCTATGCGGAAACCCCCGGTGCCCAATAACTCCCCCATCGCGTCCTTCGTACGACGAGGCGGACTGCGACATAGTCATGTTCACGGACGCCTCCCGCGACGGCTGGGGAGCGTGCGTCTACGAAGCGGCCGGAGACACTGCTTTCATCTACCAACAGAGGTGGATCTCACGACTCGGGCCGCCCGGATCGCCGCGGTACGGACAGCGGACACTTCCAAAGTTCGACGCCCACCATTCCGCGACGGACGAGCCACGAGCAGCCCTCCTGGCACCTCAACAAATCACGCAACGCTTCCCCGCTGCGAAGCCAATCGCCCTCGTAACGGATCACCGCGCAATAGTAGCAGCGCAGCGAAAGGATAACGGCCACGGGGGGATCGGGAGAGGAGAATGGCTCAACCGACTTTTCGTATTCACCTACGACAAACTGTACGACGATAACATTCGGATCCACATTTTCTATATTCCAGGACCCATGAATCCCGCGGAACACTCGCCACGCAACTTCGAGGGCGTACCCGAACAGCTGCCGAGCAAGAACGCATCAGGCTTTGGTTTCCCACGACTCGTCAGCACTGTGCAACCAGCAGCAGTAGTGACCGAGTAGCTATGGGGTTCTAACCTTGCCACAGTCAGAATCACGTGCAGAAAGGGTAGTGAGCGGCGGGAGACGAGAGCACCGGGTCCTATGTACTTGCACGGGGAATTCCTCTTGAGTGAATAGTCTTATGTGACATCTTTTGTTTCGTGTGGGGACGGCGTGGGGACGTCGGTCGGACGCGGCCGCGTCGCCGTGGTGACGCCAGTCAGCCACATCGGGTGGAGGGAATGCATCTACGCAGACCCGTGCCGCCTGCACGGGTACTGTGGGACTCGCGGCCGAACGCACAATACCCACTAACACCTCCGCCGCGCGGCGCCTGCGGGCGTTCGTGTTCGGATATTTGTTTCTTCCTTGTTTTCCTAGCTACGACTACGGCTGTGGTTCGAGCATCATCATTGTGCCACACACACACACACCACACACACACACACACATACGTATACATTAGCACGCAAGCTGTGCAGCGCCGCGCGGTTTCCTGCAGGGGCGCTGGAGAGTTGCAGAAGAATGATAAATGGGGCACGCAGCAAGAGAGCAGTCGTTTGTGTTTTTGTTCGTTGTGGCAGCACACACAATAGTGGGGAAAAGATGGGAACAGAAGAGAAAAGAAAAGAAAAGAGAAAGTCAGTGGGGGCATTCCGGTGGGGGAACGCAGGGGGAGGAGGGGGAGGGGAGGGAGAAGGGAGGTTGTTCGCCCATGCGGTGGTGGACGAACCGGCACGCAGACACACAAACACATGGCACGCAGACACAGACTCACGCACACAGAAGGGGGTGGGGGGAGGTAAAGGGAGCAGGGGTATCAGACAAGCATCACAAACCGGCCAGAGGGGGAGGGGGAGGGGGAGGGAGAGAGGAGGGGAGAGGAGGGGGTGAGAGGGGTGAGAGGGGGTAAAAAGGGGGGGGAGATATGTTTTGTTTTGTTTTGTTTTGTTTTTGTTTTTTTTTATTTTTTGGTTGTTTTTTTGGTTGTTTTTATTATTATGTTTCTTTTTGCTTTTTTTGTTATTTTTTGTCTTTTTTCTTTGTTGTTGTTGTTGTTGTATATCTTTTTTTTGTTTTTTTGTTTTGTTTTGTTTTGTTTGTTTGTGATTTGTTGTTGTTTACATCACGGCGTGATGCGGTGTTGTATTGTGTTGCGCCTGTCCTCGGGCGCAGCGGTGGCGCTGAGAAAGATACGCCGGCATGCGGCGCTGGAAAGAGAGGAAGTTGGGGGGGGGGGGGAGGGAGGAGAGGGAACGCGTTCGGGGGTATAGTTTGGGGGAGGGGGGGGGGAATGAAAACGAAGAGAGAGAGAGAGTTGCATGTTTAAAAAGAAAAGAAAAAGAAAAGAAAAGAAAAAGACGGGGGAAGAAAGAAGAAAAAAGAATGAAGAATGAAGAGAGTTACAAAAAGTAAAACAAGCAACAAGCATGTTTGCTTGTGTGTGTGCGAGCGCACGTGCCTGCGACGACGCCGGTGCAGGGGAAAGAAGAGAAGCGACGCACGACAGCGGCGGGAGGGAAAGAAGAGAGGGGAGGGGGCGGTGGCGCTTGCCGCGGGATGCCACCGCGGAGGAAAAAGGGCTCACGCACGCAGATGTTTGTTTTACTTGGTTTGTGCATTTGCTTGTATTTGTTGTTTTGCTTCGTTTTTGTTGTTTTGTTTTGTTTTTGTTGTTTTGTTTTATGTTTTTTATTGTTTTTTTTTTTTTTTTTGTTTTTTTGTTTTTGTTTTTTGTTTTTGTTGTTTTGATTTTCTTTGTTTGTTTTACGCTTTTATCTTTCTTATGTCGCTTCGCTTTGCTGGTTGGGTGCGAAGCGAAGGAAAGAGGGGAAAGCGGCAGTCTCCCCCTCTTGGGCGAGGTGCAGGGGTGGGGCCGGCGCTGCCCACAGCAAGAGAAAAGGGGCCAGGCGGCGGCACGCTGAGTGGAAATAACAAATAGTAAAAAAAGAGCGGTGATAGCAGTGGCCGCGTGGTAGTCGCGGCCGGTGTGCGCGCACGGCAAAGAAGAAAGCAAAAAGAGGAAGAGCAGCGTGCCTCCGAGGGAAGTGCGGAGGGAGCGCGGCGGCGCCCGCAAAAGCTCGCACGCGCGGCGTCCCTCTCCCCCGCCGCCGGTTTCGCCCGTGTGCGGGTGTGTGTGAAGAGGCGCGGCGGCGAGGCCGGCGCTGGAAACAAGAAAAGGAAACCGGCAGGCAGAGAGGCGCGCGGGGGGTTGTGAAGAAAACAAAAACAAAATAAGGCGCCAGCAGTGCGTCAGCGGTGGCCGCGTGGCAGTGGCGGCCGCTGCCTGACGCTGGTTGCCAAGGGATGCGCGCCCGTGAGGGGGGAGGGAGTGAAGAAAAAGAAGCAAAACAAAGAGAAAGGCGGCAGAAAGAAAGAGAAGACCACGGCGCTGCCATTGCCCGACTATCGGGGGCTGTTGGCGTGTCGTTGCCTCCTAGCTGGCGCCGGGCGTTGTTGTGATGATCATGTTGTGACGACGCTATGAAGAAAAGGGAGGGGAGTGACCGCTCTCAATACCATTTGTGGCCGCGTAAAAGAGGCGGGGAGAGAGAGAGGGCACCCCAGCCGCCGGGAGGCGTTTCCGCCTCCCTGCTCCCCCGTGTCGGTGCTACTGTGAGGAGGCGAGGGGTGCGGCGGGGCACAGAAAAGAAAAGAGACAAAACGCGGGGGGTGAAAAAAAAAACACGAAACAAACAGAGAGAAGGATGCGAAAGAAAAAGCAAATGTCAGGGTGAAAAAGAATAGTGATGATGAAAAGGGGGATCATAATGAAAAAGGAAATGATACAAACCACAGTAATAATAGTGATGATGTGATGGTTTGTAGACAAAAAATAAACGAAAATCTACTGTGAAGATGACGACCCGGCAGACAGCCGGAGTCGCCTGCTAGTGCCGCTGCGGCCGCTGCGTGCTGTCGCCGCCGCCTGTCGGTGCCTGCGCCGTACCACTGGTGTCGCCGTGTGACATGCGCTGTCACAGCTAAAGCGGCGCACGTGTGTGGCGGCGGTGGCGGCACCGACCGGCGAGGGCGAGCAGCAACAGCAGCAAGCGGCAGGAGGCGATCGTGAAGAAAAAGAAGAAAAAGAAAAACGCAGAATAGAATCTATATTGTGAGGGGCGGGTGAGGAAACACGCACGCAGGACAGCCTGCCGAGAGGAAAACCAAACATGGGGCACTGACCACCCACACGCAAGTGAGGACCAGCGCGTGTCCTGGTTCCTGTCCCACGCCGCTCACGGAGGAAAAGAGTAAAGAATATTTATTTGGATGCGCTCCCGATTAAAAAGAAAGGGGAGGGGGGAGGGAAAAAAGGGCAAAGAAGGCCGGGGCACCGGCGTCGTGGATCATAATTTTTGTTTGTTTAGATTCTAAAATACGGTTGTTGTTGTTGTTGTTTTTAGTGTTGTTGTTGTTTTTGGGGGTTTCTTTTTTTTTAGTTTCTTTGTTATTTTTGGATTTTTCTTTTTTTAAGGTTTTTGTTGTTTTGGGTTTTTATTTTATTTTGAATTTTTGTTTTGGGGTTTTTTAAGTTTTTTGTTGTTTTTGGTTTTTATTTTTTTTAATTTTCGTTATTTTTGGGTTTTCATTGTTCACTTTTAGTATTTTGGTTATTTTTTGTTTTTTGGGGCCCCGGCATTCCACTGGTGCTACTGGGCAGTGGCGGCAGCGAATGGGGGGCAAAAGAAGAAAGAAGAAAAGGTGCTCTAGGCGCCGGCGGTGTGCCGGTCTTGTTGGGGGTCCTCAGACCCGCGGGGGTTGGGTGGCGGGGAGCCAAAAAGAGAAAGAACGAGAAGAAAGAGAGGGGAGAGAGGAAAAAGGAGAAAGAAGAAAGAAGGAAGAGAGAGGGAAAAAGAGAGGGGAAAAAAAGGGTACAAGCAGTAGTCGACGGCACAGCCGCCCGTCGCTACATCTATCTATGTGTTGCTTGCCGCACGCGCTGCCGCTGCCCTCGGGGATCTATTAGTAAAACAAGGGGGCAGACGCACCCAGGAGGGGGGAGTGAGGGCGGCACGCACCGGTCCGGCAGCAGCCAGCAAGCGACAAGAGAAAAGGGGGAAAGCACGAGAAAAGGTGGCGCTACGCCTGCGGCGGGCGCCGGCGGACCGTGCGGGCCAGCAGCCGCAGCAGCCATAGCGCCGCGGCCGCGTCCGCGCAGAGCAGCGGCGGGACGCACGCGGCAGCCGCGAGCGGGTGCTCCACCGCGAGCGCCGTCACCGCCGCAGCGGCAGCGGCAGCCTGGCTCGCGCACGCAACGGCGAGAGCGCCGGCCGCAACCGCGTTGCGCGCCTGGCAGACGCGCCGCTCCCACACCCGCGAGCGCGCGTCGTCAGCGAACGGCGTGCGCCGCAGGAGGGGGGCCGCGCACACGCACAGCTGCACCGCCACCGGCCGCGCCGCCCCCCGCAGGCCCGCCACCGCCGCGCGCAGCGCGAGGAGCGCAACGACGCCGGCGAGCGCCCACAGCGGCGCCGGGCACGCGGCGTGCCAGCCCCGCCGGACGCCGACGGCACTCAAGAGGACGGCGGCCGCGAGGGGGGCGAGCGCCACGGCCAGCAGCAGGCACGCCGCCGCGAACACGGCCGCGTCGCCCAGCAGGCACCGCAGCCAGGCGGCGTCGCGGCGCTGGCGCGGCGGGGCGGCGGTACCGACGGCGGCGAGGAGCCGCTGCGTCTGCTGCTCCCGTGCCCGCCGTGCCAGCGGCCGCAGCAGCCACAGCGCCGCGGCCGCGTCCGCGCAGAGCAGCGGCGGGACGCACGCCGCAGCCGCGAGCGGGTGCTCCACCGCGAGCGCCGTCACCGCCGCAGCGGCAGCGGCAGCCTGGCTCGCGCACGCAACGGCGAGAGCGCCGGCCGCAACCGCGCTGCACACACGCCGCACGCGCCGCAGGGAAAAGGCGACGCCGCGACACATCTGCACGGCCGCCGCCCGCGACGCCTGCCACAGGCCCGCCACCACCGCGCGCGTGCCGGCGACGAGAACCGCAGCCGCGCGCGCCGCGGGCGGTGCGACGACGCCGGCGAGCGCCCGCACGCACAAATCAGCGGCGACGGCGGCGAGGACGGCAAGCGCCGCGGCGGCCAAGAGGCGCGCGACAGCGGGCACGGCCGGCGACGCACGCTCCTCCGCCCACCCGCGCGCCCACACGACGGCCGGGCCGACGTGCGGCAGCGCGCAACGCACGCCCAGCAGCAGCGCCAGCACCACGCAGAGCAGGAGGGCGGCGGCGCCACAGCGCTGCCACGGCGCGCAGGGGACAGCGGCAGCAGGGGGCGGCGGCAGCGCGCGGGGGAAAACAGCGGCGGCGGGCGGCGGCGGCAGCGCGCGGGGGGCAACAGCGGAGGGGCGCCGCGGTAGAGCGCGCGAAACCACGGCGGGGCGCGGCGGCGGCGGCGCGCGGGAGAGAGGGGCCGCGGGCAGAGGCGCGTGGGGGGCAGCGGCGGGGGCGCCCGGCAGATCGTCACTGCCCGTGTCGCTGTCCGCAACAAAGGCAGTGTTGAACGGGTCCTCGCCCTCGCCCACTCGCTCTCGGCGGCAGAGGTGTCGCCGGGGGCGTCCTCCTCGCCTCCCCACTCGCTCTCGGAGGCGGAGCTGCAGCCGGACGGCGCCGGCCATGCGCCCCGCGGCGGCGTCGTGTTGAGGCCGTCCAGACCGCCTCCGTCGCTGGCGCGGGGGGGCGTCCGCGTGCGCGGGGGCGTCGGCGCGCGCGGCGGCCATGGCGCGCGGTACGGCGCGTCCCACGGCCGCGGTACCGCCGCCCACGGCGACCCCGACCACGGCTCCCGTGGCAGCGGCGGCGCCTCCCACCCGCCGCGCGGTGGCGTGCTGTTGAGGCCGTTGGCGGCCTCGCAGTGGCGCTTTGGCGTGCGCCGGCGGCCGCGTGCCGCGCCGGAGGCCGGGCGCCGCCTTCCAAGAACTCCAGGAGGCGGCGGCGGCGGCGGCGCGTAAGTGCTGTTGCGCGGTGGCGCCGCTGTACGAACCACGACGAGAGACATCGTGTGGCGTGTAAAAAAATAAATCTAGTGAGTGCTTATGTGAACGCTCACGTATCTATCGATCTAAAAAAAAGACTGTATGGAAGTAGTTGTAGCTGTGTTAGCGCTAGGTTGCTAAAGCTGCGTTTTCTAGTGGGTGAGGGGGAAGCAAGAAGAGGGAGGGAGAGGGGGAAAGTGGAGCCAGCAAGAAGAAGAAGAAAGAAACAACAGAGCGCAACGATAGGGCCGGCAAGGAAAGAGTAGGCGCGGGAGCGGGGCACATGGGAGGGCAAGTACTGCGGTGTGCTGTCTCGCTCTGCACAAGACTGGAATGCTGTCGGAATCACGCCGTGGGTGTGGAAGAGGGGTAAGGGTAACGTAGTCAACAGATGACCGCGACTGAAGAGAGCGCAGATGGAAAACACGATATTCCTTCGACCTCCCGACTCCCCTCACCTCGGCATAATAATAACTCAGTGTTGCTCAAAACGGGCACCACTTCGATTATTGCTTCGCACAGCCACCTAAAGAGAAAAAGAAAAAGACAACACTCAGCAGCAGCAGCAAGCGCAGCGAATAATAAAGCTCCATTATCCACTAGTCCTGTATGAAAAGAAGAAGAGACGACGAACAGTGTAAAGAGAAAAGCGTATCAGTAGAAGAATAATAAAAAGTAAGCACACTCACACACCCATGCAGTCAATAAAATGGTCTACGTTTTGCTCTACTCACCGGCGCGATACCATCCGCCTGCGAAGAGCACCGAGCAAGAGTTTTCATGAAAATGGTGAAATGAAAGAAGAATAATTTGACAAGGTCAACCTAAAACCAGACTACCTAAGAGTAAAGGAATTATTAGGGAAGGAAGGGAAAGTGATTTGTCCAGAAACTATAAAATAATAAAGCATTCTCTATGATTAGGATAAGTATAAAAAGAAGAAAAGTACAGAAAGTGTAAGTCACAACAAGCAGCAGTCAAAGAGTCACGAAACGGTGAGTCAAGCCTTATTATGAATTAGCATTAATGCGCAGATTACTTTTCCACTTTTTCCAGGAATGGTTTACGAAGTGGGTAAGTGAGAGTACCCGCCCCTGGCACCCCCGCTCCCCTTCGCAAGTTCATCCCCTTCGCCCAGTCTTCTTTACTGAAGGCGCGGCCGCGCGACACACCGTCAGCTGGATTTTGCTCGGACGCCACGTAAGTGAACGTCAAATCGCAGCCGCGCGCGTCAGCCATCGCGAGGATCTTCCGGATCTCCCTCGCCAACGCCCAGGAGCGCGTGTGGGCCTTTTCCGCGCTACACTTGAAGGAGGTGTTGTCCACGAAAACGTCGAGGGAGAGGCCGATCTTATCGTCGAAAGCTTCGAGCGCCAAACAAACCGCGCGCGCCTCCGCTTCCATGATCACGGCTGGACACGAAGACCAGCGACCCCCGGCGACGAGAACACGACCGGCGCCCGTGACAAAAATAGCTCCCCAGCCGTGCTCCGACGCGTCGGTGACGAGCAACGAGACGTCGAGCTGCGGACGCACCTCCACTCGGCGCGGGACATTCGTCGTCACTTCCGCTGCGAAAGCCTGCAGCTCACGAAGAGCTGACGGGGGAATGTTGACACTGTCCTGCAACCGCAGACGCCCCCGGTTCAACGCCGAGAGGACCCTTCTGACACTCTTCAAGGAAAAATAATAATGAACCACACGCAGTCCGAGGACCGCCGACGCGTGGACCAATTTAGAGGTGACGACCTCCAACTCGGCCACGGTGAAAAAAAAAAAACCGATCGCGTGTTCCTTGAAACGTCGAACAAACTTGTCGCAGAGGCGAACTGTGCAATTGTCGTGGTCGAAGGCTACACCCAAGAACTCGTACTGGCGCACCTGCTCCGCAACCTCACCGAACTGAGCGCCGCAGAGCTGCGCATTACGGAGTACAAGCGCGGCAGCCTCCTTCACGTCGGGCCCGTCGCCCGTTACCCGAATGTTGTCTATCCACACATCGACCCGCAGATCCGACCCGAGTGCCGCGCGTGGGGCGGCATAGCCGGGATGTCCCGCAATAGTCGAGGCGATGATGTGCATGATCTCGGGGCTCGCGCAATAACCCATCGGCAAACGCGTCAATTGTACTAAAACACCATCGTCCGTGTAACAACGAAAGTTCGCTCTCGCGACTCGGCTCAACCCCACCTGAAAGAACGAGGCGCGCAGATCCAACACCAAAGCGCACTCGCGAGTAACGGCCTCCAAGAGCTGATGTGCCTCAAATCATCCAGCTCAGCCTCGTAGTCGCAATCCTCATTCTTCTCACGGGGCCATGCGATCCACCGGCGCCGCGTGCCGCTAGGCTTCTCCTCTACAACAGAGAACGGGTTGACAAAGCCGGTTGTCGGCTCCAACCCCGCTGGCTCAATCACGCCAGCCTTCATCAGCGTCGCCGCGTCGTTTCGCGGCACTGTCTGAGCTGATGGCACCAGCAGCCGCGCAGGCTGCTCAAGCTCCCGCAGGAGCGTCCGCAAACGGCGGACCTTATTGGGGCACATAAGGCTCATCGCCTTTTGAATGTCGAGGACTGTCACGGCGACCTGCTGCAGCGGCAGACTAGCAACTTGTGCGTCATCCGCCACTTTCGTGACATGCGCCCGCCGGGTGATGGTCGACTGGCGCTGGCGGGAGAAACGGCGGGGGACGCAGGCGAGGCCCAAGTCGAAAGCCGAGTGCGCAAAGGGCGCCAACGCCGAGGCGATGCCGACAAAGACGGAACAGATACGCCCTTGCGCGGCCCTTCCCCTATGTTTGGCTAAAGTTGCGCGGCGGCCGGAGTCGAACCTGCGTCTGGCAGGCTGCGAGGCGGCTGCTCGAGCAACTAGACTAGAAATGCTTGTTAGTTATCTGGGAGAGATGCCATCAGGCTCGCGCCACACTAGCATGGGATGCCGTCGGCACCACGCCGCGGGTGTGGGAGAGGAGTGAGGGCACGGATGCTAGGAGAGCGCGCGGTTGGAAAGCATACAAAGTCTGTGGTCTTCTGGTTCCCTTCAGCTGCAAATCCCTCGGCACAAATATATCCTGTCACTGCTTAGGACAAGCACCACTTTCACCTCGTTCTCACTGCGTCGTACAATCGCCCAAAAAACACTCAGCGGCAGCAGCAAGCGCAGCGAGGAACAGTCCTCCACTATACACCGGTTTCGCATAAAAAAATGAAGAGACGACAAGCAGTGTAAAGAAGAAAAGCGTATCAGTAGGAAGAAAAGGAACAAGAGGAGGGGCAATCATGCATCAGCGTAGTCAATGAACTGGTCTGTGTCTGCTCTACTCACCAGCCTGATACCATCCGCCTGCGAAGAGCATCGCGCAAGAGTTTTCCTGAAAAAAGTGGATTGAAGAAAAAAAACAAGAGATAGAGAAAGAAAGAGAGAATGAGAGACATCAGAAACAGAAGCGAAGGACATGCAATAAGAAAATTAAACCAATGAGAAGAGTATCAAAATAAATGAAGTCAAAAAAGGGAATAAGAAAAAAGGAAATAAGATAGCATTCGCTGAACGCGACCCATGCGTCTGAAAGGGATAGAAAAGAAAGGGTGTTGTTTTTATCACGTGTGTGGCTGTGCCCCACCCTGCAAAAACACTAAGCAAGTGAAAAGTGACCACTACCCCTGTGTCGAAGAGAGAGAGAGAGAGAGCTGTGTGGGACAGAGAAGGCAAAGAATCAGAGTCAGCGGCTGGGGGTCTTTTCACATGTACAGCTCTTCTGCAAGCCCTCCTCCAAGCACACAGAGGGTGCGTGCCCACTCCAGCCATGCCCGACCGGAACAACTTTCCTACCAGGGGCCCCACCGCGCCAACTTCCAGGGGGGAGGGGGGAGGGTACCTAGAGCGCGGCAAGACATCCAGCACCGAGTTGGACGAGTTGTGCAGGCCCTACCTCCCTAAAGCTCCATGACAGCACTGCACCCAACTGCGCGAGTTTTCCCAACGCCTGATTCGGGAGCGTTGCGGCAAGGCAAAGGGGCGATCTGCCGCGTGCGTTCCCATCTTCTTACGTCACCACTGGACAGCTGCGCTATTGGAACATCACGCCGAGCAACGGAACGCGGGGATGCACTTCTACGACTCTGCCCCGCCGACAGTGCTCAACAGCGATGTGAAGCGCCTTTTCGGCTCCGAGAACGAAGCAAAAAGGGAAGGCGAAGAGCGAGCACCGGCCAACCGAAGCGGCAACGACGCGCCGGAGGCCCAGGAAGCCCGTCTCGACCCGCAAATCACCCGCGGCCATCGCTCCTACACGGGCCAACGCTGAGAGCTTCCGCCACAGCACCCTCCCGTTTCGCGGCCGGGCAAAAGTGGTTTCTAACTAGAAACGCCGTACGCAACCGACCCTCTCGCCGTCTTGGGTGCCTACGGCTGCGCCGCCGTCCACGGAGCCGCCCGCCGGAAACCTCGGACTTGCGCACAGGCACCCTCGACGACGACGGGCGCTATTTGAAAGGGCCGGGCGAGCGATGCGGGGGAATCGGCCGCCCCGCCCACCGGCACACGCACCGGGGCAAACACCCTCGCCGGGGCCCGCCAGCAGCAGCGGCGAGCTCTTCTGGGCCTTGGAGGGATGGGGCGCGGCCCCGTGCAGTGTCCCCTCGGCAGGGCGGCAATGGAGGTCTTCGGCAGTCCACTCCCAGTTCGAGCAAGGGCAAGGGAGTCGACCTCAAGGCATCCCCGGAGTGCGCAGCGGCCTACGGGAAGTGGCACGAACTTGCCACCAAGGAGAGCGCCGGTCCTCCCCCACCGCTCGCCACGCCCAAGGACGCCAGCCGAGCGGCGACGAACCCGCAGGCGGCACGGCGACGCACCTGCGGGGCCCGCACGCCGCCCAGTCGCACCGCGACCGCCGCCTCCGCTCCGTCCCCGCGCGCCGCCGGACGCAGCCGCCCAGCTCCCTCCTGCCCCCAAAGCTCAGCGAAGCGCGGGCGCCGTCGTGCACATGGCGCTGGGCGGTGCCCCAGAGCTCGACTCGACACCGTGCGGACGCCAGGCCACACCAGCCACGACACCCTTCGGCGCTACCGGGGCCACTCCCAGCAAACGTCGCTGCAGGCCGCTCGGGCCAGGGCGTGCGCCGCAGTGCCCCTCAGGCTATGTCTTTCCTACGCCCAGACAAGTGCACGAGCAGTAGGACCTCCCGCACCGTCAGGCCGACGACAGTGGAGCCACGCGGCGTCGAGGCACACGATCCCAAAAGGCAGGTTTGAGGAGGGCCCCCCACCCACTGACGGAAGGGGCGCATTCGGTTAAGGTATTCTTTTTCGGGGGGTGTCCGCACACAAAGGGCGCCGCCGCCTCATCACCGAGCCAGCAGCCGACCAGATCGTCAGCAAGGCCAAGATGCCGTCTACTGCACGCCCGTCACGCCTGCGAGGAATACGGCCGGGAGGATTCCCGACCTCGTACGCCGTGCACCGCCGCCTGCCTGGATCGATGACGGCAGCATTGGCGACGCGAACAATTACAGCTGCAATAAGAATAGTAGCACTGAGAATAGCCTAAGTAACGCTAACCACGCCGATAAAGGACAGTGCACATCCCGTGCGGACCGTTCCGAATTCCATCAAGTCAGCAGCGAAACTAACCCACGGACTGCGCACGACACGTTATTACACCTACCGCGAGTTTGTGAGCATAGCACCCCCTACGATATGTGCATGCTCTCAAGCCTGCACGGGCTTCTCAGCTTTTGCAGACGTGCCGGGGGGTGTTTGCAGCTATCGGCAGAGGCCTGAGCTGGGGCCAGCCCATGAACTACATTCCCCACACAGTACGCGGGTCCCGTCGCTCTCTCGGCGCCGGCCCCCCCCCCCCTGCGACTGGTACGAAGTAGCGCCGCGCACCCAAGTGCCCATCAACGATGACGCCTACGGCTTGGTCTGCCCCTCCGACGCATCCGTGTCAAGATGGGGAGCTGTGCTGTCTTGGAAGTATCGCACGGCCGAAGTGATGCGAGGCCGAGGCCGGCGGCCCTCACACCAGCGCGAGGCGCACTCCCGTCCTCGGGCGACGATGCACTCAGCGCACAGCGAGCCGCGAGCCATCCGCCACCTCCTACGCGAGCGCATCAGAGGAGGCATCCCCGACGGGTCGACCGTCGCCGTCGCCACCGACCGCGAGGCCGCCGTGCGCGCGCGGCGCAGACTCAACGGCTTTGGCAGCATCGCGCGGGGCTACGCGCGTAATAAGCTGCGCAAGTGAGCAAGTAATCGGTTTAGCGAGCGGAGAATCCACGTCCTGCTGTTCTACTACGTCCTAGGGCGCCTCAACCCCGCTGGCACGACTTCACGCGCTTCTCCGAGCCGTTCCGGCTGCCCGTGGCCGAGGAGGAGGACGATGTCGCGAACGTCTTCAGCGACAAGAAGAAGAGCCAGCGGCCCACGAACGCGCTGGGGAAGTCAAACGGCCCGCGGAGCTAAACGCTGCTGCGAGCCGTGTAGCGACAAACACCCTGGGGCCGCGCGAAGCGGTTGAGCGGAGGACTGTCCTGCACGGAGGCGACGTCGCGTCAGGGGTGACGTCCAATATAGAACTTGGCCTCGTCCTCAACCGCCACCTGCGCGGGGGCAGCCAGCATCGAGAGGCGCGTGCTGCACGGAGCCATCCGCTACATCCCCCTGTTCTTACGACACCATTGGATCGCCGCAATCTTCACCGCCGCCGGCGACGCCTTGACCCTGCACGCACTTGATTCGGCACCTACGCCAGCAGTACACCACGAGGAGCACAGCAATTTCAAACGCAGGTGGCCAGATCTGCCCCTACAGTTCTGCGACGGCACAAGGCAACGCCCGCACAGTGACGACTGCGGCATCTATGTGACGCTGTACTTTTTCGCGAATTCCTTGGAAGTTCCCTTCACTCGAGCCCTCCACGACTCCGCCGCGTTCCGCTCCGCTCTGAGCAGATTGCCTGAAGACACACAAGAAGCACATACGATAATAAGAAAGCTGCTTGAGCTGTCCGAGAGGTCGCATCTTCTGGGAGGGGCTTCAACCTCGACAAACGTCCCCGAAGACGATACGCTCATCAAAGCGCGCTATGTGTGCTACATGCTGGTCGCAACGGCTCTGGAGTGCGCGGCTCGTAGACGCAAACGGTCAATGAGCGTCGGGGCGTTGGTTGAACGCGCGAGACGATTACCAGGCTTTCGCTACACGCCAGGCGCGCACCACGACGCGGGCGATGCTCTGGCCGCGATGGGCCTTACGATCGTCCCGTACGCCCCCGCCGAGCCCGGCGCTGCATCGCACCCGCAACTGCTGATGCCTCCCCTCTAGGGCGCCAGCATCATTGTGCAATCCGCGCCGGGTGCCGGCCTCCCAGCAGTTTTGGGCGCCTGCCCATTCGTCGTTGGGGCGCAGTTCAGAGGCGAAGCTGGACCTCACGGCGCGACTCAGGGGCACTACGTCACGACTCTACGGAGTGAGGACAGTGTTCTGGGAGCGTACAGCCGTCACGGGGCCACCACAGCCCGCAACGCGCAGCCCGACAGGGACTCTGACGAGGACGAGCTGACGAGAGTTCAGCGGACGGTCCCGACGCCGTTAAACTGCGCGGACGGGAGCGCAGACGGCGCGCGCTCTGAGCCCAAGGGACTGGTTCATTTACAACCCCCCCCCCCCCCACCGCTGCGCCTCAAACACATCACCACGTTAGACTGGGCGCGGCTGTACGAACTACCAACGCACACGGCGGGGTCGCCACGGGCTCTGCTGGAGAGTGCGGCGGTGTTCCTACGCCCGCGGACGTTCGCAGGTCGTATGACATCGCGCACGGTGCGGTACTGCGGCCTGACACGGAAAGTTTGAGTTCGCTTACCCGCGTGAAGTGATGTCGGCCCCAACAGGGGCACACGCGGTGAACGTCTTCACGCGCACCGAGGCCAAAGGTAGACGCAGGTCAATCACTGAACACATCCTAAGTGCTACAATCAGTGACGCGGAATTACCACAGCTCACTTACCCGTCGCGCCTTGCGCGGCGCCAGATGCTGATGCGCTGCAAGTGCATGATTCAAATGGACTTCCAGGCGTTCTACGACGCGGTCCCGATCCCGGAAGCAATACGGGACTGTTTCGTGTTCAGGACGCGCGACGGCTGGCTCCGGCTGAGAACCCTCCCTACGGGCGCGCGATGGAGCGTCGCGCTGGCCCAGGGCGGCACGAAGGTTTTGCTGGACATACCAGCCAATGTAGTAGTCATCACCATGACCGACAACATGATGTTCGCGGCGGAATACGAACAGCTGAGGACCGCTCGGACTGTCCTGGGCCGGATAGACTAGGCAAATTCGATGACAGAGCCGGAGACTAGCACCTTGCGGTCAATGACAGATGCTCAGCTTCTGACTCTCGCCGAAAAGGATGGAGTCTTCCTTGGTGAGGCATACCACTGGGACCCGGTGAGGGGCCAGCGAGTCGTGCGCAATGCTTTGGGAACAATTGTAAAAATGGAACTGACCCTTTTGGCCGAAACGTTCGCGTGCCGCTCCCTCGTGTCGCTCATCTCTCTTATGACGTTCGCCATGCATACGACGACGCTGAACCCGGCGAGAAGCTTCAGCCTACTGACGGTGTACAGAAAGATCTGCAGCCGCGTACACTTCAACGGAGGCGACCGGGACGCGATGTTACCGGGACTGGACGCCCGCATCAGAAACGCTCTCCGCGAGACCGGAGCAGCCCTATGCGGAAACCCCTGGTGCCCAATAACTCCCCCATCGCGTCCTTCGTACGACGAGGCGGACTACGGCATCGCCATGTTCACGGACGCCTCCCGCGACGGCAGGGGAGCGTGCGTCTACGAAGCGGCCGGAGACACTGCTTTCATCTACCAACAGAGGTGGATCTCACGACTCGGGCCGCTCGGATCGCCGCGTTACAGACAGCGGACACTTCCGAAGCTCGACGCCCACCATTCCGCGGTGGCCGAGCCACGACCAGCCATCCTGGCACTTCAACAAATCACGCAACGCTTCCCCGCTGCGAGGCCAATCGCCCTCGTAACGGATCACCGCGCAATAGTAGCAGCGCAGCGAAAGTATAATGGCTATGGGGGGATCGGGAGAGGAGAATGGCTCAACCGACTTTTCGTACTCACCTACGACAAACTGTACGACGATAATATTCAGATCCACATTTTCGATATTCCAGGACCCACGAATCCTGCGGAACACTCGCCACGCAACTTCGAGGGCGTACCCGAACAGCTGTCGAGCAAGAACGCATCAGGCTTTGGTTTCCCACGACTCATCAGCACTGTGCAACCAGAGGCAGTAATGACCGAGTAACTATGGGGTCTAACCTTGCCACAGTCAGAACCACGTACAGAAAGGGTAGCGAGCGGCGGGAGACGAGAGCACCGGGTCTTGTGTACTTGCACGGGGAAATCCTCTTGAGTGAATAGCCATATGTGACATTCTTTCGTTGTTTCGTGTGGGGACGGCGTGGGGACGTCGGCCGGACGCGGCCGCGTCGCCGTGGTGACGCCAGTCAGCCACATCGGGTGGAGGGAATGCATCCACGCAGACCCGTGCCGCCTGCACGGGTACTGTGGGACTCGTGGCCGCACGCACAATACCCACTAACACCACCGCCGCGCGGCGCCTGCGGGCGTTCGTGTTGGGATATTTGTTTCTTCCTTGGTTTCCTAGCTACGACTACGGCTGTGGTTCGAGCATCATCATTGTGCACACACACACACACACACACACACGCACGTATACAGAGGCACGCAAGCCGTGCAGCGCCGCGCGGTTGCTCGCAGGGGCGCGGGAGAGTTGCAGAATAATGATAAATGGGGCACGCAGCAAGAGAGCAGTAGCTTGTGTTGTTTTTTTTTCATTGTGGTGCACACACAATAGTGGGGAAAACATGAGAAAAAGAAGAGAAAAGAAAAGAAAAGAGAAAGTCAGTGGGGGCATTCCGGTGGGGGAATGCAGGGGGGGGGGCGGGGAGGGAGGGGAGGGGAGGGAGAAGGGAGGTTGTTCGCCCATGCGGTGGTGGACGAACCGGCACGCAGACACACAAACACATGGCACGCAGACACAGACTCACGCACACAGAAGGGGGTGGGGGCGGGGGGTAAAGGGCTCAGGGGTATCAGACAAGTATCACAAACCGGCCAGAGGGGGAGGGGAGGGGGAGGGGGAGAGGAGGGGAGAGGAGGGGGTGAGAGGGGGTGAGATGGGGAGAGATATGTTTTGTTTTGTTTTGTTTTGTTTTTGTTTTTTTTTGTTGTGTTCTTTTTTTTTATTATTATTATTCCTTTTTTTTTGTTTTTTGTTTTGCTTTTTTTGTGTGTGTTTTGTTGTTGTTGTTGTTATTGTTGTTGTATATCTTTTTTTATTGTTTTTTGTTATTGTTTTTTTTTTTGTTATTTGTTGTTGTTTACATCACGGCGTGATGCTGTGTTGTGTGGTGTTGCGCCCCTCCTCGAGCGCAGCGGTGGCGCTGGAAAGAGAGGAATTAGGGGGGGGGGGAGCTGAAAAGGGGGGAGGGGAGGGAACGAGTTCGGGGGTATAGCTGTGGGGGGGGGGGGAATGAAAACGAAGAGAGAGAGAGTTGCATGTTTAAAAAGAAAAAAAGAGAAAAAGACGGCGGAAGAAAGAAGAAAAAAGAATGAAGAATGAAGAGAGTTACTAAAAGTAAGACAAGCAGGAAGCATGATTGCTTGTGTGCGTGCGAGCGCACGTGCCTGCGACGGTGCCGGTGCAGGGGAAAGAAGAGAAGCGACGCACGACAGCGGCGGGAGGGAAAGAAGAGAGGGGAGGGGGCGGTGGCGCTTGCCACGGGATGCCACCGCGGAGGAAAAAGGGACACACGCACGCAGATGTTTGTTTTACTTGGTTTGTGTATTTGTTTGTTGTTGTTTGTCGTTGTTGTTGTTTGTTTTGTTTTGTTTTTGTTTTTGTTGTTTTGTTTTCTGTTTTTTGTTTTTTTACTGTTTTTATTTTTTGTTGTTGTTTTTTGATGTTGTTTTTTTTTTTGTTTTTTGTTTTTGTTGTTTTGATTTTTTTGTTTTTTTTACGCTTTTATTTTTCTTATGTCACTTCGCTTCACTGGTTGGGTGCGAAGCGAAGGAAAGAGGGGAAAGCGGCAGTCTCGCCCTCTTGGGCGAGATGCAGGGGCGGGGCCGGCGCTGCCCACAGGAAGAGAAAAGGGGCCAGGCGGCGGCACGCTGAGTGAAAATAATAAATAGTAAAAAAAAGAGCGGTGATAGCAGTGGCCGCGTGGCAGTCGCGGCCGGTGTGCGCGCACGGCAAAGAAGAAAGCAAAAAGAGGAAGAGCAGCGTGCCTCCGAGGGAAGTGCGGAGGGCGCGCGGTGGAGCCCGCAGAAGCTCGCACGCGCGGCGTCTCTCTCCGCTGCCGGCGGTTTCGCCTGTGCCTGACTGTATGTGAAGAGGCGCGGGCGGCGAGGCCGGCGCTCAAGACAGGAAAAGGAAACCGGCAGGCAGGGAGGCGCGCGGGGGGCTGTGAAGAAAACAAAAACAAAATAAGGCGCCAGCAGTGCGTCAGCGGTGGCCGCGTGGCAGTGGCGGCCGCTGTCAGACGCTGCTTTCCAAGGGATGCGCGCCCGTGAGGGGGGAGGAGTGAAGAAAAAGAAGCAAAGCAAAGACAGAGGCGGCAGAAAGAAAGAGAAGACCACGGCGCTGCCGTTGCCCGACTATTGGGGCTGTTGGCGTGTCGTTGCCTCCCAGCAGGCGCTGGGCGTTGTTGTGATGATCATGTTGTGACGACGCTGTGAAGAAAAGGGAGGGGAGTGACCGCTCTCAAGACCATTTGTGGCCGCGTAAAAGAGGCGGGAAGAGAGAGGGCACCCCAGCCGCCGGGAGGCGTTTCAGCCTCCCTGCTCCCCCGTGTCGGTGCTACTGTGAGGAGACGAGGGGTGCGGCGGGGCACAGAAAAGAAAAGGAGACAGAAGGCGCGGGGTGAAAAAGAAAACACGAAACAAACGGAGAGAAGAAAGCGAAACGAAAAGCGAATGTCGCGGTGAAAAATAATAATGGTGAAGAAAAGGGGGATCATAATGAAAGTGAAAATGATACAAACCATAGTAATAATAGTGATGAATATGATGATTTGTAGAGAAACGAGAAACAAAAATCTACTGTGAAGATGGCGACCCGGTCTTCAGCCGGTGTCGCCTGCTAGTGCCGCTGCGGCCGCTGCGTGCTGTCGCCGCCGCCTGCCGGTGCCTGCGCCGTACCACTGGTGTCGCCGTGTGACATGCGCTGTCACAGCTAAAGCGGCGCACGTGTGTGGCGGCGGTGGCGGCACCGACCGGCGAGGGCGAGCAGCAGCAGCAAGCGGCAGGAGGCGGTTGTGAAGAAAAGAAAAGAAATGAAAAACGCAGAATGAAATCTATATTGTGAGGGGCGGGTGAGGGAACACGCACGCAGGGCAGCCTGCTGAGAGGAAAACCAAACATGAGGCAGTAGCCACCCACACGCAAGTGAGGGCCAGCGCGTGCCCTGGTTCCTGTCCCGCACCCCTCACGGAGAAGTTTTTTGGGCCCCGGCATTCCACTGGTGCCACTGGGCAGTGGCGGCAGCGAGTGGGGGGCAAAAGAAGAAAGAAGAAAAAGTGCTCTAGGCGCCGGCGGTGTGCTGGCATTGTTGGGGGTCCTCAGACCCGCGGGGGTTGGGTGGCGGGGAGCCAAAAAGGGAACGAAAGAGAGAGAAGAGAAGAAAAGAAAGAGTGGGGAGAGAGGGGAAAAGAGAAAGAAGGAAGAAAGAAGAGAGAAGAAAGAAACAAGGAAGAGATAGGGAAAAGAAGAGGGGAAAAAAAGGTGTACAAGCAGTAGTCGACGGCACAGCCGCCCGTCGCTACCTCTATAAAAATGCGAAGGGAATCTATTTTGGGTTTTTATTTTTTTCTTATTTTTGTTGTTTTGGGTTTTTATTTTTTTTTAATTTTTGTTTTTTTTTTTTTGGGTTTAATTTTGAACTTTTAGTATTTTTGTTATTTTTTTTTTTTGAGCCCCCGGCATTCCACTGGTGCCACTGGGCAGTGGCGGCAGCGAGTGGGGGGCAAAAGAAGAAAGAAGAAAAAGTGCTCTAGGCGCCGGCGGTGTGCTGGCATTGTTGGGGGTCCTCAGACCCGCGGGGGTTGGGTGGCGGGGAGCCAAAAAGAGAAAGAACGAGAAGAAAGAGAGGGGAGAGAAGAAAAAGGAGAAAGAAGAAAGAAGGAAGAGAGGGGGAAAAAGAGAGGGGAAAAAAAAGGGTACAAGCAGTAGTCGACGGCACAGCCGCCCGTCGCTACATCTATCTATGTGTTGCTTGCCGCACGCGCTGCCGCTGCCCTCGGGGACCTATTGATAAAACAAGGGGGCAGACGCACCCAGGAGGGGGGAGTGAGGGCGGCACGCACCGGTCCGGCAACAGCCAGCAACCAACAAGAGCAATGGGTGAAAGCACGAGAAAAGGTGGCGCTACGCCTGCGGCGGGCGCCGGCGGACGGTGCGGGCCAGCAGCCGCAGCAGCCACAGCGCCGCGGCCGCGTCCGCGCAGAGCAGCGGCGGGACGCACGCGGCAGCCGCGAGCGGGTGCTCCACCGCGAGCGCCGTCACCGCCGCAGCGGCAGCGGCAGCCTGGCTCGCGCACGCAACGGCGAGAGCGCCGGCCGCAAGCGTGTTGCGCGCCTGGCAGACGCGCCGCTCCCACACCCGCGACCGCGCGTCGTCAGCGAACGGCGTGCGCCGCAGCAGGGGGGCCGCGCACACGCACAGCTGCACCGCCACCGGCCGCGCCGCCCCCCGCAGGGCCGCCACCGCCGCGCGCAGCGCGAGCAGCGCAACGACGCCGGCGAGCGCCCACAGCGGCGCCGGGCACGCGGCGTGCCAGCCCCGCCGGACGCCGACGGCACTCAAGAGGACGGCGGCCGCGAGGGGGGCGAGCGCCACGGCCAGCAGCAGGCACGCCGCCGCGAACACGGCCGCGTCGCCCAGCAGGCACCGCAGCCAGGCGGCGTCGCGGCGCTGGCGCAGCGGGGCGGCGGTGCCGACGGCGGCGAGGAGCCGCTGCGTCTGCTGCTCCCGTGCCCGCCGTGCCAGCGGCCGCAGCAGCCACAGCGCCGCGGCCGCGTCCGCGCAGAGCAGCGGCGGGACGCACGCCGCAGCCGCGAGCGGGTGCCCCACCGCGAGCGCCGTCACCGCCGCAGCGGCAGCAGCAGCCTGGCTCGCGCACGCAACGGCGAGAGCGCCGGCCGCGACCGCGCTGCACACACGCCGCACGCGCCGCAGGGAAAAGGCGACGCCGCGACACATCTGCACGGCCGCCGCCCGCGCCGCCTGCCACAGGCCCGCCACCGCTGCGTGCGTGCCGGCCGCGACCGCGCTGCACACACGCCGCACGCGCCGCAGGGAACAGGTGACGCCGCGACACATCTGCACGGCCGCCGCCCGCGACGCCTGCCACAGGCCCGCCACCACCGCGCGCGTGCCGGCGACGAGAACCGCAGCCGCGCGCGCCGCGGGCGGTGCGACGACGCCGGCGAGCGCCCGCACGCACAAGTCAGCGGCGACGGCGGCGAGGACGGCAAGCGCCGCGGCGGCCAAGAGGCGCGCGACAGCGAGCACGGCCGGCGACGCACGCTCCACCGCACGCTCGCGCGCCCACACGACGGCCGGGCCGACGTGCGGCAGCGCGCAACGCACGCCCAGCAGCAGCGCCAGCACCACGCAGAGCAGGAGGGCGGCGGCGCCACAGCGCTGCCACGGCGCGCAGGGGACAGCGGCAGCAGGGGGCGGCGGCAGCGCGCGGGGGGCAACAGTGGCGGCGGGGGGCGGCGGCAGCGCACGGGGGACAACAGCGGAGGGGCGCCGCGGTAGAGCGCGCGAGACCACGGCGGGGCGCGGCGGCGGCGGCGCGCGGGAGAGAGGGGCCGCGGGCACAGGCTCGCAGGGGGCAGCGGCGGGGGCGCCCGGCAGATTGTCACTGCCCGTGTCGCTCTCTTCTACGAATGCGGTGTTGAAGGGGTCCTCCCCTCCCCACTCGCTCTCCGCAACAGAGGCGCCCGGCAGATCGTCACTGCCCGTGTCGCTCTCTTCTACGAAGGCAGTGTTGAACGGGTCCTCGCCCTCGCCCCACTCGCTCTCCGCGGCAGAGGTGTCTCCGGGGGCGTCCTCCTCGCCTCCCCACTCGCTCTCGGAGGCGGAGCTGCAGCCGGACGGCGCCGGCCATGCGCCCCGCGGCGGCGTCGTGTTGAGGCCGTCCAGGCAGCCTCCGTCGCTGGCGCGGGGGGGCGTCCGCGTGCGCGGGGGCGTCGGCGCGCGCGGCGGCCATGGCGCGCGGTACGGCGCGTCCCACGGCCGCGGTACCGCCGCCCACGGCGACCCCGACCACGGCTCCCGTGGCAGCGGCGGCGCCTCCCACCCGCCGCGCGGTGGCGTGCTGTTGAGGCCGTTGGCGGCCTCGCAGTGGCGCTTTGGCGTGCGCCGGCGGCCGCGTGCCGCGCCGGAGGCCGGGCGCCGCCTTCCAAGAACTCCAGGAGGCGGCGGCGGCGGCGGCGCGTAAGTGCTGTTGCGCGGTGGCGCCGCTGTACGAACCACGACGAGAGACATCGTGTGGCCTGTAAAAAAAAAGAAATCTAGTGAGTGTTTATGTGAACGCTCACGTATCTATCGATGTAAAAAAAAAAAAAACTGTATGGAAGTAGTTGTAGCTGTGTTAGCGCTAGGTTGCTAAAGCTGCGTTTTCTAGTGGGTGAGGGGGAAGCAAGAAGAGGGAGGGAGAGGGGGAAAGTGAAGCCAGCAAGAAGGAGAAGAAACAAATAACAGGACGCGACGATAGCGCCGGCAAGGAAAGAGCAGGTGCGGGAGCGGGGCACATGGGAGGGTAAGTACTGTGGTGTGCTGTCTCGCTCTGCACAAGACTGGAATGCTGTCGGAATCACGCCGTGGGTGTGGAAGAGGGGTAAGGGTAACGTAGTCAACAGATGACCGCGACTGAAGAGAGCGCAGATGGAAAACACGATATTCCTTCGACCTCCCGACACCCCTCACCTCGGCATAATAATAACTCAGTATTGCTCAAAACGGGCACCACTTCGATTATTGCTTCGCACAGCCACCTAAAGAGAAAAAGAAAAAGACAACACTCAGCAGCAGCAGCAAGCGCAGCGAATAATAAAGCTCCATCATCCACTAGTCCTGTATGAAAAGAAGAAGAGGCGACGAATAGTGTAAAGAAGAAAAGCGTATCAGTAGAACAACAAAAGAACAAGAAGAGGCGCAATTATGCATCAGCGCAGTCAATAAAATGGTCTACGCTTTGCTCTACTCACCGGCGCGATACAATCCGCCTGCGAAGAGCATCGCGCCAGAGTTTTCCTGAAAAAAGTGGATTGAAGAAAAAAAAAAGATAGAGAGAGAGAGAGAGAGAGATCAAAAAAGCGAGCGAAGGACATGCAATAAGAAAATCAAAACAATGAGTGGGGGTATCAAAGAAAATGAAATCAACGAAAAAAAAGAAATAAGAAATAAGAAATAAGACAGCATTCGCTGAACGCGACCCATGCGTCTGAAAGGGATAGAAAAGAAAGGGTGTTGTTTTTATCACCTGTGTGGTTGTGCCCCACCCTGCAACAGGATTAAGCAAGTGAAAAGTGACCACTACCCCTGGGTCGAAGAGAGAGAGAGACAGAGCAGTGTGGGACAGGGAAGGCAAAGAATCAGAGTCAACGGCTGGGGGTCTTTTGACGTGTACAGCTCTTCTGCAAGCCCTCCTCCGAGCATACAAAGGGTGCGTGCCCACTCCACCCATGCCCGGCCGCAACAACTTTCCTACCAGGGGCCCAGCGCGCCAACTTCCACGGGGAGGGGGGGGGGTACCTAGAGCGCGGCAAGACATCCAACGCCGAGTTGGATCAGTTGTGCAGGCCCTACCTCCCCGAAGCTCCATGGCAGCGCTGCACCCAGCTGCGCGAGTTTTCCCAATGCCTGGTTCGGGAGCGTTGCGGCAAGGCAAAGGGGCGATCTGCCGCGTACGTTCCCATTTTCTTACGTCACCACTAGATAGCTGCGTTATTAGAACGTCACGCCGAGCAACGGAACGCGGGGATGCACGTCTACGACTCTGCCCCGCCGACAGTGCTCAACAGCGATGCGAAGCACCTTTTCGGCTCCGAGAACGAAGCAAAAAGGGAAGGCGAAGAACGGGCACCGACCAACCAAGGCGGCAACGACGCGCCGGAGGCCCAGGAAGCTCGTCTCGACCCGCAAATCACCCGCCGCCATCGCTCCTACACGGGCCAACGCTGAGAGCTCCCGCCACAGCACCCTCCCGTTTCGCGGCCGGGCAAAAGTGGTTTCTAACTAGAAACGCCGTACGCAACCGACCCTCTCGCCGTCTTGGGTGCCTACGGCTGCGCCGCTGTCCACGGAGCCGCCGCCGGAAACCTCGGACTTGCGCACAGGCACCCTCGACGACGACGGGCGCTATTTGAAAGCGGCGGGCGAGCGATGCGGGGGAGTCGGCCGCCCCGCCCACCGGCGCACGCACCGGGGCAAACCCCCTCGCCGGGGCCCGCCAGCAGCAGCGGCCAGCTCTTCTGGGCCTTGGAGGGATGGGGCGCGGCCCCGCGCAGTGTCCCCTCGGCAGGGCGGCAATGGAGGTCTTCGGCAGTCCACTCCCAGTTCGAGCAAGGGCAAGGGAGTCGATCTCAAGACACCCCCGGAGTGCGCAGCGGCCTACGGGAAGTGGCACGAACTTGCCACCAAGGAGAGCGCCGGTCCTCCTCCGCCGCTCGCCACGCCCGAGGACGTCA
The DNA here is from genome assembly GCA_030347455.1 of Kentomonas sorsogonicus. NCBI lineage: Eukaryota > Euglenozoa > Kinetoplastea > Trypanosomatida > Trypanosomatidae > Kentomonas > Kentomonas sorsogonicus. The sequence continues at coordinate 29,820 of JAQOSZ010000279.1, read as the reverse complement.
GCCGAGCGGCGACGAACCCGCAGGCGGCACGGCGACGCACCTGCGGGGCCCGCACGCCGGCCAGTCGCACCGCGACCGCCGCCTCCGCTCCGTCCCCGCGCGCCGCCGGACGCAGCCGCCCAGCTCCCTCCTGCCCCCAAAGCTCAGCGAAGCGCGGGCGCCGTCGTGCACATGGCGCTGGGCGGTGCCACAGAGCTCGACTCGACACCATGCGGACGGCAGGCCACACCAGCCAGGTCACCCTTCGGCGCTACCGGGGCCACTCCCAGCAACCGTCGCTGCAGGCCGCTCGGGCCAGGGCGTGCGCCGCAGTGCCCCTCAGGCTATGTCTTTCCTACGCCCGGACAAGTGCACGAGCAGTAGGACCTCCCGCACCGTCAGGCCGACGACAGTGGAGCCACGCGGCGTCGAGGCACACGATCCCGAGAGGCCAGTTCGAGGAGGATCCCCACCCACTGACGGAAGGGACGCATTCGGTTAAGGTATTCTTTTTCGGGGGGTGTCCGCACACAACAGGCGCCCACGCCTCATCACCGAGCCAGCAGCCGACCAGATCATCAGCAAGGCCGAGATGCCGACTACTGCACGCCCCTCACGCCTGGGAGGAATACGGCCGGGAGGATACCCGACCTCGTACGCCGTGCACCGCCGCCTGCCTGGATCGATGACGGCAGCATTGGCGACGCGAACAATTACAGCAGCAACAAGAATAATAGCACTGAGAATAGCCCAAGTAACGCTAACCACGCCGATAAAGGACAGTGCACATCCCGTGCGGACCGTTCCGAATTCCAACAAGTCAGTAGCGGAACTAACCCACGGACTGCGCACGACACGTTATTACACCTACCGCGAGTTTGTGAGCATAGTACCCCCTACGACATGTGCGTGCTCTCAAGCCTGCACGGGCTTCTCAGCTTTTGTAGACGTCCGGAGGGGGGGGGGGGTGCTTGCAGCTATCGGCAGAGGCCTGAGCTGGGGCCAGCCCATGAACTACATTCCCCACACAGTACGCGGGTCCCTTCGCTCTCTCGGCGCCGGCCCCCCTCGAGGCGACTGGTACGAAGTAGCGCCGCGCACCCAAGTGCCCATCAACGATGACGCCTACGGCTTGGTCTGCCCCTCAGACGCACCCGTGTCAGGATGCGGAGCTGTGCTGTCTTGGAAGTATCGCGCGGCCCAAGTGATGCGGCGGCGATGGGCCCACGAGGCGTGGGGAGGCGAGGCCGAGGCGGGCGGCCGTCGCACCAGCGCGGGCGTAATAAGCTGCGCGACTGAGCAAGTGATCGGTTTAGCGAGCGGAGAATCCACGTCCTGCTGTCCTACTGCGTCCTAGGGCACCTCAACCCTGCTGGCACGACTTCGCGGGCTTCTCCGAGCCGTTCCGGCTGCCCGCGGCCGAGGAGGAGGACGATGTCGCGAGCGTCTTCAGCGACAAGAAGAAGAGCCAGCGGCCCACGAACGCGCTGGGGGAAGTGAAACGGCCCGCGGAGCTAAACGCTGCTGCGGGCCGTGTCGCGATAAACACCCTGGGGCCGCGCGAAGCGGTTGAGCGGAGGACTGTCCTGTACGGAGGCGACGTCGCGTCAGGGGTGACGTCCAATATAGAGCTTGACCTCATCCTCAACCGCCACCTGCGCGGGGGCCGCCAGCATCGAGAGGCGCGTGCTGCACCGAGCCATCCGCTACTTCCCCCTGTTCTTGCGACACCATTGGATCGCCGCAATCTTCACCGCCGCCGGCGACGCCTTGACCCTGCACGTACTAGACTCGGCACCTACGCCGGCAGTGCGCCACGAGGAGCGCAGCATCTTCAAACGCAGGCGGCCAGATCTGCCCCTACACTTCCACGACGGCCCAAGGCAACGCCCGCACAGTGATGACTGCGGCATCTATGTGACGCTGCACTTTTTCGCGAATTCCTTAGAAGTTCCCTTCACTCGAGCCCTCCACGACTCCGCCGCGTTCCGCTCCGCTCTGAGCGGATTGCCTGAAGACACACAAGAAGCACACAAGATAATAATAAAGCTGCTTGAGCTGTCCGAGAGGTCGCATCTTCTGGGAGGGTCTTCACCCTCGACAAACGTCCCCGAAGACGATGCGTTCATCAGAGCGCTACATGAAGAAGCGCAACGGAAGGAGACGGCGGCCGCAAAGCGCGCTGTGTGCTACATGCTGGTCGCAACGGCTCTGGAGTGCGCAGCTCGTAGACGCAAATGGTCAATGAGCGTCGGGGCGTTGGTTGAACGCGCGAGACGACTACCAGGCTTTCGCTACACGCCAGGCGCGCACCACGACGCGGGCGATGCTCTGGCCGCGATGGGCCTTACGATCGTCCCGTACGCCCCCGCCGAGCCCGGCGCTGCATCGCACCCGCAACTGCTGATGCCTCCCCTCCAGGGCCCCAGCATCATTGTGCACTCCGCGCCGGGTGCCGGCCTCCCAGCAGTTCTGGGCGCCTGCCCATTCGTCGTTGGGGCGCAGTTCAGAGGCGAGGCTGGACCTCACGGCGCGACTCAGGGGCACTACGTCACGACTCTACGGAGTGAGGGCAGTGTTCTGGGAGCGTACAGCCGTCACGAGGCCACCACAGCCCGCAACGCGCAGCCCGACAGGGACTCTGACGAGGACGAGCTGACGAGAGTTCAGCGGACGGTCCCGACGCCGTTAAACTGCGCGGGCGGGAGCGCAGACGGCGCGCGCTCTGAGCCCAAGGGACTGGTTCATTTACAACCCACCCCCCACCGCTGCGCCTCAAGCACATCACCACTTTAGTCTGGGCGCGGCTGTACGAACTACCAGCGCACACGGCGGGGTCACCACGGGCCCTGCTGGAGAGTGCGGCGGGGCGCCTACACCCGCGGACGTTCGCGGGTCGTATGACATCGCGCACGGTGCGGTACTGCGGCCTGACACGGAAAGTTTGAGTTCGCTTACCCGCGTGAAGTGATGTCGGTCCCAACAGGGGCACACGCGGTAAACGTCTCCGCGCGCACCGAGGCCAAAGGTAGACGCAGGCCAAGCACCGAACCCCTCCTAAATGCTACAATCCGTGACGCGGAATTACCGCAGCTCACTTACCCGTCACGCCTTGCGCGGCGCCAGATGCTGATGCGCTGCAAGTGCATGATTCAAATGGACTTCCAGGCGTACTACGACGCGGTCCCGATCCCGGAAGCAATACGAAACTGTTTCGTGTTCAGGACGCGCGACGGCTGGCTCCGGCTGAGAACCCTCCCTACGGGCGCGCGATGGAGCGTTGCGCTGGCCCAGGGCATCGCGAACGTTGTGCTGGACATACCAGCCAATGTAGTAGTCATCACCATGACCGACAACATGATGTTCGCGGCGGAAGACGAGCTGCTGAGGACCGTTCGAACTGTCCTGGGCCGGATAGACTAGGCGAGTTTGATGACAGAGCCGGAGACTAGCACCTTGCGGTCAATGACAGATGCTCAGCTTCTGGCGCTCGCCGAGAAGGATGAAGTCTTCCTTGGTGAGGCATACCACTGGGACCCGGTGAGGGGCCAGCGAGTCGTGCGCAACGCTTTGGGAACAATTGTAAAAATGGAACTGGCCCTTTTTGGCCGAAAGGTTCGCGCGCCGCTCCCTCGTGTCGCTCATCTCTCTTATGACGTTCGCCATGCATACGACGACGCTGAACCCGGCGAGAAGCTTCAGCCTACTGACGGTGTACAGAAAGAACTGCAGCCGCGCACACTTCAACGGAGGCGACCGGGACGCGATGTTACCGGGACTGGACGACCGCATCAGAAACGCTCTCCGCGAGACCGGAGCAGCCGTATGCGGAAACCCCTGGTACCCAGTAACTCCCCCATCGCGTCCTTCGTACGACGAGGCGGACTGCGACATCGTCATGTTCACGGACGCCTCCCGCGACGGCTGGGGAGCGTGCGTCTACGAAGCGGCCGGAGACACTGCTTTCATCTACCGACAGAGGTGGATCTCACGACTCGGGCCGTCCGGATCGCCGCGGTACGGACAGCGGACACTTCCGAAGTGCGACGCCCACCATTCCACGACGGCCGAGCCACGACCAGCCCGCCTGGCACTTCAACAAATCACGCAACGCTTCCCCGCTGCGAGGCCAATCGCCCGCGTAACGGATCACCGCGCAATAGTAGCAGCGCAGCGAAAGGATAGTGGCTACGGGGGGATCGGCAGAGGAGAATGGCTCAACCAACTTTTCGTATTCACCTACGACAAACTGTACGACGACAACATTCGGATCCACATTTTCTATATTCCAGGACCCACGAACCCTGCGGATCATTCGTCACGCAACTTCGATGGCGTAACCGAGCGGCTGTCGAGCAAGAACGCATCAGGCTTTGGTTTCCCACGACTCGTCAGCACTGTGCAACCAGAGGCAGTAGTGACCGAGTGGCTATGGGGTTCTAACCTTGCCACCGTCAGAACCACGTACAGAAAGGGTAGCGAGCGGCGGGAGACGAGAGCACCGGGTCTTGTGTACTTGCACGGGGAACTCCTCTTGAGTGAATAGCCATATGTGACATAAGTGACATTTTTTGTTTTGTGTGGGGACGGCGTGGGGACGTCGGCCGGACGCGGCCGCGTCGCCGTGGTGACGCCAGTCAGCCACATCGGGTGGAGGGAATGCATCCACGCAGACCCGTGCCGCCTGCACGGGTACTGTGGGACTCGCGGCCGAACGCACAATACCCACTAAGACCTCCACCGCGCGGCGCCGCTGCGCTGCAGCCGGCGGGCGCTGCGACGCGCCGGGCTCTCAGTCAGCACCCCCGAGCGGCCGCGGGGGGGGGGGGGGCCTGCGCGCCGGCACCCCGCGCCCCGCCGCGCGCAGTGGCGCCTCTGGGGGTTCGTGTACGGATGATTTGTTCCTTCCTTGTTTTCCTAGATATGGCTGTTGTTCGCGCATCATCATGGTGCACACACACACACACACGTATACAGAGGCACGCAAGCCGTGCAGCGCCGCGCGGTTGCTCGCAGGGGCGCGGGAGAGTTGCAGAATAATGATAAATGGGGCACGCAGCAAGAGAGCAGTAGCTTGTGTTGTTGTTTTTTTCATTGTGGTGCACACATAATAGTGGGGAAAACATGAGAAAAAGAAGAGAAAGAAAAGAAAAGAGAAAGTCAGTGGGGGCATTCCGGTGGGGGAATGCAGGGGGAGGGGGAGGGGAGGGAGAAGGGAGGTTGTTCGCCCATGCGGTGGTGGACGAACCGGCACGCAGACACACATACACATGGCACGCAGACACAGACTCACGCACACAGAAGGGGGTGGGGGTGGGGGGTAAAGGGCTCAGGGGTATCAGACAAGTATCACAAACCGGCCAGAGGGGGAGGGGGAGGGGAGAGGAAGGGGGGGGGGTGAGAGGGGGTAAAAAGGGGGGAGAGATATGTTTTTGTTTTTTGTTTTGTTTTTTGTTTGTTTTGTTTTTGTTTGTTTTTTATTATTATTCTTTTTTTCTTTTTTGTTTCTTTTTTGTTTTTTTGTTGTTTTATTATTATTACTATTCTTTTTTTTTCTGCTTCTTTTATTTTCTTTTTTGTTTTTATTTTTTTTTGTTTTTGTTGTTGTTGTATATCTTTTTTAATTATCTTTTTTTGTTCGTTTTTGTTATTTCTCGTCGCTTGCATCACGGCGTGATGCTGTGCTGTGTTGTGTTGTGTTGCGCCTGGCCTCGGGCGCAGCGGTGGCGCGGGGAAAGATACGCCGGCAGGCGGCGCTGGAAAGGGGGAGGGGGAGCTGAAAAGGGGGAGGGGAGGGAACGCGTTCGGGGGTATAGTTGTGGGGGGCGGGGGGAGGGGGAAATGAAAACGAAGAGAGAGAGTTGCATGTTTAAAAGGAAAAAAAAGAAAAGAAAGAAAAAGACGGAAGAATAAAGAAAAATGAAGTATGAAGAATGAAGAATGAAGAGAGTTACAAAAGGTAAAGCAAGCAAGAAGCATGTTTGCTTGTGTGCGTACGAGCGCACGTGCAGGGGAAAGAAGAAAAGCGACGCACGACGGCAGCAAGAGGGAAGAAAAAAGGGGGGTGGGGGCGGTGGCGCTTGCAGCAGGACGCCACTGCGGAAAAAAAATGGACACACGCATGAAGATGTTTGTTTTACTTGGTTTGTGTATTTGTTTGTGTGTTGTTGTTGTTGTTGTTTTGTTGTTTTGTTTTCTGTTTTCTGTTTCTTATTGTTTTTATTTTTTGTTGTTGTTTTTTGATGTTGTTTTTTTTTTTTGTTTTTTGTTGTTGTTCTTTTGTTTTTTTTGTTTTTTTATTGTTTGTTTTACGCTTTTATCTTTCTTGTGTCGCTTCGCTTTGCTAGTTGGTGCGAAGCGAAGGAAAGAGGAGAAAGAGGCAGTATCGCCCTCTTGGGCGAGGTGCAGCGGCGGGGCCGGCGCTGCCCACAGGAAGAGAAAAGGGGCCAGGCGGCGGCACGCGAGTGAAATAAAGATAGTAAAAAAAGAGCGGTGGCAGCAGTGGCCGCGTGGTAGTCGCGGCCGGTGTGCGCGCACGGCAAAGAAGAAAGCAAAAAGAAGAAGAGCAGCGTGCTCGAGGGAAGTGCGGAGGAGCGCGGTGGCCCGCGAAAGCTCGCACGCGCGGCGTCCCTCTCCGCTGCCGGTGGTTTCGCCTGTGCCTGACTGTATGTGAAGAGGCGCGGGCGGCGGGGCCGGCGCTCAAGACAGGAAAAGGAAACCGGCAGGCAGGGAGGCGCGCGGGGGGCTGTGAAGAAAACAAAAACAAAATAAGGCGCCAGCAGTGCGTCAGCGGTGGCCGCGTGGCAGTGGCGGCCGCTGTCAGACGCTGCTTTCCAAGGGATGCGCGCCCGTGAGGGGGGAGGGAGTGAAGAAAAAGAAGCAAAACAAAGAGAGAGGGCAGAAAGAGAGAGCACCGCGGCGCTGCCATTGCCCGACTATCGGGGGCTGTTGGCGTGTCGTTGCCTCCCAGCAGGCGCCGCGCGTTGTTGTGATGACGATAAAGATGATGGTGCTAATGTGATGAAAAGATAAGAGAGAGAGGGACCGCTCTCGGCCGCCTGAAAAAGGCGGAGAGAGAGAGAGAGGGAGAGAGAGGGCACAACGGGTGAAGCCGCTGGTGACACCGAGCCCTCGGCATCCTTCTTCTTTGCTTCATTGGCACCCCAGCCGCCGGGAGGCACTTCCGCCTCCCTGCTCCCCCGTGGCGGTGCTACTGTGAGGAGACGAGGGGGGCGGCGGGGCACAGAAACAAAGGAGACAGAGCGCGCGGAGTGAAAAAGAAAGCACGAGACAAACGGAGAGAAGAAAGTGAAAGAAAAGGAGAGCACTATTGTGAAAAAAGAAATAATAATAATAATAATAATAATAATAATGGTGATGATAATAATGGGGATGAGAGTCACTGTGATGACTCATCGGTAAAAAGAAAAGGATAATGTGAAGATGGCGACCCGGTCGTCAGCCGGTGTCGCCTGCTAGTGCCGCTGCGGCCGCTGCGTGCTGTTGCCGCCGCCTGCCGGTGCCTGCGCCGTACCACTGGTGTCGCCGTGTGACATGCGCTGTCACAGCTAAAGCGGCGCACGTGTGTGGCGGCGGTGGCGGCACCGACCGGCGAGGGCGAGCAGCAGCAGCAAGCGGCAGGAGGCGATTGTAAATAAATAAAACGAAAAGAAAAGAAAAACGCAGAATGAAATCTATTTCGTGTGGGGCGGGTGAGGGAATACGCACGCAGGACAGCCTGCTGAGAGTGAGAGGAAAATCAAACATGAGGCAGTGGCCACCCACACGCAAGTGAGGGCCAGCGCGTGTCCTGGTTCCTGTCCCGCACCCCTCACGGAGAAGTTTTTTGGCCCCCGGCATTCCACTGGTGCTACTGGGCAGTGGCGGCAGCGAATGGGGGGCGAAAGAAGAAAGAAGAAAAAGTGCTCTAGGCGCCGGCGGTGTGCTGGCATTGTTGGGGGTCCTCAGACCCGTGGGGGTTGGGTGGCGGGGAGCCAAAAAGAGAAAGGAAAGAAAGAGAGGGGAGAGAAGAAAAGAAAGAGTGGGGAGAGAGGGGAAAAGAGAAAGAAGGAAGAAAGAAGAGAGAAGAAAGAAACAAGGAAGAGATAGGGAAAAGAAGAGGGGAAAAAAAGGTGTACAAGCAGTAGTCGACGGAACAGCCGCCCGTCGCTACCTCTATAAATATACAAAGAGAATCTATTTTGGTTTTTTATTTTTTTATTTTTTTTATTTTTGTTGTTTTGCTCTGGTTTCTGGTTTCTGGTTTTTATTTTTTTTTAATTTTTGTTATTTTTGGGTTTTTCTTTTTTTGAATTTTCGTTATTTTTGGATTTTTCTTTTTTTGTTTTTTTTTGTTTTGGGTTTATTTTTCGTATTATTGTTTGTTTTTTGTGGGGTGCATTCGACTGAGACGCAGCGAATGGGAGAAAAATGGCAAGTAGTAAAAAAAAAAAAAGAATCTAGGCCGTGTGCTGGCATTTAAGAAAAAAAAAAGCAAAAGGAATTCAGAAAAAACACTGACACCTCCCCTCTCTGTCTAGGCTTGCTGAACTGTGTCTGTTCTGTGAAGAAGCAAGTGCTCTAGGCCACAGGAGGGGGGGCAGTGCGTGTGGAGAGAGGAGGAGAGAGAGAGGGGGTGGCCTCGAAGCGGGCTGCGGGGCAGCGGTGCGATGCGAGCACGGGGGGAGGCGCCGCGTGCGCCTGCAGAACGGGCGGCGGGCTGCGCGGCGGCCGGGGTGATGCGGGTCACGCGGATCCGGCACGGCTCGGCGCGCGGGGGCGTGGGCGGCACCGCGCGCCGCGGCCAGGCAAGGGGGGCGGCGGCGGCCTCCGCACGCAGCTCCCGCGCGCGCTTCTCCTCAGCCAGCACGCGCTGCCACTCCTTCCGCAGGTGGCGGCGCAGGCGCAGCGCCTGGCGACGGGCGGCGGGCACGGCGGCGCGCGAGGCCGCACGCACGTGTGGGGCCGCGGCGCGCCAGGCCCACAGCACCGCGCGCACCGCCGCGCACGGCAGCCGCACCAACACAGCCCGCAGCACCGCGCCAGCCGCCGTCAGCACACGCGGCGCGCCGCACGCACCGCAGCACGCCAGTGCCGCCACAGCAGCGCACCCACGCCGGCGGCGATGGCGGCGTGCGTCAGCGACGCAATCGCCCAACTCACGAGCGCCCCCGCCGCGGCACGGCCGGCGCCGGCCAGCTCGTCGGCGGCCCACACCACCTCCCGCCAGTGCAGGAGCGCGACCAGCGCCCACATCATTGTGCCCGCACACTATGGCGCGCCCGCATCTGGCTCTCGTTACCAGCCGCGGTCCTCCTCCGCCGCCGCCCACGCGCGCGCCGCCGCGCACTCCGCGGCAAAGTTCGGTCGCCCACGCGCCGCAGCGCGCCGCCCGGCGTCCACCGCCGCGATGGGGGCCGGCGGAGGCGCGCGCGCCGCGGGCGGGAAGGGCGGCCATTCGGGGTAGAAGGCGTCGCGGGGCGGCGGCTGCATCCAGCTCGGCTGGTTGTACCAGAATTGCCGGTGCGTTTCCTGCTCTTGCGGCGGCGCAGGGAAGGCGCGGCGGCGGGGGGCGGAGCCGAGCATGGTGATGGTGGTGGTGGTGGTGGTGGTGGTGGATGGGTGGGTGGTTGTGATGGCGGTTGATGGTGGTTGTGATCGTGGGTTATCTAAGGGCTTTTTCCTGGCGGTGGGATCGAGGTGGGTGCGCAGGGAGGGAGGAGAGAGGTAGAGCAAAAGATACAGCATAAAAAACACCCTGGCGGCTGCGTCGCCCGCGTGGTCCTGTCACACGCTGTCAGAAACGCAGCGGTGCTACGTGGTACAGCGGCGCGCAGCGCTGCGTGTGAGGGAGATGACGCTCCCGACTGCATATCCGCATCCGTCGCCACTGGGTTGATGCGCTCATTTACACGTTTTGCCGCACTTGAAGTCACTTCACTGCTGCTCCTGACTGTTGGGCACGTTCACTGGAGAACTCATACACACACGCACACATAGTCACGCAAGCCGTGCGGCGCCGCATGGTTTCTTGCAACGGCGCGGGAGAGTTGCAGAATAATGATAAATGGGGCACGCAGCAAGAGAGCAGTCGTTTGTGTTTTTTTGGTCGTTGTGGTCGCACGCACAGTAGTGGGCAAAACATGAGAAAAGAAGAGAAACGAAAAGAGAAAGTCAGTGGGGGCATTCCGGTGGGGGAACGCAGGAGGGGGGGGGGGGGGGGGGGAGAGAGAAGGGAGGTTGTTCGCCCATGCGGTGGTGGACGAACCGGCACGCAGACACACAAACACATGGCACGCAGACACACAGACTCACACACGCGGACGAGGGACACACACGCACACAGAAGGGGGGGGGAAGGGCTCAGGGGTATCAGTCATGCTATTCAAACCGGCCAGAGGGGAAGGAGGGGGAGAGGGGAGAGGGAGTAAAAGGGAGGGAGGGATATGCTTTTTTTTTTTTGATTTTGATTTTTTTGGTTTGGTTTGGTTTGGTTTATCTATGTTCTTTTTTCTATGTGTTTTTTTTTTGTTTTTGTGTGTGTATGGGTGTGTGTTTGTTTTTTTATTATTTTTCGTTTGTTCTTGTTTTGTTTTTTGTTTTTGTAAATCTTTTTGTATTATGTTTTGTTGTTTTTTGTTGTTATTTGTTGTTGCTTGCATCACGATGTGATGCTGTGTTGTGTTGTGTTGCGCCTGGCCTCGGGCGCATGCGACGACGCAGCGGTGGCGCTGAGAAAGATACGCCGGCAGGCGGCGCTGGAAAGGGGGAGGGGGAGCTGAAAAGGGGGAGGGGAGGGAACGCGTTCGGGGGTATAGTTATGGGGGGCGGGGGGAGGGGGAAATGAAAACGAAGAGAGAGAGTTGCATGTTTAAAAGGAAAAAAAAAGAAAAAAAAGAAAAAGACGGAAGAATAAAGAAAAATGAAGTATGAAGAATGAAGAATGGAGAGAGTTACAAAAGGTAAAACAAGCAAGAAGCATGTTTGCTTGTGTGCGTACGAGCGCACGTGCAGGGGAAAGAAGAAAAGCGACGCACGACGGCAGCAAGAGGGAAGAAAAAAGGGGGGTGGGGGCGGTGGCGCTTGCAGCAGGACGCCACTGCGGAAAAAAAATGGACACACGCATGAAGATGTTTGTTTTACTTGGTTTGTGTATTTGTTTGTGTGTTGTTGTTGTTGTTGTTGTTGTTGTTTTGTTCTGTTTTTTATTGTTTTTTATTGTTTTTGTTTTTAATGTTGTTTCTTGTTTTTATTTTGTTGTTTTTGTTTTTGTTGTTTTTTATTGTTGTTTTTGTTGTTTTGATTGTTTGGTTATTTTATTTTATTTTTTTATGTCTCTTCGCTTCGCTGGTTGGGTGCGAAGCGAAGGAAAGAGGGGAAAGCGGCAGTCTCGCCCTCTTGGGCGAGGTGCAGCGGCGGGGCCGGCGCTGCTGAAAACAAAAGAAAAGGGGGCAGGCGGCGGCACGCAGAAAAGAGGAAATAGCGGTGGCAGCGGTGGCCGCGTGGCAGTCGCGGCCGGCGCGCGCGCACGGCAAAGAAGAAAGCGAAAAGAGAAAGTGCGGTGGAGCCCGCAAAAGCTCGCACGCGCGGCGTCCCTCTCCGCTGCCGGTGCTTTCGCCTGTGCCTGACTGTATGTGAAGAGGCGCGGGCGGCGGGGCCGGCGCTCAAGACAGGAAAAGGAAACCGGCAGGCAGGGAGGCGCGCGGGGGGCTGTGAAGAAAACAAAAACAAAATAAGGCGCCAGCAGTGCGTCAGCGGTGGCCGCGTGGCAGTGGCGGCCGCTGTCAGACGCTGCTTTCCAAGGGATGCGCGCCCGTGAGGGGGGAGGGAGTGAAGAAAAAGAAGCAGAACGAAGAGAGGCGGCAGAAAAAGAGCACCGCGGCGCTGCCGTTGCCCGACTATTGGGGCTGTTGGCGTGTCGTTGCCTCCCAGCAGGCGCCGCGCGTTGTTGTGATGACGATAAAGATGATGGTGCTAATGTGATGAAAAGATAAGAGAGAGAGGGACCGCTCTCGGCCGCCTGAAAAAGGTGGAGAGAGAGAGAGAGAGAGAGAGAGAGAGAGGGGGGCACAACGGGTGAAGCCGCTGGCGACACCGAGCCCTCGGCATCCTTCTTCTTTGCTTCATTGGCACCCCAGCCGCCGGGAGGCACTTCCGCCTCCCTGCTCCCCCGTGGCAGTGCTACTGTGAGGAGACGAGGGGCGCGGCGGGGCACAGAAACAAAGGAGACAGAGCGCGCGGAGTGAAAAAGAAAGCACGAGACAAACGGAGAGAAGAAAGTGAAAGAAAAGGAGAGCACTATTGTGAAAAAAGAAATAATAATAATAATAATAATAATAATGGTGATGATAATAATGGGGATGAGAGTCACTGTGATGACTCATCGGTAAAAAGAAAAGGATAATGTGAAGATGGCGACCCGGTCGTCAGCCGGTGTCGCCTGCTAGTGCCGCTGCGGCCGCTGCGTGCTGTTGCCGCCGCCTGCCGGTGCCTGCGCCGTACCACTGGTGTCGCCGTGTGACATGCGCTGTCACAGCTAAAGCGGCGCACGTGTGTGGCGGCGGTGGCGGCACCGACCGGCGAGGGCGAGCAGCAGCAGCAAGCGGCAGGAGGCGATTGTAAATAAATAAAACGAAAAAAAAAAGAAAAACGCAGAATGAAATCTATTTCGTGAGGGGCGGGTGAGGGAACACGCACGCAGGACAGCCTGCTGAGAGTGAGAGGAAAATCAAACATGAGGCAGTGGCCACCCACACGCAAGTGAGGGCCAGCGCGTGTCCTGGTTCCTGTCCCGCACCCCTCACGGAGGAGTTTTTTGGGCCCCGGCATTCCACTGGTGCTACTGGGCAGTGGCGGCAGCGAATGGGGGGCAAAAGAAGAAAGAAGAAAAGGTGCTCTTGGCGCCGGCGGTGTGCTGGCATTGTTGGGGGTCCTCAGACCCGTGTGGGTTGGGTGGCGGGGAGCCAAAAAGGAAACGAAAGAGAGAGAAGAGAAGAAAAGAAAGAGTGGGGAGAGAGGGGAAAAGAGAAAGAAGGAAGAAAGAAGAGAGAAGAAAGAAACAAGGAAGAGATAGGGAAAAGAAGAGGGGAAAAAAAGGTGTACAAGCAGTAGTCGACGGAACAGCCGCCCGTCGCTACCTCTATAAATATACAAAGAGAATCTATTTTGGTTTTTTTTTTTACTTTTGTTGTTTTTGTTTTTTTATTTTTTTTTAATTTTTGTTATTTTTGGGTTTTTCTTTTTTTGAATTTTCGTTATTTTTGGATTTTTCTTTTTTTAGTTGTTTTTTTTGTTTTGGTTTTTTTTTTTTGTGTTATTGTTTGTTCTTTGTGGGGGGCATTCGACTGAGACGCAGCGAATGGGAGAAAAATGGCAAGTAGTAAAAAAAAAGAATCTAGGCCGTGTGCTGGCATTTAAGAAAAAAAAAAGCAAAAGGAATTCAGAAAAAACACTGACACCTCCCCTCTCTGTCTAGGCTTGCTGAACTGTGTCTGTTCTGTGAAGAAGCAAGTGCTCTAGGCCACAGGAGGGGAGGGAGGGGGGCAGTGCGTGTGGAGGGAAGAGAGGGGGATTGCAGGGGGCGGGCACCGCTGCAGACGGGGGGAGGGGGTGCGCCTCAGAAGGCGGGCTGCGCGGGGGCCGGGGTGATGCGGATTACGCGGATCCGGCACGGCTCCCCGGTGGGCGGCACCGCGTGCGCGGGCTGGCAAAGCGGAGCGGCGGCGGGCTGCGCGGCGGCCGGGGTGATGCGGGTCACGCGGATCCGGCACGGCTCGGCGCGCGGGGGCGTGGGCGGCACCGCGCGCCGCGGCCAGGCAAGGGGGGCGGCGGCGGCCTCCGCACGCAGCTCCCGCGCGCGCTTCTCCTCAGCCAGCACGCGCTGCCACTCCTTCCGCAGGTGGCGGCGCAGGCGCAGCGCCTGGCGACGGGCGGCGGGCACGGCGGCGCGCGAGGCCGCACGCACGTGTGGGGCCGCGGCGCGCCAGGCCCACAGCACCGCGCGCACCGCCGCGCACGGCAGCCGCACCAACACAGCCCGCAGCACCGCGCCAGCCGCCGTCAGCACACGCGGCGCCGCACGCACCGCAGCACGCCAGTGCCGCCACAGCAGCGCACCCACGCCGGCGGCGATGGCGGCGTGCGTCAGCGACGCAATCGCCCAACTCACGAGCGCCCCCGCGACGGCACGGCCGGCGCCGGCCAGCTCGTCGGCGGCCCACACCACCTCCCGCCAGTGCAGGAGCGCGACCAGCCCCCACATTATTGTGCCGCACACTATGGCGGCCCGCATCTGGCTCTTGTTACGCCGGTCCTCCTCCGCCGCCGCCCACGCGCGCGCCGCCGCGCACTCCGCGGCAAAGTTGGGTCGCCCACGCGCCGCAGCGCGCCGCCCGGCGTCCACCGCCGCGATGGGGGCCGGCGGAGGCGCGCGCGCCGCGGGCGGGAAGGGCGGCCATTCGGGGTACCACGCGTCGCGGGGCGGCGGCTGCATCCAGCTCGGCTGGTTGTACCAGAATTGCCGGTGCGTTTCCTGCTCTTGCGGCGGCGCAGGGAAGGCGCGGCGGCGGGGGGCGGAGCCGAGCATGGTGATGGTGGTGGTGGTGGTGGTGGTGGTGGATGGGTGGGTGGTTGTGATGGCGGTTGATGGTGGTTGTGATCGTGGGTTATCTAAGGGTTTTTTCCTGGCGGTGGGATCGAGGTGGGTGCGCAGGGAGGGAGGAGAGAGGTAGAGCAAAAGATACAGCATAAAAAACACCCTGGCGGCTGCGTCGCCCGCGTGGTCCTGTCACACGCTGTCAGAAACGCAGCGGTGCTACGTGGTACAGCGGCGCGCAGCGCTGCGTGTGAGGGAGATGACGCTCCCGACTGCATATCCGCATCCGTCGCCACTGGGTTGATGCGCTCATTTACACGTTTTGCCGCACTTGATGTCACTTCACTGCTGCTCCTGACTGTTGGGCACGTTCACTGGAGAACTCATACACACACACTCATACACACACGCACACATAGTCACGCAAGCCGTGCGGCGCCGCATGGTTTCTTGCAGCGGCGCGGGAGAGTTGCAGAATAATGATAAATGGGGCACGCAGCAAGAGAGCAGTCGTTGTGTGTTTTTTGGTCGTTGTGGTCGCACGCACAGTAGTGGGCAAAACATGAGAAAAGAAGAGAAACGAAAAGAGAAAGTCAGTGGGGGCATTCCGGTGGGGGAACGCAGGAGGGGGGGGGGAGGGGAGAGAGAAGGGAGGTTGTTCGCCCATACGGTGGTGGACGAACCGGCACGCAGACACACAAACACATGGCACGCAGACACACAGACTCACACACGCGGACGAGGGACACACACGCACACAGAAGGGGGGGGGGAAGGGCTCAGGGGTATCAGTCATGCTATTCAAACCGGCCAGAGGGGAAGGAGGGGGAGAGGGGAGAGGGAGTAAAAGGGAGGGAGGGATATGTTTTTTTTTTTTTGATTTTGATTTTTTTGGTTTGGTTTGGTTTGGTTTATCTATGTTCTTTTTTCTATGTTTTTTTTTTTTGGGGGGGGGGTTGTGTCTGTATGTGTTTTTTTTTTTTTTTTTTGTTTGTGTGTGTGTATGGGTGTGTGTTTGTTTTTTTTATTATTTTTCGTTTGTTCTTGTTTTGTTTTTTGTTTTTGTAAATCTTTTTGTATTATGTTTTGTTGTTTTTTGTTGTTATTTGTTGTTGCTTGCATCACGACGTGATGCTGTGTTGTGTTGTGTTGCGCCTGTCCTCGGGCGCAGGCGACGGCGCAGCGGTGGCGCGGGGAAAGATACGCCGGCAGGCGGCGCTGGAAGAGAGACGGGAGGGGGGAGGCTGAAAAGGGGGGAGGGGAGGGAACGCGTTCGGGGGTATAGTTGTGGGGGAGGGGGGGGGGAATGAAAACGAAGAGAGAGAGAGTTGCATGTTTAAAAGGAAAGAAAAAGAAAAAGACGGAAGAATAAAGAAAAATGAAGAATGAAGAATGAAGAATAAATAGAGTTACAAAAGGTAAAACAAGCAAGAAGCATGTTTGCTTGTGTGCGTACGAGCGCACGTGCAGGGGAAAGAAGAACAGCGACGCACGACGGCAGCAAGAGGGAAGGAAGAAGAGAGGGGGGGGGCGGTGGCGCTTGCCGCGGGATGCCACCGCGGAAAAAAAAGGCACACGCACGAAGATGCTTGTTTTACTTGGTTTGTGTATTTGTTTGTGTGTTGTTGTTGTTGTTGTTTTGTTCTGTTTTTTGTTGTTTTTTATTGTTTTTGTTTTTAATGTTGTTTCTTGTTTTTATTTTGTTGTTTTTGTTTTTGTTGTTTTTTATTGTTGTTTTTGTTGTTTTGATTGTTTTGATTGTTTGGTTATTTTATTTTATTTTTTTATGTCGCTTCGCTTCGCTGGTTGGGTGCGAAGCGAAGGAAAGAGGAGAAACAGGCAGTCTCGCCCTCTTGGGCGAGGTGCAGCGGCGGGGCCGGCGCTGCTGAAAGCAAAAGAAAAGGGGGCAGGCGGCGGCACGCAGAAAAGAGGAAAGAGCGGTGGCAGCGGTGGCCGCGTGGCAGTCGCGGCCGGCGCGCGCGCACGGCAAAGAAGAAAGCGAAAAGAGAAAGTGCCGCGGCGCCCGCAAAAGCTCGCACGCGCGGCGTCCCTCTCCGCCGCCGCCGGTTTCGCCCGTGTGCGGGTGTGTGTGAAGAGGCGCGGGCGGCGGGGCCGGCGCTGAAAACAGGAAAAGGAAACCGGCAGGCAGGGAGGCGCGCGGGGGGCTGTGAAGAAAAACAAAAACAAAATAAGGCGCCAGCAGTGCGTCAGCGGTGGCCGCGTGGCAGTGGCGGCCGCTGTCAGACGCTGCTTTCCAAGGGATGCGCGCCCGTGAGGGGGAGGGAGTGAAGAAAAAGAAGCAAAACGAAGAGAGAGGGCAGAAAAAGAGAGCACCACGGCGCTGCCATTGCCCGACTATTGGGACTGTTGGCGTGTCGTTGCCTCCCAGCAGGCGCCGCGCGTTCTTGTGATGACGATAAAGATGATGGTGCTAATGTGATGAAAAGATAAGAGAGAGAGGGACCGCTCTCGGCCGCCTGAAAAAGGCGGAGAGAGAGGGAGAGAGAGAGGGCACAACGGGTGAAGCCGCTGGCGACACCGAGCCCTCGGCACCCTTCTCCTTTGCTTCATTGGCACCCCAGCCGCCGGGAGGCATTTCCGCCTCCCTGCTCCCCCGTGGCGGTGCTACTGTGAGGAGACGAGGGGCGCGGCGGGGCACAGAAACAAAGGAGACGGAGCGCACGGGGTGAAAAAAGAAACATGAAACAAACAGAGTGAAGGAAGCGAAAAAAAAAGTGAATGTCGCGGTGAAAAATAATAATGGTGATGAAAAGGGGGATCATAATGAAAAAGGAAATGTTAAACCATAGTAATAATAGTGATGAATACGTTGATTTGTAGAGAAAAAAGAAACGAAAACCTACTGTGAAGATGGCGACCCGGTCTTCAGCCGGTGTCGCCTGCTAGTGCCGCTGCGGCCGCTGCGTGCTGTCGCCGCCGCCTGTCGGTGCCTGCGCCGTACCACTGGTGTCGCCGTGTGACATGCGCTGTCACAGCTAAAGCGGCGCACGTGTGTGGCGGCGGTGGCGGCACCGACCGGCGAGGGCGAGCAGCAGCAGCAAGCGGCAGGAGGCGATCGTGAAGAAAACAAAAGAAATGAAAAACGCAGAATGGAATCTATATTGTGAGTGGCGGGTGAGGGAACACGCACGCAGGACAGCCGCTGAGAGGAAAACCACACATGAGGCAGTGGCCACCCACACGCAAGTGAGGGCCAGCGCCTGCCCTGGTTCCTGTCCCACACCCCTCACGGAGGAGTTTTTTGGGCCCCGGCATTCCACTGGTGCTACTGGGCAGTGGCGGCAGCGAATGGGGGGCAAAAGAAGAAAGAAGAAAAAGTGCTCTAGGCGCCGGCGGTGTGCCGGTCTTGTTGGGGGTCCTCAGACCCGTGGGGATTGGGTGGCGGGGAGCCAAAAAGGGAACGAAAGAGAGAGAAGAGAAGAGAAGAAAGAGAAGAAAGAGAGGGGAGAGAGGGAAAAGGAGAAACAAGGGAGGAAGAAGGAAGAAGGAAGAAACAAGGAAGAGAGAGGGAAAAGGAGAGGGGGAAGAAAAAGTGTACAAGTAGTAGCCGGCGGCACAGCCGCCCGTCGCTACATCTATCTATATTGCTCTTGTGTTGCTTGCCGCACACGCTGCCGCCGCCCTCGGGCATCTATTGATAAAACAAGTGGGCAGAAGCACCCAGGAGGGAGCAGAGAGGGCGGCGCGCACCGGTCCGGCAACAGCCAGCAACCAACAAGAGCAAAAGGGGAAAGCACGAGAAAAGGTGGCGCTACGCCTGCGGCGCGCGCCGGCGGACGGTGCGGGCCAGCAGCCGCAGCAGCCACAGCGCCGCGGCCGCGTCCGCGCAGAGCAGCGGCGGGACGCACGCGGCAGCCGCGAGCGGGTGCTCCACCGCGAGCGCCGTCACCGCCGCAGCGGCAGCGGCAGCCTGGCTCGCGCACGCAACGGCGAGAGCGCCCGCCGCGACCGTGCTGCACACACGCCGCACGCGCCGCAGGGAACAGGTGACGCCGCGACACATCTGCACGGCCGCCGCCCGCGCTGCCTGCCACAGGCCCGCCACCGCTGCGCGCGTGCCGGCGACGAGAACCGCAGCCGCGCGCGCCGCGGGCGGTGCGACGACGCCGGCGAGCGCCCGCACGCACCAGTCAGCGGCGACGGCGGCGAGGACGGCAAGCGCCGCGGCGGCCAAGAGGCGCGCGACAGCGGGCACGGCCGGCGACGCACGCTCCTCCGCCCACCCGCGCGCCCACACGACGGCCGGGCCGACGTGCGGCAGCGCGCAACGCACGCCCAGCAGCAGCGCCAGCACCACGCAGAACAGGAGGGCGGCGGCGCCACAGCGCTGCCACGGCGCGCAGGGGACAGCGGCAGCAGGGGGCGGCGGCAGCGCGCGGGGGACAACAGTGGCGGCGGGCGGCGGCGGCAGCGCGCGGGGGGCAACAGCGGAGGGGCGCCGCGGTAGAGCGCGCGAGACCACGGCGGGGCGCGGCGGCGGCGGCGCGCGGGAGAGAGGGGCCGCGGGCAGAGGCTCGCGGGGGGCAGCGGCGGGGGCGCCCGGCAGATCTTCACCGTCCGTGTCGCTCTCTCTCGCAGAAAGCGCAGGTGTTGAACGGGCCCCGTCCTCGCCCCTGTCGCTCTCCCACAATGCGTTTAACGGGTCTCGCCCCACTCGCTCTCCGCGACGGAGGTGTCGCCGGGGGCGTCGTCCTCGCCGCCCCACTCGCTCTCGGAGGCGGAGCTGCAGTCGGACGGCGCCGGCCATGCGCCCCGCGGCGGCGTCGTGTTGAGGCCGTCCAGACCGCCTCCGTCGCTGGCGCGGGGGGGCGTCCGCGTGCGCGGGGGCGTCGGCGCGCGCGGCGGCCATGGCGCGCGGTACGGCGCCTCCCACGGCCGCGGTACCGCCGCCCACGGCGACCCCGACCACGGCTCCCGTGGCAGCGGCGGCGCCTCCCACCCGCCGCGCGGTGGCGTGCTGTTGAGGCCGTTGGCGGCCTCGCAGTGGCGCTTTGGCGTGCGCCGGCGGCCGCGTGCCGCGCCGGAGGCCGGGCGCCGCCTTCCAAGAACTCCAGGAGGCGGCGGCGGCGGCGGCGCGTAAGTGCTGTGGCGCGGTGGCGCCGCTGTACGAACCACGACGAGAGACATCGCGTGGCGTGTAAAAAAATAAATCTAGTGAGTGTTTATGTGAACGCTCACGTATCTATCGATCTAAAAAAAAGACTGTATGGAAGTAGTTGTAGCTGTGTTAGCGCTAGGTTGCTAAAGCTGCGTTTTCTAGTGGGCGAGGGGGAAGCAAGAAGAGGGAGGGAGAGGGGGAAAGTGAAGCCAGCAAGAAGAAGAAGAAAGAAACAACAGAGCGCAACGATAGGACCGGCAAGGAAAGAGCAGGCGCGGGAGTGGGGCACACAGCAGCGGCGCCAGAAACTCCACAGCACAGAACTCACCACTATCGAGCACAGAAGTGGGTATTGTAGCAGTTGCGCCGGAGGAATGTTGTCTTGGGAACGCGCACGAATGATTTTTTCAAACAGACAGAGAGGGGCAACGGTAGAAGCTAGTAGAGACTAGAAAGTGCAATCACAACTCGAGAAAGGAAGAGCAGCAGACGCACGTTGACTGGAGCACACTAGTGCTACTGAAGAATCAGCGTGCTGGCGTGCGCAGCAGACCCATGGTCGGCAGCACTCAAATCTCCGTGCAGAACGGTTAATGAAGCGGAGAAACAGGTCAGAAGGGAAAAACAAAGAAGAAAAGAAAAAGAAAAAGAAAAGAATCTATGGGGAACTAGTTGCGCGGGCGGCGCGGTGGTCGGGGGGACTTACGCGTAGCCGTACAGGATCTGGCCGCGCTTGCGCAGCGCGTTCACCACGTCCGACGCGGTGATGGTCTTCTTGCGGCTGTACTCGGCGTACGCGGAGCCGTCGCGCACCACGCCCTCCACGAAGCTCTTCAGCACGCGGCGCACCTCCTCGTAGATCTCAGACGAGATGCGCTTCACGCCGCCGCGGCGCGCCAGGCGGCGGATCGAGCCGTGCGTGATGCCGCGGATGTTGTCGCGCAGGATCTTCTTCTGGCGCTTCTGTGAGCCCTTGGCGTCGGCGGACTTGTTGCCCTTGGCCATGGTTGGTGGGTGGGGTGGGGTGGGGTGGATGGGGTGGGTTGGTGGGGTAAGCTTGGTAGAGTTGCGCGGGGGCGAGAGATGATAGCTAGGGGATCAGTGTGTGAAAGGTGAACGGCGGGGAAGATGCGGATAGCGTGCTCAGATGAGAAAACAAGTAGGGAGACGAGTGGCTGAATATATTGCCGAGAATCGGAAAGGAAACAAGGCTTCGGCGTTTGTAAGATGGGAGAGGCAGAGACACAGATAGAGATATAAAAATAGAAGGAACAACGGAAAGAAGAAAAGACGAGAAGCGGCGTCCAGAAAGAAGAAAAGAAGAAGAAAAATAGTCCGCCGAAAAGAAAGATATGTTGGCCAAAACTAGGAGAGAAAAAAAAAAAAAGAATCGACCACCGGCGTGGTATCGCGCTACACTTTCCTTGAGCACGGACACCACGCGGCTTCGCAGAGGGGAGGAGAAGGGGAGGGTAGAGAGAAAGCCCTACAAGCTGCGCGGCGCAGAGCGTTGTAAAAACAAGAACAGAGAGAAAGAGATAGAAGAAGAGAGAGCAAACGGCACCATACTTCGTTGGCGGTAATCATGGCCTTCGGCAGCGTTAATGAAAAAGAGGTGACAGTGTGGTACCACCGCACCAGTAGTAGCTCGTGTGGGAATGAGGAGGTGAACGGGGGAGAGCGACTGAGCGAGAGGCAGCGACAGCGGGCAAGAGACGGTGCGACGATTTCCCAAAAAGACGCACGCACGTCACTTGTTGATCATGCTCAGAGCCGCCGCTCCGTAGCGCGCGCCGTGCACCTGCAGCGTGTCCAGCTTTGCGTTGAACTCCGCCAGCTCCGCCGCCGTCAGCTCAATCCTTGCGCCGGCCACGTTCTCCACCAAGCGCGCCACTTTCGTCGTCCCGGGGATGGGCACCGCGTACGGTTTTTGCGCCAGCACCCACGCGAGAGCAAACTGCGCCGGCGTACACTGCTTCTTATCGGCCCACTCGGCGACGAGGTCCACCAGCGGCTGGTTCAGCTTCGCGTTCTCCGGCGTCAGGCGTGGCAAGGTGCGGCGGAAGTCCTTCTCCGGCAGCTCCTCCACCTTGATCGTCGCCGTCAAGAAGGCGCGACCGAGCGGGCTGAAGCACACGAGGCCGACGCCCAGCTCCTCCAGCGTCGGCACCAGCTGCGTCTCCACGTCGCGGCACATGAGCGAGTACTCGTTCTGCACCGCCGCCAGCGGGAACACCGCGTGCGCCTTGCGGACCGTCGCCGCCGACGCCTCCGACAGCCCCCAGTGCCGAATCTTGCCCTCTTTCTTCAGCTCCAGCATCGTCTGCGCCACCGTCTCGATCGGCACTTTAGGGTCCACGCGGTGGATGTAGTAGAGGTCGACGTACGTCGTGCGCAGCCGCTCCAGCGAGCCCGCGATGGCCGCGCGGATGCGCTCGGGGCTGCTGTCGGCCGCCAGGGCCCCGGAGTCGTCCGGGTACAGACCGCACTTGGTTGCGATCACCAGCTTCTCGCGCGGCAGCGTGGCAATAGCCTCGCCCAGCAGCTCCTCGTTGGCGTGCGGGCCGTAGCACTCGGCGGTGTCGAAGAAGGTGATGCCTTGAGCAAACGCCTCCCTGATCAACGCGATATTGTCCTCGCGCTTGAGTTTGGACGGGTCACCGAGGCCGTAGCTCAGACCCATGCAGCCCAGGCCGATAGTGGACACGCGCAGACCGCTACGGCCCAGCTCGCGGGTGGGGAGAGACATGGTTGCCGTAATGGTGGGTGTAAAGAACGCGTGGGTTGGTGGAATGTCGTTCGATAGTAGGAATGCAGAGTGTTGAATAGAGACTTTGTGGTGCTTATAGAAGCTTTTCTTCGTAGCTTTTTAGGTTGAGCGGAGAGGAGAACAGGCAAGTGAGAAAATGTAAAGGAATAAGTACTTCATTCATTGCACTGTGATTTCACCCATCGTGCTTTGTGTGTGGATTATGGTCTCCTTCTGTGTCTTCAAAATAGACGATATCGATCAGTTCGGGGCCGACACCGCTAGACAGCGTCGCGCTGCCGCCTTCAACCAGCACTCGGCGCAGCTCAGTGAGACGCGCGCCGAGATCGTGGCGCTGAAGGAGACCGCCGCCACCGCCCTCAAGGACTCCACCAAGGCGCGCGCGCTGGACATGCGGCAGCTGCGCTCACGATCGTGCGCATGATGACCAAGGTGCGCCGTGGCCACTGCATCGGCGGCCGTCCCGTCCCCGACTTCCCTCTGCTCTTTGAGCAGCCCGGGCAGTCGTCTGACGAGCCGCTGTTCCCGTCCCAGCAGCGCCGCCAGCTGCAACCGGCCCAACCGGCCCTGCAGCTTCCGCAGGGAAACGGCAACGGCCCGCGGAACGCCAAGTAAGCGATCTCTGCGGGCCCAACGCCGAGTTTAGAGGAGGTAACATTCTACATGGAATGACGTCCGACTCCGAGCTTGGCGACATTTTGGGGCGCTTCCTGCCGAGGGCCCTACCCTGCGACATCCTACCTAGGCTGTCGCGGGACGGGGTAGCGCAGGTCCGCGCTTGGGTCGAAACGGGTGAGAAGCGTTACTTTCCGATCTTCACACGGAAGCATTGGATGGCGGCTATCTGCACCAAGGAAGAAAAGGGGTTCGAGCTGCGGGTCCATGACTCTGCGCCGGCCCCGTGGGTCCACAAGGGGTTGCAGAGTTGCGACGCCTTTTGCGGGCTTTACGCGGAAGCCTCCAGGGTGGCGCAGCTCCGTCGGTCATTGAGCGGATCGTGCACGAGGCAGTGGAAACCGAAACGGACGCAGCGTCCCGCCACCTCTGCTACTTGCACGTGGCGACGGCGCTGGAAGGGGCAGCACGCGACAGGTACCTTTCGCTACGCTGGGAGTCCCTCGCCATCCGCGCGCGCAACAAAGGGTTCGATTACGTCGCCGGCGCCGACCGAGACATCACTGACGCACTGTCCTACATGGGCCACGCCGTGATACCCTGCATCAAGGTCGGTCGCCGTGTGCAGCCGATATCGCCTCTGGGGTCGCCCGTTGTCTTTCTTCAGGTGGACCCGCGCGTGAGGCTGCCACAGGAGGTCGAGCGTTATCGTTTCTTGCTCGGGGCTCGTTTCCACGGAACGATCACCAAGAGCGGCGCTACGTCAGGTCACTACTCGGTGACGACCGACCCGTCGCTGGCGGTGGTTGCGGTCTACAGAAGCGAGTCAGCGGCGGCGGCACCAAAATCGCGTCGGCCCGCTGAGAGTGACGAGCAGCAGGAAGAGCTGGAAGTCATGCAGAACACCGCGCCGAAGCCTTTAAACTTTCCGGGCGGGAACAACGGGGCGTTCCCTTGCCCACGCGACTGGACAATTCTGCAAGACCCCGCACACGTACAGACGTCCGCTCTTCGCTACCTCAGTCAGGCCGTCCGGAAGAGAGAGCGCCGCTGGCTTCTCGAGATCAAGGCGATGCCGAGCGACCTGTTGTCGCTACCGCTTCACCAGGCCGTCCTGGAGCTGGTGCGTCGGATGGCGGCAAACCGCCGGTGGGCGGCGTCGACGCACGCAAACGCTCTCGCGTCCATCGGTTCGGCCCTGCGCCGGCTCCCGCTGTACTCCAACATGAGGGACAAGATCGATCTGTCGCAGGAGCCCGAGTGGAAAGCAGCCCTGGCGGCGCATCAGCGAGTCGACAGAGAGACCCCTCCGAAGCAGGCGCGGCCGGCGACGCTGCAGGATGTGGAGAACGCGTCCGCCAGACTGCAGGACTGCCACGAGGCGCGGCTGCTCCTCTGGATGACGTGGATGTTCGCCGCTCGCCCCTCCGACATGCTGAGCCTCCGCGTGCAAGACGTCAACCTGGACCGCGAAACGGGGCGACTGTCCCTGACGATCCGGTACGGCAAGACCGCGCGGCTCAGCGGCAAGGGCGCGTACCAGCTGGCGTCGGCGCTGCCCCCCGAGACCGCGCGGTACCTACTGGAGCGCTTGAATCGCCGGGGGCCGCGGCAGAGCCTGTTCGGCGACCGCAAGATGCTGATGACCCGGGTGCGCCTCGCACTGCAGACGACCCAGGAGGGCCTGACCCTGCCGTCACTGAGGAAAGGGGCGGCGATACTGATGGCCAGCAGCCAGACGCCCCTCGGCGAGATCATGAAGCTGACGGGGCACCAGCAGGAACGAACTCTCCGGCGATACCTGGGGTATGGCCTCCAGCTGACCGAGGAGGACGTTCGCGCGCAGGCCAGCGCCTCCCGTGTCCTTCTCCCGCCGTCCGAGCTGGCGCCACCATCCCCTCTTCCCGCGACCTCCGCATCAGCCCCGTCGCAGTCTACAACGAGATCTGCCGACGCGAGGGCCGGGAGCACCCGCCGGCGGCGGAGGAAAAACGCCTCCCTTTGCACCTGAAGAACGTGACGCTTCTGGACTTGGAAGCTGTGCAGCGAATGACGACGACGTCTGAGGCCACCCAGCTTTTTCTGCGCGCAGCACTGGTGTTTCTGGATCCCGCTACACTGGCGGGCCGTTACACATCCAGGACCGTCCGTTATACGGCGCTTCCCCAGGAGGACATCGACCAGGCGGTTGCGATGGCCAAGTTCGAAGCGGCTTTCCCGCCTTCCGTCATCACCGTTCCTGACGACGCGCACGCAGTCAACGTTTTCGCAGTCCCGGAGGCGAAGGGCAGACGGCGTCTGATCACGGAGCCGCTGCTCAACGCCACAGTCAGCGACGACGAACTCCCCCGCATCGCGTACCCGTCGCGGCTGGGCTGGCGTCAGTCGCTCACGCAGGCTCGCTTCATGCTCCAGATTGACTTCGAGGCGTATTATGACGCCATCCCGCTCCCGACCCAGGTCAGGGACTGTTTCGTGTTCAAGTCGCGGCAAGGCTGGTACCGCCTCTGCACCCTTCCAACGGGAGCACGGTGGAGCGTCGCCGTGGCGCAGGGTGTTACAAACGTCATCGTGGACGTGGAGACCGAGATAGTGATCCACACCATGATTGACAACATCCTGTTCGCCGCGCGCGACGATCAGCGAGCCGAGTTCCTGTCCACGGTGCGGGAAGTTCTGACGCGGGTCTGCGCTGCGAACCTCAAGACCGACCCAAGCGCTGAGTCCCTACTCGCGATGAGCGACGACCAGCTGCTGCGTTTAGCCGAGGGGAACAACGTCTTCCTTGGGGAGGAGTATGGTTGGTTCCCCGCGGACGGTCAGCAAAAGGTCCGCAACTCCCTCAAGATGGTCGTCAAACTCGAGCTGGCTCTCGCTGCGACGGAGTACACCTGCCGGTCCCTCGTATCTGCAATATCGCTCGTCATGTTCGCGCTCCACGCCACCACCATCAACCCAGCCAGGGCGACGTGCACCGGGGCGAGCTGTCCATCATGCAGCAGCGGTGGGTATCGGATATTGGGCCCGCGGGAACCCGCGCGGGAGGCGCGACCGTCGGACCACGATTCGACGCCCACCACTTAGCGCAAGCGGAACCGCGGGCTATTCTGGAACTGTTGCGCTACCTGCTCCCTCTTTATTCGCAGGCAAAGCGCGTGGCGATCGCGACTGACCACTTCGCGATTGTCGCGGCGCAGCGCAAGGAGAATGGCTATGGGGGTATAGGACGAGGAGAGCGGCTTGACAGTATGTTTACATTCACGTACGACGCACTCCATGAGCGGAACGTGAGCATCCACTTCTTCTACATCGCTGGTCCGGCAAACCCGGCTGAGAACGCCTCCCGGAACTTCTCTTCACGCACGGGGGCCATCATCCATAGGCCAGCTCCGGACCTGGGACTACCTCTTCTAGCGCAGACGTATTCGCCGCTGGTGACCAGTAATGGGTAGACTATGGGGTAGCTTCCGTCTTGCCATATAATAATCAACCATGAAGATATGACAACGGAATAAACGGAATAAACGGAATGAATTGGAATGGTGGGAACCGGCTTTGTCTTGGAACCTTTGGGTCTAAGCGCCGCTCTTCGCAACATACACTGTCATCCTTTCAAGCAACAGCCTCCCCACTCGACAACAGCCTTCTCCCTGTTACGGTGAGATATGCATGTCGGTGAAAGGAAGTGCGGTTCCTGCCGTCGGTCGATGATCTGAGACAATGTGTTTCCCTCATCCATCTCCTTCCGTCTTGCCTCATGATTTATCCTCTGCCAGAGTAGAAGCCGTAGGTCCCTCCGCAATAAGATCTCCCTATTTTATTTTTAAAATAACTACTCACTCACCCTTCTTTTAAGAATTATTTTTATCCCTCTTATTATTGTTTATATAATTTATGTTTTTACTGGGGCTCCTATTTATTTGTTTCTAAGTTTATTGGGAAGAAGACGGTCAGAGCTGAACGCGGGTTATTTATTATTTAGAGTGATCACACGCCACGCTTTGACTGTAACGTGTTCCCCTCCCCCCTAGTTTAATATTTAGTGTGTGACCCCACTCATCTGAAAAGCTCAATGTCCACAATAATGTGTTTCGTGCGTGACCCGGCCTCATTGTGCGACTTTTCTTTAACTTATTTTATAGTGGGGCACCCATTCCATCGCGTAATTGGGTAGCTTCCGCCTTGCCATATATCAATCTATTCTGAAGATATGATAACGGAATTAACGAAATGAATTGGAATGGTGGGAACCGGCTTTGTCTTGGAACCTTTGGGACTAAGCACCGCTCTTCGCAACATACACTGTCATCCTCTCAAGCAACAGCCTCCTCCTCCTCCCCACTCGACATTGCCCAAACCTCTATAAGTGCAAGTCGAACTTTTTTTTCCGATCTGTCGATTAGAAAAAAAAAAAGGGAAAAGATTCGAAAAAGGTTAGAGTATTAGCGGTGGTAAAACGCAGACGCTGTTTCTGCTGTTATTGCGTTTATGAGCCTGGGTTATCATTATTATGTTACTTATCTTTATATTATGTTGATTTAAGTTCCCTGGAAATTATGGAAGACAAGCCGCCGCCATCTGATGCTATCAGTGGCCAAGTTTGGCGACAAAAAGTCTGTCACATAGATTTCCATCTTTTTTTTCCACACTTACTACTAAGCCTTACTGCTTTACTGTTACGTCAGCGTTCCCATTCTTCAAAATGAAGTTGCTTATTGTGAAATCGGCAAGACAACGTCATCTTGTGGATGATTTCATTTATTATTATTCTTATTATTTTTTTATATGTGTGTGTTTTTTTTTGGGGGGGGTGTTTTTTGTGTGTGTGTGTGTGATTTTTGTTTTGTTTTGTTTTGTTTTGTTCTTTGTTTTTTTTTTTGGGGGGGGGGGAAGCTGTAAACAGGCAGATTAAAGACTTGAGGCAGGAAAGCAAAACAGAAAATGTAAAGAGAACAATGTTAGTAATAATGCTTAGAAAGAATCAAGTGAGTTACTTCAATGAGTGTGAGAGGACTATATAAATATGTTCGTTTGCCGATATAGTTGCTGCCGTCACTTTGTTCTTGTCATTTTTAGTGCCTTCCTTGTTGTTGTTCGTTTGTTGATTCCCTTGTCGTTCTTGTTTTTCCCATGAAACTGTGATTCCTATTCCGCTATAGGAGAAGCACCCTTTTTTCTACCTTTATTGATGTCGCGTACCGATTCGGAGCATTGAATGAGGAGAAAGAAAATTGACAAAGAGGAATAAGCAAATAGTTACTATTTTCTCATGTAGCATTGAAAGTCTAGCTCTTCTTTTTCAATTGTCTAAGAGGTTTAACACATTTTTTTTTCATTTCATGTAAAAGTAAATTTTAAGGAAGGCGACAACAAAAAATTAAAGGAGAAGAAAATAAGAAAAGGAACGAAAAAAGGGCCAGCCATAAAATCTGGCGGAGTCAACCACGTTATGCTTGTTTTTACTTTCCTTTTCGTTTGTTCTACACAGTTAACAACTTCTTCATCTTTTCCGATAAATTGTCAGTATAACAGTTTAAAGAAAAAGAGCGGAGAGAAAAAAAAAAGAAAAAGACCACAGTGTGAAGAAAAGAACGATAAATGTATAGAGCAAATAAGTGACAACAACAAGAAGAGCAGGTTGTTGATAAACTATCGGAGCAATTCGCAAGTGAGAGAGAAAAACGAAAAATGAATCATAGTTTCGGTAATAACTCAAAGAGGAGCACAAATCAAAAATCTAAACAGGTTGAAAAGTGATAACGCAAGGAGTCCAACTTGGGCATGTTGCACAAAAAGAAACAAAAAACTGCGCCAGATGAAAAAGATATGATCCATACCTTGATAAAATTAAAGCACACGATCGGGAGTGAAGAGTAATAGAAACGTGGATAAATACAGAAGTAAATAACAGTAGAACAAATAAGAAAAAAAGGGGGGAAGATGGAAAAGTAAAAAAGACTGAGAGAAAAACAAAAAGACTACAAACACCAGAGAGAGAATAAATCCCGAAAATACATGAAAAATACACAACAAGAAATTGCTGTAGTTTTTTTCAATAGCTCTTTTTTCCTGTGCGTGCGCTCATCAGGTTGTAAAGAGTAGGAATGCGGCAATGTTTGACATTTAAACGTATGATTTCAAAGTGAAAAAGAAAACAGGAGAGTATGGAGCACATAACAGATTATATAGCTGTATATTCTCAGAAGAACACAAGTGATGTATGTATTTCAATAGAAAAAAAAGAGCACTGAAAAAGAATAAGATAAGAGAGAGAAAGTAATAGAGAAGCAGATAAAAAAGAGTGGAGCACAGTAAATCGAATGAGTGCAATAATAGTGAGAACAAATCAACACACGATTAAAGAAAGGAAACAACTTCTTCGAAAAAGAAAAAGCTATATCTGGCACATCGTCAAAACAAAGACAAAGCAATACAGCACTGGAAAAAAAAATCGTTGTATCCTGTTGTTGTTTTCATACCGCGCAGTCTTCGTTGGGTATCATATTCGCGCTCCTATTTTATTTTCTTCCGCACCAACTTCCGAGTATTAGAGAATAGTACAAGAATGAAAGAAAGGGACAACGATTGGAGAAGTGTGTGTCCGCCGATTTAGAAACGAAGTGACAAAAGTCAAAAGTCAAAAGAGAAGAAAAGAAGAGAAGAAGAAAATTTGAGTTTCTACGGACGCTCATTATCAATTGTTGTTGTCATCACGCTTTTAACTTTAAAACTACTTTTTATTTA